>CM060200.1:21648511-22148274 GCA_030562195.1 Nipponacmea schrenckii | reverse complement strand
TTTGGAGTTCAGACATATTCTCTATGGGTACCACGTTGCTATTGATATTTCCGGGAGTCAAAGCCGCCATAATTGCTAGCCCATGGAAAGTGCCCTTTCCGTCTACTGTTCGTGTGTTGTGGTCTGCCTTGTCCGCTACAAACATTACCGTGGTGAAATCATTGACCTGTCCAAGAGGATTCACCATATTGATCGCTGCGGCATTCTTTTCAAAACGCATCACTTCACTATAGGAAGCACATAATCCAAGCGAGTGGAGTTGATCGATAAGGAAACGGGAGAGGAAAATACTGTGCAACTGAATACTAAGTGCCAAAATCATCGGTGCTGTAAGTCTTTTAGGTCGGGCATTCTGTTCTATCGGTTGCCCTATCATTGCGATCTTCAATTCTGTTGCTGTTCCAACAAAAATTAGATTGAATAATTTCCGTAGTGTTGAAGGAACGAAATCCAGACAGCTTTCTTTTTTCAGTTGATTTACACTAGGGTATTCTTTCCTTGCTTCCGCATCACACGTAATTTTGTTTTTATGTATTTTCGGGGGTATGGTTCCTCGTTGTCATTCGTGTGTTCCGTCATCTGTGTTCTTATTTCATTTATGGACATGTACTGGTCGTTGACACTCTTTAGCTCGAGATCTACACAAACTTTATTGAATGCCTCCTCACGGGAAGACTGGACAGGGCGACCTGTTGTATTCGATAATTCGTCGGTTAGATTTTGAAGACTACGGCCACATCTAAATCTACTGTCACAATCATATTGATATACACAATCAAATGCATGAAATCACGCGAGAAGTAATTTAGCCGTCCAAGAATTTCCATGGCCCACTCGTCAGAACCAGTTTTGCACATATTATCAATTGTACTTACAAATGTGTCCGTTTTAACACTGCTGGCTTTAATACCGAAGGCCCTTGGGTCAATCGTCGCTCCACAATATAAGCAGTCCTCCTGGCTCTTAAATTTATTTACTCTGGTCTTCTTCGACACGGATGGAAACAGCTTTGTTTCAGATTTCCTCTTTTGCAATATGATTTTAACATTTGTGTAGCGCTCGCGACATCGTTTATGAACAGAAGTGCCCACAATGATACTCAAAATATTTGAATTTAACTCTTCGCGATTCTTTGCAGACATCTGCACTCCAGCGACACCCTTTTCTCCCAATACCACACGCGGGCCACGACCATCGTCCATGCACAGCACATATTCACCACTTGCATCAATATCCATCGTAAACACCGACGTTAAGTTCGTAAAAATAACATGAAAGTGCTGAAAATAGTTTAGAATTGAGCAGTTTGAAGGGAAGTGACGTCGCCAACGACTATGAAGTTATATCCTAAATCACGTTGAGATCACTCTATGTTAAAATTGGCATCAAATTTGGATTCTACACAACCTAAAACACGGCTATGCAAACGTACATAATTTGAAACACAATCCCCTTTAATAGGGCCCGTGACATTTAACCCCCAGTTCTGACCTATGTGATTGATTCCAGCAGAGAAACAATTTCTATCAATTTGTCCCACCCCCACCATTAGCGGGGAGCTAAATTTACTAGCCTTGCAGTATGTGTTTGACACATGGGGTTATTTTAGAGTTAGAATGTATTCCTACTGCTATGAATGAAAGAGCTGACTGTTTAAGTAGGATTGTAGATCCTGATGATTGGTCCATTGGTAGTTATATTTTCACGTATCTGGATCAAATATGGGGTCCTTATGAGGTAGATGTGTTCGCTTTAGAGCATAATCATAAATGTGATGTTTTTTATTCGAGGTATTGGAGTCCCAGTTCGACTGGAATTGATGCTTTCACTATATCTTTTTTAGAATCTTTTTCTAAGAATGCTTGGATTGTTCCACCAGTATTCCTGATTCCAAGGGTGTAAAAGCACATGATAATTTGCCAGGCTGCTAGAATGCATATTATTCCATTATGGTAGTCTGCGAGTTATTTTACAAGGATTTTTTTAATGGCATTGTAGATTGTAAAAAAGTATGGATTACATAGCTTAAGTACGGAGCCCCTAACACGCAGTGTAAATATTTTTTTTATTATTTCGTTTAATCGAAATAATTAATTCGTTTAAACGAAATAATTATTTCGATTAAACGAAATAATAGCATTTATTTCGATTAAACGAAAAAATTATTTCGATTAAACGAAATAATTATTTCGTGTATAGAAATTAAATTATTTCGTTTAAACGAAATAATTTAAATCGTTTAAACGAAATAGTCAAATTAATTCGTTTAAACGAAATAATTTAAATCGTTTATACGAAATAGCCAAATTAATTCGTTTAAACGAAATAATTTAGTCAAATTAATTCGTTTAAACGAAATAATTAATTCGTTTAAACGAAATAATTAATTCATTTAAACGAAATAATTTAAATCGTTTAAACGAAATAGTCAAATTAATTCGTTCAAACGAAATAATTATTTCGTTTAAACGAAATAATTTAAATCGTTTAAACGAAATAACTTTAAAAAAAAAGTATTTCCACTGCGTGTTAGGGGCTCCGTACCTTAAGAGCAGGTTTCTACATGTGCTAACAGGGGGATAGCAGATAGGTAGTTAAACGTCATGGGAGATGGAGGTCTGAAAACGCAAAGGACAGTATGTGAAAGACGCTGTGCAGATCAGATTGTCGGTTTCTTTGAATTTGGGTACTAGTATCTAATCTTATACTGTAAATAGTGTTTCGATTATTATGATATTGTTTTCTTCTATAGTAATATTGTTCAGTGTGGATTTAATGAGATATATTTATATGTGTTGTAGATGTATATATGGCTATCCGATTGCTTTCTTTGTAATTCATGACGATTTCGACTCATACCAAATAACTGTATTAGTATTATTTGGGGTTGGGTTGATAAACTATTATCGAAGCAGTGATGGAAGAGAACAATTGCAATTTGCCATTGATTGTAGTAGAAGGTAAAGGCCCTCCATTGGGCCATTGGGGGTCCTTCCCCGGAAAATTTTACATACTAGGAAACCCGGAGAATACATCTGACGCGATTTTGGAAGTCTTTTCCACTGATCCAAATTATCAATTTCCATCGGAAAAACATATGTTTTCTATGTCCTTTTTCGACCTATTCTCCGTTTTACCGACATGGCGGGGGGTTTCGGGGTTTCTCCCCCGGAAAATTTTAAAAACTAGGAAACCCAGAGAATACATCTGACATCTGTCGTTTCCACCGGTCAAAATTATCAATTTTCGTCGGACAACCATATGTTTTATATGTTTTCGACCTATTCTGCGTTTTACCGACAAGTTCAGTAAAAATCACTTTTTATGTAGACGAACAGTTTTCCGATAACATCATAACTGACACAAGGTTTCCACACTTTCGGTCAGCCAATCGGTTTTACCGAAGGCTCCATTTCCCAACCATAAGGTCAACCTGGTGACTGTATTTCACAGCATCCTGCTTTCCTTATGCAGAATTCTTATTCCTACAGCCATTACAAGCAGAACTATGGACAGCTGAACAAATATCAAATGCGTAAGTGAACATATTTGGGAAGTAAAACCATCTTTTGTAAAACCAAATTTTAACATGAAGTTGAGTATCTCATAGCATAATACTTTATCACATGTGTTTGTTTTCCTAAACCATGTAAATAATGTCAAATAATGCCGCATTTAAGTACGCATTTTAAATAAATATTAAATGAATTTTTATTATAATTATATTTCAGGCAGCCAAGACTGAGATACTAGTATACTGCATAATACCTTGATTTGTATAGTGGATATGGATTTCCTTAGCAAGAAGAGCGGGGAACCACTGCCTGATTTTGATAACAATTTCCATCACCATATAATGGAGGTGGCTGAATAAACTGTAACATTATATTAGTTATCTCTTTTGTGTCTATTGGCTAAGGGAGACCCTACTACCCTCTTTGTGAATAAAAACCAACTCTGTATTCTGATTGATAAAGGCCATTTATTTAAATGACGTAAAAATGGGGGTGGCTGAATAAACTCTAACATTATATTAGTTATCTCTTTTTTATTTCTTATGGTTCAGAATAAGGTTACCTGAATGATAATGACATGGTCCTGGGCCCTCCAGACCTCGGGGACAATCGTAGATACAAAACAAATTCATAAAAAAATCCAATTTTTTCTTGAAATCTTAGTGTTCACTTTAAGGATCCAAACCGTAACACAAAGTCTGTGCTTTATTTGGATGTTCATATTTCAATGCAAGTGGTGGTGGAACATTGATTGTTTCAGATTGTCCCATCCAAACAAGCCTGGCAGACCTCTCCCAATAATTGGTTGATAAACACTGAAAGAAGAAACAAAAGGGATGTAT
Organism: Nipponacmea schrenckii; assembly: GCA_030562195.1. NCBI lineage: Eukaryota > Metazoa > Mollusca > Gastropoda > Lottiidae > Nipponacmea > Nipponacmea schrenckii. Next base: position 22,143,917 of record CM060200.1, on the reverse strand, counting down.
TAGCTTATGTAAATTTGGATTGTTTCAGTTTCGAGTTTACTGAAAAATTTAAAAAAAAGATAGTGTACCCATTCTTGTTAAACTCCTTTCCCTGATTTGCAAATTTATTGAAATAAAATGCTAGTATGAGTATTCTGTAAATGTAAAATACAATACATGTGCAACTGAAAATAAAAACTTTGATTAAAACAGTAGTTTGTGTAAATTTACATTGCATTAAGATTAGAACAATCAATGAGAATTCGCCGAACAAGTCCCAAATTATGGTTGAAAATTGCTCTTTGTCAAAATAAATTGTAAAATCATGTGTGCTCATGTTGATATTTTCAAAAAAGACATTCCTAAACTAACAGTACTATTTTGAGGATGCTCTTCCAATTCTCATAAAATATTGCTAAAAATACCTTGAGAGCAAAATACCCGTACAGATTAGACATCACAAAATGGAGCAGTATGGAACGCCGTAACTTGCAGTATCAGCATCTTTTTGTATTATCAGCATCATCTTTTCGTATTATCATCTTTTTCTATTATCATCTTTTTGTATTATATGCATCATCTTTTTGCAGTATCAGTATCTTTTTGTATTATCAGCATCATCTTTTCGTATTATAGACAATAGGCCTACTGTCAAGTCTATAATAATAATGTGTGTTTACAATAATAATATAGAATTCTTCTTAGGCCTGGATCTGGGCCTAGTTATTCTATTCAACTCTATTCTGCTCAACAGTTTTAATTATTTCTTTGGTCTTACGTAAAAACAAATATAAATGGAAAGTTTCAAACTTACTCTGTTTTTTTTCCCGTTTGTCAAAACTCAAACTGTCAGTGTCAAACTTCAAAGGCTCACTGCACACGCTTTGTTGACACTGAGACATCGTCCTCAATATCCCTGTCCCCGGAGCCTTTGGATTTCTTAAATATGGTCCGAACTGCATCTGCCTTCAAAAGTTGTCTTTTGTTAACTGTGTCCCCATTTCAGACATGAACATGGGCGTACTGCCGAAGCAGTCCTCGGTGATACTGCAAAAAGATGATGCTTATAATGCAAAAAGATGATAATACGAAAAGATGATAATACGAAAAGATGATGCTGATAATACAAAAAGATACTGATACTGCAAAAAGATGATGCATATAATACAAAAAGATGATAATAGAAAAAGATGATAATACGAAAAGATGATGCTGATAATACAAAAAGATACTGATACTGCAAAAAGATGATGCATATAATACAAAAAGATGATAATAGAAAAAGATGATAATACGAAAAGATGATGCTGATAATACAAAAAGATGCTGATACTGCAAGTTACGGCGTTCCATACTGCTCCATTTTGTGATGTCTAATCTGTACGGGTATTTTGCTCTCAAATTCGTCGTAATTTCTGGTCACGGGGGAACAGGTGATTACTGACATTCATGTTGTCATTTTTTTCGTTCGAACAACCACCTACAACACATCTTAGAGGCATTTTGCATAAATATTTATTCCTTTAACACCGTGATCAGTGGCGCTTGTTTACAAATCGTTACCGCGATGACGTCATATCCGCCTTTTCCACTTAGACTTAACTATTGATCGGGGAAATTCTCGCGCGAATATTTAAAACACGAATAACTTCATTATAAGTTACTTATTTATCATAATTCTCATATTTTTTTGTTAAGTTTTATATTTATTATTTATTGTATGGAAGTACCCTTTGGTGTGTCAGCTTCACTTTAAAGTTTGTATATTAAGATGGAAAGAGTTGTTCCCCTTATACACTCCCCCCTTAAATTTAATGATGTCCTTCACATTAAGGAAACAGCAAATGGTGTAGTATATCAGTTATTCCACCATAGGTTAGATCAGTTACTCGATACGGCTTCTTCAACTTAACTCCATCATCTTTACGACATTTTCAAAAAAGTTCATCATCTACATTCCTGAAACATGGCCAGTGTTTCAAGATTCTCGCGAGAATTAAAGATAAGTTCACTTTTATGTCCTTCAAACAAAACTGTCTCTATATAAAAGCTCAAGATGAGTTCATTATTATCTACTGATCCCTTCCCTATTGCAATGAAAAATTATAATGCATATTTTTCACCATTTCGCTTTCCATTAATACATGTAATATTCAAAAACATTCTCACAAAATTTGAACTAAATTTCTCACTTTAAATTTAGATTTTGCAAAATTGAGTACGCTTTCAAACAATATCTCTATTCTACCCCATTACATTAACAATAATATAAAGGATATAATTGTATTGCAGGTTGTCGTACCATAGGTTGTACCATAAACTGTGGCACCATTATTGGGTTTGGATATACTGGGGTTGTACCAATCGTGTTGGTTCCAGGTCTCCATTCTGAAGAATTTCCAGCTTCATCATAGGTCAACCATGAAGGTGGCTGAACCTGTCGTCTTGATCTGCGAAATTCAGGTAAGTTTCTTTTTCCGACCACTCCTGATGAATCTACCACAGGTAAGTTTCTTTCTCAGACCACTCCTGATGAATTATGTACTACAGGTAAGTTTCTTTCCCCAACCACTTCATCTCTCGTAGGATAATTTTCATCAGATTGATCTGCAGCTAAGATGAAATTACTTTCCTGACCTTCTAGAACTGGTTTATCTGGTTGTACCATGTCAGTAGTCCTTGACTGTGACTCCTCTGTTCCAGGAAACACCAACCCATAGTCTTCATCATCACTAGATGAACTATTTTCATCGTGACTGATCTCCTGGCCGTATTTCTTAGTCGTTGATTCTTTCTTGACTTCTTGCTTAATTCTTGGTTATTTTCTACTAAGGCATCGAGGTCATTGCATGGTAATAGAGGATGTCTATGTACTACTCTTGACTTGTACTCACTCTTGGTGATTTATCTGACTTTATCTTGTACACCGGACTGTCTTCGCCCATCCTTTGAATTACAGTGTAGATGGTGTCTTCCCAGTGAGATCTAAGCTTCCCAGGTCCACCTCTTTCTGATAAATTTCGAAGAAGAACACGATCCCCAGGTTCTAATACTGAAGATCTAACTTTCTTGTCAAAATATTGTTTCTGCTTGGTTGAACTGTTCTGTGAATTTCGTGTTGCTAATTCGTAAGCAGTTCTCATATGGCCCTTCCATTTATTGGCGTAGTCCTTTAATGATGTCACCTCATCAGACGGTACAAGAAATATTAGGTCGATAGCTAGTCGTGGTGATCTACCATACATAAGATAGAATGATGAAAATCCTGTGGAGTCGTGCTGAGTACAATTATAAGCATGGACAACTTTGTTGAGATGTTCGTGCCATCTTGTCTTCGATGCTGTAGGTAATGTCTTCAGCATACTCAGTAGCGTTCTTCAGCAGCCGTCTTGGCAGATTTGTTGCTCTTTGCATAAGCTTGTGCGAAGCGAGTAAAATGGTCAACTACTACCAAGATATACTCATAACCGCCAGTACTCTTCTCCAGGTGCAGGAAATCAATTGAAATGAGGTCCACAGGTGCTGTTGAAGTATCGGTATTGGTATCGTGGGTGCCCTACTCGGAAGTGTAGGTGTTTTATCTTTGATACAGGAACAAGTTTTGCTGATGTGATGTTCAATGTCACCTTTCATGTGCGGCGAATAGAACCTTTGACTTGCTAAAGTTATTACTCTTTCCGCTCCTAGGTGTCCCATATTATTATGCAGTTCTTCCAATACCAATTTCTTGTATTTTCCAAGCATTACCAATTGAGTGCGAATAGACCCACCAATAACCATACTCTTTCTAACCAGAAGTCCAATGGAGTCAAATATTCTAATTTGTTGAATTCCTTGATAAGATGATTAGCATATGTAAATTCAGATAGTTTAGGTTTCTTCTTGGTTCTCCTTTATCTTAAAATAGGTTTTATGATATCATCTTGCTCCTGAGCTTTAGCGATATCCTCAAGAGATAACTTCTGATATTTTAAAGGAGTTTGCTTCACGAGATCATCAAAAGTACCAGACTGGGTAGTCAAAGCACTCATCCAAGCCACTTCTTCTCTTTCAAGTGCTTCTTTTTCTTGAATAACAGCTGTCATGACTTCTGGTGTTATTGCTTCAGAGCAGTGTTCCAAATATTTTTCTATTTCCAGAGGCATGCGTGAAAGACCATCGGCTGCTTTATTGTTGATACAAGGTTTGTATTTAATATCAAAATTTAAATCGGTAAGTTCCACCAGCCATCTGTGCCGTGTACTATCTAGTTTAGCACTGGTAAGTATATATGTCAATGGATTGTTGTCCGTAAATATGGTGAAGTGTGGAGCATAGAAAAGGTAATCTCGAAATTTTTCACACACCGCCCACTTTAGAGCAAGGAATTCTAACTTTCGACTCTGAAGGTGGTATCTCTGTTCAGATGGAGTAAGGGTTCTTGATCCATATGATATTACTCGTAGTTTACCAAATTCAGCCTTCTGACCTAGAATAGCTCCAAGTCCAGATTGACAAGCATCAGTGTGGACAACATATTCTTTGTTGAAATCTGGGTAGGCCATTACATTAGGTTTTTGCAGTAAATCCACTAAGTGTTCCAATATTTTCTGGTGTTTTTCTTCCCAGACAATTCTATAAGATGAAAAGATCTGCCCAGATTTGTTGGTACTTGGTTTCTTCAAAAGATCATATAGGGGTTTGGCAATCCTTGAGAAGTCTTGAATGTAGCGCGTATAATAGCTCAGTGTGCCTAAGATTTGCATTATAAGTTACTTATTTATCATAATTCTCACATATTTTTGTTTAGTTTTATATTTATTATTTATTGTATGAAAGTACCCTTTGGCGTGTCAGCTTCACTTTAAAGTTTGTATATTAAGATTGAAAGAGTTGTTCCCCTTATACACTCCCACCTTAAATTTAATGGTGTCCTTCACATTAACGAAACAGCAAATGGTGTAGTATATCAGTTATTCCACCATAAGTTATATCAGTTACACGATACGGCTTCTTCAACTTAACTCCATCATCTTTACGACATTTTCACCGCAGTAAAAGTTCATAATCTACATTCCTGAAACATGGCCACTGTTTCAAGATTCTCGCGAGAATTAAAGATAAGTTCACTTGTATGTCCTTCAAACAAAACTGTCTCTATATAAAAGCTCAAGATGAGTTCATTATTATCTACTGATCCCTTCACTATTGCAATGAACAATTATAATGCCTATTTTTCACCATTTCGCTTTCCATTAATACATGTAATAATCAAAAACATTCTCACAAAATTTGAACTAAATTTCTAACTATAAATCTAGATTTTGCAAAATTGAGTGCGCTTTCAAACAATATTCCCTATTCTACCCCATTACATTAACAATAATATAAAGGATATAATTGTATTGCAGGTTGTCGTACCATAGGTTGTACCATAAACTGTGGCACCATTATTGGGTTTGGATATACTGGGGTTGTACCAATCGTTGGTTCCAGGTCTCCATTCTGAAGAATTTCCAGCTGAACCTGTCGTCTTGATCTGCGAAATTCAGGTAAGTTTCTTTTTCCGACCACTCCTGATGAATCTACCACAGGTAAGTTTCTTTCTCAGACCACTCCTGATGAATTATGTACTACAGGTAAGTTTCTTTCCCCAACCACTTCATCTCTCGTAGGATAATTTTCATCAGATTGATCTGCAGCTAAGATGAAATTACTTTCCTGACCTTCTAGAACTGGTTTATCTGGTTGTACCATGTCAGTAGTCCTTGACTGTGACTCCTCTGTTCCAGGAAACACCAACCCATAGTCTTCATCATCACTAGATGAACTATTTTCATCGTGACTGGTACACCGGACTGTCTTTGCCCATCCCTTTGAATTACAGTGCCGAATGTGTCTTCCCAGTGAGACCTAAGCTTCCCAGGTCCACCTCTTTCTGATAAATTTCGAAGAAGAACACGATCCCCAGGTTCTAATACTGAAGATCTAACTTTCTTGTCAAAATATTGTTTCTGCTTGGTTGAACTGTTCTGTGAATTTCGTGTTGCTAATTCGTAAGCAGTTCTCATATAGTCCTTCCATTTATTGGCGTAGTCCTTTAATGATGTCACCTCATCAGACGGTACATGAAATATTAGGTCGATAGCTAGTCGTGGTGATCTACCATACATAAGATAGAATGATGAAAATCCTGTGGAGTCGTGCTGAGTACAATTATAAGCATGGACAACTTTGTTGAGATGTTCGTGCCATCTTGTCTTCGATGCTGTAGGTAATGTCTTCAGCATACTCAGTAGCGTTCTATTAAAACTTTCAGTTTTCCCGTTGCCTTGAGGATGATATGCAGTTGTTCGGCATTTTGTTATACCTGCGAACTTCTGTAAATTGTAGAACAATCTATTTTCAAATTCTCCTCCTTGGTCATGCAATATTCTAGCTGGGAATCCATATCTTATAATGTAGTCGTTAAAAAGTTTTTCAGCAGCCGTCTTGGCAGATTTGTTGCTCTTTGCATAAGCTTGTGCGAAGCGAGTAAAATGGTCAACTACTACCAAGATATACTCATAACCGCCAGTACTCTTCTCCAGGTGCAGGAAATCAATTGAAATGAGGTCCATAGGTGCTGTTGAAGTATCGGTATTGGTATCGTGGGTGCCCTACTCGGAAGTGTAGGTGTTTTATCTTTGATACACGAACAAGTTTTGCTGATGTGATGTTCAATGACACCTTTCATGTGCGGCCAATAGAACCTTTGCCTTGCTAAAGTTATTACTCTTTCCGCTCCTAGGTGTCCCATATTATTATGCAGTTCTTCCAATACCAATTTCTTGTATTTTCCAAGCATTACCAATTGAGTGCGAATAGACCCACCAATAACCATACTCTTTCTAACCAGAAGTCCATTGGAGTCAAATTCTAATTTGTTGAATTCCTTGAAAAGATGATTAGCATATGTAAATTCAGATAGTTTAGGTTTCTTCTTGGTTCTCCTTTATCTTAAAATAGGTTTTATGATATCATCTTGCTCCTGAGCTTTAGCGATATCCTCAAGAGATAACTTCTGATATTTTAAAGGAGTTTGCTTCACGAGATCATCAAAAGTACCAGACTGGATAGTCAAAGCACTCATCCAAGCCACTTCTTCTCTTTCAAGTGCTTCTTTTTCTTGAATAACAGCTGTCATGACTTCTGTTGTTATTGCTTCAGAGCAGTGTTCCGTATATTTTTCTATTTCCAGAGGCATGCGTGAAAGACCATCTGCTGATTTATTGTTGATACCCGGTTTGTATTTAATATCAAAATTTAAATCGGTAAGTTCCACCAGCCATCTGTGTCGTGTACTATCTAGTTTAGCACTAGTAAGTATATATGTCAATGGATTGTTGTCCGTAAATATGGTGAAGTGTGCAGCATAGAAATGGTAATCTCGAAATTTTTCACACACCGCCCACTTTAGAGCAAGGAATTCTAACTTTCCACTCTGAAGGTGGTATCTCTGTTCTGAAGGAGTTAGGGTTCTTTATCCATTTGATATTACTCGTAGTTTACCAAATTCATCCTTCTGATATAGAATAGCTCCAAGTCCAGATTGACAAGCATCAGTGTGGACAACATATTCTTGTCTTGAAATCTGGGTAGGCCATTACATTAGGTTTTTGCAGTAAATCCACTAAGTGTTCCAATATTTTCTGGTGTTTTTCTTCCCAGACAATTCTATAAGATGAAGAGATTGCGCAGATTTGTTGGTACTTGGTTTCTTCAAAAGATCATATAGGGGTTTGGCAATCCTTGAGAAGTCTTGAATGTAGCGCCTATAATAGCTCAGTTTTCCTAAGATTTGCCGCAAATCTCCCATTGTCTTGATATTTCTTGTTGCTAAGGATTTGGCAGCCAACTTGTCTCCCGGATCTATTTGGTATCCCTCATATGATATAAGATGTCCCAGGTATCGAACTTGCTTCTTAAACATATCACACGTCTTTGGTTTCAGGCGCATTCCCTTTCGATGCAGGCATCTTAAAACACTCCTAAGATGATTTAAGCGATCTTCAAAGGTGTTAGAATAAACAAGGACATCATCTAAGTAAGGACAACATTTCATCTCTGTATTCAGCAAATGTTTCTTCCATGAAGTTTTGGAATTGTCCCGGAGCACCGGATAGCCCAAAAGGTATTCTGTTCCACTTAAATAATCCCCATGGTGTGATGAATGCTGTTAGGTGTTTACTGTTTTCATGCATAAAACCCTGGTGATTGACTTTACCTTGGTCCAATAGGCTAAACCAGGCCTTTCCATTTCGGTTGTTGGATGCGTCTTGAATCCGTGGGATCGGTTGTCGGTCTGGTATAGTTTTGCGATTAAGCTTTCTATAGTCTATGCATAAACGGAGAGACTTATCTTTCTTGCGTACAATGACCATAGAGCTTGAATAGCTGGAGTGACTCTTCCGTATAAAATTTTGTCGTAATAAATCATTGATGTACTGTTTGATTTCTTCATACAGAGGTTTTGGAATCGAAATATAGTTTTGTTGGACGGGATCTTGATCCTTCAACCTTATTTCCAATTTTAAGTCTTCAGCTTTTCCGATTTCTCCATCTCTAGCAAATGTAGCAGATTCTTCATATAACAATTTTCGGATTTCCGCTTTTTGTTCTTCTGTAAAGTCACCAGTTAATTCTAGTGGGGGACTCCAAAGGTCGGTTGACTCAGGTATTTTCTTAGGGTCTTTTTCCGTTGCACTAAGACATCTTGCCTCTTCCCCTGATTCTATTACAGGTAGAAAAGAATCAATAGTATGCAAACAGCCAAGAATCAGTTTACTCTTCAGTGAAATGTTCCTGTCTGTTGCATTTGTAACATAGACGTTTACTTTGGACTTAAGTCCCCTTGAGAGATTAACGATTCCTCCTTCAATGTTTACTCCTTCAGGAATAGTGTCTGACGTCAGTGGTTCAAACATAGCATATGTCATCTCTCTTAATGAAACCTTGACTGTTACAGGCACTTCAATTGTGGTATTTGGCGGTATCTTCACTCCAAAGTTTCCCAGCTTTACATCAGCCAGTTCACCTGTTCTTTCCGAAGAAATCAAGTTCACCACAGCCAATGTATCTGTACTAAGAGCTGGCAATCCTGAACGAATTAACTCTAATTTTGCCACAGGTTCAGCTTCAAACTTCATAACTTCTTCAATGACGTTGAATCCAATGTTTGGTTCCTCCATCTGGTCAGTGACTAGAAATGGTACTTGCTTACGTGATTTACTCACTAATAGTTGTAAGGTAAGTGGGATGTACCCTTTAAATGGAATGTCACCATTATTTGCAGATTTAACTGAAAATGTGTTCTTCCAGTGGTCTGATTTTGTAAGTGTTCAAATTTGTCTTTAACCATAATTCTCGCATGAAACAGACTTGAGCACCAGTGTTCCATAAAGCTTCAGTTTTTATTGACTCTATTAAACATAAAACATTACACTGTTTTCCAACCAAGTCTAACAATTTGCTAGCTTCTAAAGGTGGTAATGGTGGTGATCCTTTTTTCACATAACAGTTAGTTTCATTTAATTTATTGATTTTAACATTTATTGCTTTCTTACAATCTTTGCAAATGTCTGCTCCAACTCCACATTCACACGATACAGGGCTTTTGGTCTCGAGCTCAATTGCCTGCCCCTGGCAATGAGCTTTGTCCTTTTCCCGATCTCTTAGATTTCCTACAACCTGCTTTGAAATGTTCACTACTACCACAAATAAAACAATCATCACATTTGTCTTCTTTCTTTTCAGTACAGTCATTACACATTCTAGGTTTCCAGAACTTTCCATTTTTCAACTGAAGTTTTAATGCTTTTATTTCAGAACGCAGTTCCTTAATGTTATCACTGCCTTCTAGTTCTACATTGATTGATTTAGCTTTTGGTTGAGATTTCCCAAATTTTTTTTCTCGTTCTTCAGTTTCTGAAACGATTATATTAAAAGTGTTTATAATTTCTTCATCTGTGGGGTAGTGTCCTAAAAAAAATCTTTTAATCTGGATGCCACATTTGGATCCCTTAATCCAGTATGTAAAGTTCTAAGTGCCATTTGTCTCACAAGTACTGTCTCATAGTGTGGTTCTTCTGATTCAGACGATGTCAATACGACCTTTTGACCTAGGTCCAAAATACGCCACAAAAAGTCTAACGTTGATTCATTGGCACCTTGCAAAGCAAATTCCCCATAAAGTTCTGTCGCAGACTTTTCTTGAAAATAGGTTCGCAAAAGTTTTCTTAAATTTGACAAAGACAAATCTCTCCTTCCTTCTAGGTAGGTTTTTAACTGTTGGGATGAATGGAAAGCTTTGATGACTGCCCATATAATTTCTCGCTCAGAGTATCTGGAATCCAGTCCTTCTTCTAGTTGTCTCATGAGGTTGGTGTAACTAATTCCATCCTCTCCCTTTATAATTCCATGAACCTTAAACTCCTTTTGATGTAAAACTTTATCCATCTCTTATACTTCCAGATCTTTATCCTTTGAAGATGACGCTGCCCACAGACCGAAGAGGAAGCTTCGAACCAGCTTATTGGCTGGAGAATAAAAGAAAAGATGGGAGTTTTGTAATAATAAACTTTACTTGATTTCTAACATGGCAGCAAATGCCAACATAAAAAAGAATAATAAAAGTAAATATGTAACTCTTAAGTTGTTGCGCAATGGATAATGGATAACGCTTGACTGCATCAGAAAATGATTACTCCTTAACGTTCTAAAGCTATATACATGAACAATACAAGTTCACATCAACATGAAATCGCGCTATGACGTCATGAAAACCATGTGCTTACACAACACTACGTCTACAAATTAATAATACTCTACAAATTAATAATACGATCTTTTCATGGGACAAAACATAGTTCAAAGTGTGCTTAAAGAAATAAATAGGTCACTTTCGGAAGAACAAGTTTGTCTACTATCAAAAGGATTAAAATATATTCCATCTAATAAAAAAGTTAACACTGAAGAGTTTATAGTAGGCGTAGAAAAAGGAATTCGACAATTGGCACCAGGAGGTAAAACTGAGTATCTAAGGCACCAAATTAGCGAAATTTTAAGTAAATCAAAACTAAAAATAAATAACCTGAGTACTAAAGAAAGAAATGCTATTAAAGAACTTAAAAACGATAATAACATAACTATAGTATCTGCAGATAAGGGTAAGGCAGCGGTAGTGTTGGATAAAAATGATTACTATAATATGGTTAAAGATATGTTAAATAACACAAATACTTACAAAAAGGTTAGGAAAGACCCCACAACAAAATTAGAAAAGACTCTTAACGATAAATTAAAAAATCTAAAGGAAAATAACGAAATTAATAATGACCTTTTTTATAAATTAAAACCTAATCATCCTAAACCACCTTGTGCTCGTGCCACCATAAAAATTTATAAAAATCCTATAAATATTATTAATACTAATACTATTAATATGCAGCATAGGGTCAGTATTTTATAAAGTAGCAAATCATCTATCATATATTTTAAAACCTTTAGGAACTACAGCTAATTCTTTTATTAAAAATTCTAACATCTCTGTGACAAACTTAAAGACATTGACACCTCAGGTACTCTTGTCTCATACGACGTTGTCGATTTATTCACGAACATCCCAAGAGATGAGGCAATACAAAGCTTAAAAGACAGACTGGATAATAAAGAACTAGACTTGGACACAAAATTCTCAACTGACAATATCATCCAGCTGGTCAAAATGTGCATCAATACTACATATTTTTCCTGGGACATGGACCTTTACCAACAACTTCATGGTTTACCTATGGGTAGCCCCCTATCCCCATTAATGACAGAAATATTTATGACAAGATATGAACAACAACTCCTTCAAACTAGCCCAATAAAACCACTAAAATGGATTAGGAAAGTAGACGACACCTTAGTACTAATAGATAAAAATGACGACCCTAACATATTTTTAAACCACTTAAATTCATTTAAAACTAGGATTAAATTTACTATGGAAACTGAAACTGAAATTGGCCTCTCCTTTCTAGATGTACAGTTAAGCAGATCAAATAACCAAATTGAAACTAAAGTATACAGAAAACCAACTCATACCAATCAGTATATACACTTTAAGTCAAACCACAGTCTAAATATCAAAAAAGCCTTAGTGCAAACTTTAGTAATAAGGGCTATGAATATCTGTCATCCCAAACATTTAGAAAGTGAGCTTAAGGTTATCACTAACACACTGGTTCAGCTCAATGATTATCCCGAAAAAATGGTTAATGATATCATCTATCAATGCAAGAACCCGGAGCCCAAAAGAAAACAGCAACAAGACCACAGTAACATTCATGTACAGATACCATTCATTGGCAGTGAATCTTACAAAATAAGAAGAATCCTTCATCAGAATAACATCAAGGCACATTTTAAATATGGAAAATCATTAAAAGACTTATTGAGAGCTAATGGTAAAAGCAAAGAACGGAAAAAATTTCAAGAAAAGGGTGGTGTATACATGATCACGTGCTCGTGCGATAAGAGTTATGTTGGAGAAACAAAGAGGCCCCTAGAAAAGAGGTTAAAAGAACATTCATCCAAATCGTCAACCACAAAATCCGCAGTAGCCGACCATCTTAAGGAGAATCCTCGCCATAAGATCAATTGTGAAGAAAATGTAAAGATCCTGGAATGCAATATACATAACAAGAAAGAGAGGAAATTAATGGAAGCAGTAAAAATAAAAAAATTTAAACCCGCACTAAACCTAGACACTGGCTTATATTTGTCTAAGTCATATGACCATTTATTAGCTGATTAATAGTAGTACAATAATAGTTCTGATACTTAATATTATGTAATAATCAAAAACTATCATCAGAAGACTGTGAGATCATTAGTCAAAACATTAGTCAAAACAATGTGATTAGTATTCAAAGTTTATTATCCTTTCATCTTGATGAAACCATTCTTAATTATTGTTATTATTTTTTTCGTTTTATTACTCATATGGCTTCTGATTTAACTATGTATATAAACCTTTAATTTTTTGTTCACATCCATAACTTGGCCTGAAGAAGACAAGAGAACTCTTGTCGAAACGTCGCCTTATGTGTTATTAAAGTAATCGTTATATCCATAAAAGTTTGTTATTAATATTACTATCCGATTACTATATGACATTCAAGGATCAGCTTTCTTTCTGGTCAATTTTCTCAATGGTTCTACCAAATTAGCATAGTCTGGAATAAATTTACTAACATAACCACAAGTTCCTAAAAATGATCTTAGTAAGTTAACATTAGTAATAGCTGGAACTTTCAAAATTGCTTCCACTTTCTTTGGATCTGGTTTCACTCCATCTCTGGTAATTTTATGACCTAGGAAATCTATTTCTTCAACACCAAATTTACATTTTGACATGTTCAGCTTCAAGTTTTTACTTCTACACCTTTCAAAAAGTCTTTCTATAAATTTATCAAAAGTTTCTGCATGGGTTATAAAATCGTCAACAGTATTCAACACCATCACACCCATTCAATACATATTTCATGGTTTCTGATAAGCTTCTGTTGCAGAGGATAAACCAAAGCATACTCTTTTAAATCTGTAACATCCTGATTTAGTAATAATTGCTGTTAAGTTTCTACTTTCTTCAGCTAATTCAATTTGATGAAATCCTTTTCTGGCATCAATCTTATCAAAATACTTCGAACCATTTAACTGATGCAGAATGTCAGTAACACTAGGTATTAATCACTGCTTACATCTCTCAGATCAATACACAATCTAATCTCTTGTGAGTCTTTCTTTGGCACAGTGAATAAATTAGATATCCATTCTGTTCCTTCATTTACTTCTTCTATGATATCATCAGCTAGTAATTTCTCAATTTCTTGATCAACGGCTTCTTCCATAGCATAAGGTATCTTTCTTAATCTCTGGGCTCTAGGTTTTTCATCTTTGTTGACAGTAACTTTATGAACAAATCCATCAACTTTTCCTAAACCTTTAAATATGTCTTCATATTCTGTAAGTAAATCATTTAATTTCTCGTTTTCTTTGAGATTCTTCATTTCTAATCTTCTTTTTCTTTGTGTAATTTTCTTCTTTGAACCATCTTTTTCTTCTTTAGATTATATCTTCTTTTCAAAAATGGAGTTAGCTTTCTTTAAAATTCCTAGTTCAAAACTGCAGTTGCAACTTAATAATGATTCAGCTTCGCCTTCCATGACAAATATCTTCTCTGTGACAAAGTTCTTCTTCCATCTAATTTCAGCTTGAAAATATCCAAGGCAATTCAAAGGACCTTTCTCACCATAGGCTATAAACTTGTTTCTTGATTCTTTTAATTCTATATTTCTGAAATGTTTATGGTAAGTTTTTGAACTGATAATATTTTTTTGGGCTCATAGTGTCAATTACCATTCTCATTTCTTTTCCATTTATAACCATTTTTGTTTTCATGTCAGAGTTAATGTAATATACAAAATCTTCTTCAGAACTATTTTCTTCACCAATAAGGGTTCTAATTTTCTGATGTCTACACATTCTAGCTAAATGACCTATATTCTTATAGTTCAAACATCTGGTAGTCTTTGCACCACAAGTGTCTGCAAAATGATCTATACATCCACATCTATAACATGATTTCTTGTCAGATTTCTTCTCTTTTTCTTCTGTATTTCTTCTATCTTGTGACTTGTTTCTATTCTTGTCAAAAGTTCTATTCCTTTCTTTCGAAACTTCTTTGGAATTACTGTTTCTGTTCTTTGGTCTACCAGTATGTCTATTCTTTATATAATTAGTTGCACCATTTTCTTGTCCCATAGACTGAGCTTGAGACTTGGCTCTTTCTAAGGTTCTCGCAGTAGTCAAAGTTTTTAGTAGAGTTAAATTTTCTTGTTGCAATATTCGAATGACACTTTTCAACTATTTGATCTCGTATCATTCTTCCTCTAATGCACCAAATTCACATGTTTTCACCAGTTCTCTTAGGTCTATCAGATATTCATCAATAGTTTCATGTGGTTGTTGAACTCTTTTTCTGAAGGTATATCTTTCTGCTACAGCATTACGAGCAGGTTTAAAATGATTAGTAAGAACATCTACTACTTCTTGATAAGTTACTTTTTGACCAGTCAATGTTGAAAAAATTCTTTGACAGGGTTGCCCTAGGCTATGTAGTAAAGTAGCTCTCCTCACTGCATCATCCTTCTTATTTAAACCACTGGCAATTTGAAAATATTCAATGATTCCATCCATATTGAGAATTCCGGGTACACATGTGCAGAATTTACATTAAATTCTTTAGTGATCTAATATTAAATGAATGTTTTTCTTCATCACTTTCACTACTACTAGTAGGTCTATCGGCAGTAAAGCTCATTTCTGAATTCTTCTGTTGTCACGTGTTCTTCTAAAATTTAAAATTTCTGTTCTTCTATTTTCATATGAAATACCATGTAAGCGTACTTCTCTAAGTCTTTCTCTGTGTTCCCAGACATCTTCGTCGCCATATGTTGTGTCGCGAGTTCTCAGGGTTTACATCATAGATAAGATGATTAATAATAATAACTACTTTAATATAGGAATCAAATAAAGTTCATCATTTTCGTGCGTCCATTCAACCTCTGACCTTTTCACTTATCTACCTTCTTAAGATAAGATCAATATTCTAAAGCCTTATATTTAAGCCTTTTGACATGGAATTTAATCGGAAACCCCGTAAAAAATAATACAGTGGAAATATAAGCAATGAACGATGGACCCATTCATATGAATACATTGTCAAGGTGACAACATTTTGATGGTGATAATATTTTGATATTCATTTAGTATAATTAACATTTACGTTTTGAAATCACATGGAAATTGCCAGGCCCTAGTCAAATTGAGTATGTAGACTGTAGTTCTCCAAGTCCAAAAATAAACAACCAGGTCTAAAATGCAGTAAGGGCTTCCTCATATTGGAGTATTAAAATGCAAAGGTACTACAAATTGTTGCCTGTTAAACATCTTTCAAGTTGTCTTTGAATTTTAAAAATTCAACTATTTGAAATTTATTTTAGATATCCAATGGCGACCTTCTACATGCTGTTGTTGGTTTATATGATATTGCTTTATCAGAGATGACTTTAGATGTTTTGTATGCTACAGTTTGTGAAAAATGGGCGCGGACAATTGTTTTTGTACAGGATATGAAAGGTTAAAAATTTGAAATAATTTTTTGCTTTACATTATTTTGAGAAAAATTCTCTATTAAATCTCATTTATCAGAGACCATCATCAGGGGCGCAGATCGCTTTTTCAATGTGGGAGAGGACCTGTGGCGTACCCAGGATTTACTCAAAAGGGGTCGGCATGAGAACGTTTCAGTTGTGCTTGTGACACCGTATCTTTATAGCTCTCCGAAATATTATTGAAAGAAAAGCACCTCCTTGCATGTTACTGAATTTTCCAGTCATCAAATAATATTGCCAATAATAGAAGAATTGACGATATAAATTTCGTGCTCCTCGAATCCGGTAATATAGGGTCAACACAATCTTATGTTGAAATCCTGTAAAAATGCATCAACAGCTTCGCTGTTTGGACACCAAAACTTGGAATTAAACCTAGCACAATGCGAATTATAATTAGAAGCGAATCTGTCAACAGTAAAAATTCCCCAAATGCTATTTAATTCTAAAAATACAGCATGTATTATACTCCAATCGTCATGATCGACCAATCTACTCAAATCGTCAGCCTTTCGATTTTGCTCTCTCGGTATCCAAAACCCGTCCAAATATATGCCGTTTCTTAAGCACAAATTTCTAATCTCGCGAGTGGAACTTTGTGAACCTTTCGATCTCCTGCCAATTACCGTAAGCTTCCACGCACTCAAAATGTGCTTCCAATTCTGGGCAAAAATATGCACCAAAGCCTACATCTGAAGCATCACAAAATACTTCAAAATCGTAAAGCATTTCAACATGTGGTCTACAAATTTCGACCCCATTTTTGTTTAAATCAACAATAGAACTGAGCCAAAATGCTAGTTCCTCAAGTGCCTGTGAGCTAATTCTCACACTGGAGTTCCAACTCGCCCTTCCAAGTACACAATCGTACAAACATCGTGTCTGAAACCTGACAATGGGTCCCAAAACTAATTGCATTGAAATCAATTTGCCAACTATACTGGCTACAAACCTTGCATTAAAAAGTACTCTTCCATTAGAAATTGAATCGACAAAGCTTATCAAAGACGCTTTTGTCCGTGCAACTCGATCGTCACTCACAAAAATTTGCCTACAGAGGTGTCCCAAATGTAACCGAGCCACTGTAGACTATGTGTAGGATCCCAGTGGCTCTTTTCCATTGCAATCAAAAAACCTAGTTTCTCTAACCCGTTCTTAACGAAGATGCTATCGGTTTCACAAGAATCGAATGTATCGCTTCCTCCCAAACCGTCATCCAAAAACATAATGACGCGAATACCTTTCGATCTTAAGAATTTTACAACTTCTCTCAATACCGTACTTTAGTAAATATTTACCCTGCGGTAGATAATCCAAAAGGCAATACGTTAAAAATATAATATCTTTCGATGCCATCAAAAGCCCATGAAAAACCTAAAAATTCTTTGTGTCCATCATAAATGTCTATATGATGATAGCCCCCAGATAAATCAAATGAATAAATATAATCCCCCTTTTTAAACAAATCTCTTGCGATTTTCGTGTCTTCGTATTGAAATTTAATTTTAAACAAATGCGGATTAATGTGACGACAATCTAGTACTAGTCTAAGTTTTGTCTTATTTGACGCAACTGTTAATGGGTTCACAACTTTTGGCCTCTTTTGAACTAATGAAACACAACCCTTGTCTAATAATTTCTGTATTTCGGAAACTACAAAGTCTGGATTTGTCACACCCCTGCCTGGGCCTATGAGAGAAGGTTCTTTAGCATCCATCCATCCACGGGATGTTGGTCCCCGTCGTAATAGGAAAAACACTGATAAATAATTCCAATGAAAAGAAGTTTATTTAAAAAAGAATAAGGTAAAACATCCATTAAAGTGAATCATCACAAAGTTACACACTGAAGCCAAAAGAACACATAAAAGTCATCCTTCCAAAATTGAATATCCAAAATATAAATGGCTTGTCCATATAAGAAAACCACTATTATAATACTAATAGTCTATAAAAACTAACGATGGGCTGACCGCCGGCACACTAGCCTGACATCGCTGACCAAGAGACTAACCGTCTCATTCAAGGTTCAAGGCTCAACGACAGATTCTAGACTGTTCTGTTTCCGCGCGTTCTGAAGGGTATATCTACCATGCACGTGCTGCACGAGATGCTACATTCGAATCGTTATAGCAAGACGGGGTTGTCACAGGATTATCCCTTGCTGATTTGTTATTCTTAATCAACTTCAGTTGGTTCCGTTTTAAATGGAATTTTATAACCATTCGTAATTATATCTAAAACATGCAAATTAATAGAAATGTATGACCAATTTGTAATTTGTTCTCTAAGCCTTCCAACCGGTGTAATCATACTTGCAAGTGAACTCTTTTCATTAGTTGAAACATTCACTGAACTGACTATTTGTGAACAACTACCCATACGATTATTCGTCAAATTGTTATCTTCAAATGTTAAAGCGGGCGTATTCAAATCAATACCCGTTGTTAAAGAAAACAAATTATCAAAATTTCTAGTACATATCTTATAGTTCTTTTTCTCAGAACAGCTTTCCGCCTAATGCCCCGCCTTTCCACATGAAAAACATCGTCCTGGTTTAGTAGACGTCGTCTCTTTATATTCTCTTGAATATGGTGCTTTTCTCTTGTATTGCTTCTTTAACTTATCAGCTTTGAATTTCTTCTCCGCTCTATTGGAAGCCCTCTGTATCTTCTTTTCGTCTTCGGAATCGTCTGCTATTGGGTTGGACACATACTCCTGAACCATTTTCCAGCCAAGTTCTGATGAATCCGCCATCTTAATCAGTTTCTGACGTTCAGTAACTAAATCAATACCTTCAGCTACCGATGTTTTAGCCGATTCCACCGCTTCCATACTAAGCTCTGGTTTTTTCTAAATGGAATCGGGCATCTTTAAAGGGATAATAGGCGTTAGAATACACTCGTCCTACGGCTTATATTTGTGTTTCATATTGACTATTAGTTAAATAAGTATGCATCCCACACTTTACCAAATTTTAAAAAGCCACAATAAAAATATATTCGGAATTTTAAAAAAAAGTGAGCCAGTGACGATTCCATTCAGTTTCTGAATAAAAGCGTCTGGTAAATCGACGCTAAAACATCATTGTGGAATTCAACAGTAGGGGTCAAGGACGCGTGAAAACTCACATGTTAGAGTTACTTCCCTTTATATTTACACGATTTAAAACTCGCTTGATGGATGGCTCAAGCGTTTTATGATTAACTACTTTATTTTGGGGATTTATCGGATTTTAGAGGGATTTTGATGTATAGGTAAGTCCACTGATGGGTATATGCTGTTATTGTCCAAATTTGAGTGAACTTAAAATTTTATGTTCGTTCTAACGCCTATTATCCCTTTAAGTGTGGTTAAAACCTTTGCTTCATGTTTGAACTGGTTTTCATTCCCTTTTCTGTTAAAAGTAAAATTATCGGCCATCTTTTCTTCTATTCTATTCAACTGACTATCAGATATCTCCTTCTGTGACTGCTGTAAACTGCTTTTGAAAGTATTAAACTTGGTATCCATTAAAATTGTCAAATTGTTCAATAAGTCTTGTTGAGATGTAGATATGGCCTGTGTTATTTGGTTGTTGATAGCCTCCATGGTAACAATATCAGTGTTGTCGGACCCGCTGCTCATCTTTACAGATCGAAGCAAGCTGGTAGAATGACAAATACATCATATTTCCCGCCTTTATTCACGATTCACGCGATGATAATCACTCTTATTCTGAAATCATATAAGTGTTAAAACCGTTTATACAATAATTTCCCTCTATACACTTCGAAACGAGGGAAATTTTAATTCTCTATCACGATCAAATTATTTGATGTCTCAATTCTTTTGAGTTATCTCCCGTAATTCGATTAATTTTGAAATAAAGGTATATGAATGATAACATTTTTTTTTACTTTGAAATAGTTTGCCCCCCCCCCCCCAACCTAAAATTTGTTCCCGCGCACCTGACATTTTTAATAAAATATTTCAGATGCTGTAAAAGATGCAGAAAGAAGGAGAAAAACAAGCAAGTGAATGACAAGAGTAAAAGTGATGATAATAAATTAGATGAAAAGTTTAATGTTAATATTGGTGATGATGAATATGAAGAAGAAGAGAGTTTAGCAAGTAAATTTGAAGGAGTATTTAGTGATGTAGAAGATGATGAAGATGATGATGATGAAGAAGAAGAAAGGTGTTTTAAGTTTTATGTGTTACACTGAGAGATGTATAGAGAATTGATTGAGAAAGGTCTAAGGTGTTTCTAACACAAATGTGTCATAAATATACAGCTCTACCATAAATATATCTTATTGGTTTTATTGATTACTTCAATGCAGACTTGAGTCATTTCCATTTCATGTGCCAACTAAAGACAATCAAAAAGATCGATTTTATTTTTATACATCCACATTATAATGTGGTCGTATATTGTCGTCACCCCGTCCGTCCGTCCACAATTGCCTGTGAATGCAATAGAGACTACAGTTTTCATCGAATTTGAATGAAACTTGCTGTAATCTTTTATGTTGATGAGATCTTGGAAAACTTTGAAATTGGCGTTATTTCGATGAACGGTTTTTGAGTTATTGCACTTGACTTGGTCAAAACGCGTTAAAATTGGCTTGTAAACGCTATAGAGACTACAGCTTTCATCAGATTAGAATGAAACTTGCTGTGATCATTTATATTGACGAGATCTCGGACAATTTTGAAATAAGCTATTTTTTAGATGAACAGTTTTTGTGTTATTGCCCTTGACTCGGTCAAAACGCGTCAAAATTGGCTTGTGAACACGATAGAAATAACAATTTGTATTGGATTCGAATGAAATTTGGTGATTTCATTTATATTGATGAGATCTTGGACAAGTTTGATAGTAACTATTTTTCGGTGAACATTTTTTGTGTTATTGCCTTGACTTATAGTCAAATTGCATCGAAATAGACTTGTGAACACGATAGACAACAGTTTTCATCTTATTTGAATGAAATTTCGTGTGATCATTGAAGTTGATGAGATCTTACTCAAGTTCGAAATTGACGATTTTCGGATAAACTGTTTTTGAGTTATTGCACTTGACTTCAGCGAAATTGGCTTGTGATTGCGATAGACAATACAGTTTTCATCTGATTTGAATGAAATTTGATGTAATCATTTTTATTAATGAGATCTTGAACAACTTCAATATTGAATATTTTTCGATGAACTATATTTGAGTTATTGCCCTTGACATAGTCCAAACACATGAAAATTAGCTAGTAAATGCAATAGAGACTGGGTTTCATCTGATTTGAAAGAAATTTGGTGTGCATAGTATTGATGAGAATTTGGATAAGACCTAAATAATCTTAGAGTTTCTGCCTGCGTTAAAACAGAAAAAATATTTCAAAGTGGGCGTATTGTGCTGGGCAACCACTTGTTGTTACTTGTGATTTAAGAGGTCTTTCTACCTATGGTTCTCTAGAATAATCTCCAAACACCCAAATTCATACTAGTTCATACTTCTTTGACTCAAAATTCACATCTCTTTAAAACCTTCGCTCAGGTCCGTGTTGGTTACCAGGCATTATTGTTGATGTCATGCAAAAGTCGTATGGCGTCCAGGTAAATCAAAATGTCTGGAAACGACACGAAGATCAACATCGTAAACGTTCATTAGCTTTTCAAGAACAACAAGAAGTTGTTCCGGATGCTTTATCATTTGATCACTCTATAGGTAATAGAGTTATACAGGGTACTAATATAAGCTATTTCATGACCAACTACAGTTCACAGTAATGGTGCTAAACCAAATGGTGATGAAACTGTGAAATCTGCTGACCATGTAATGTCGCGAAGAAATCCTCCTCGTGAGCGCAGAGCACCAGAAAGATATACCACTTAAACAATTTAAAATTAACTTTATTCTTTAAATTAAAAGGAAGAGATAATTTTAGTGTATTTATCACTTGATCTAAAGGCGCCTGGGATCGTGGACTTCCGCCCAAGGTTTCAGGGTGTCACCTCATATGTAGTAGGTGAATAAACATGTTATAACCTTGCTGTTCATTTTAATTTGTATCTGAAGCCCCGATCTGAAGTCACAATAAAGATAGCTCAGTATTAACTTCAAGTTCGATCTTGCACAAGCCCAATGGGAAGACTGTTCTTACAGAAGAATACGTTTTTATGATTTGCATATTATTACAAAGATATCTTGGTCATTAAACAACCAACTCATTTCAAATGATTGATTGCATATCTTTCCACAGCTTTCGTATCAGGCTTTCCATTCGCATTCACCGGAATCCTGTCCATGATAATAAAATATTTTGGGCAGGCACTTTTATGTTCGAAATCATCTTGGACAAATTTTGACTTACATAGCTCTTCTATTTCCTTCACATTGGTTTCAGACCCGGAAACCAGGACGACACAAGCACATATTTCATTTACGAGGATATCATCTGGCACTTTCACAACCAGCACATCATGTACCATGGAGCACGATCGTATGACGGTTTCAATCCAGGCAGGATGGTAGTAATTTTCCCCCCTCATTATGACATCCTTGGTTCGTCCATAACAGATAATTTCTCCTTGTTTGTTAATATATCCCATGTCTCCAGTATTGAAGTATCCATCCTCATCAAACGCAGCTTTTGTTAACTCTTCGTTGCCTAAATATCTCTTAAACATGCCATTATTTTTTACTTTTATTTGACCAGTTTTTCCCTGGGGTACAATCGAATTCTGTTCATCTACTATCTTCACGAGCGAATCAAATCCTGATTTGCCAACATTGAAATTTTCAAAATCTCCGCTGCTTGTAATTTCCTTACCGGATACGAAGTTGGCTTCGGTAGACCCGTATATATTGTAAATTGTTTCAAAAAACGGTTTTACAATTTCGATGGCTTTTTTTGATAATGGAGACCCCCCAACCAAGCCTATCGGCAGTGTCCATCTTTTGGAAGTCGGATGCGATTTTATATACTCAATAAGATTTACAAGATTAGATATCGAGGCAAAAATAACGTCAAATTTTTCGTTTTCGAATACATTGTTGAGAAATTCATAAAATTCAGCTGAAGATGGCGGATTTCTTTGATCAATTAGAATTCTGTGCAGCCCGGTAGATAGAAAGTACATCACGGGATTCCCCCCTGTCCAGCTGAAGGAGTGGTAGTTAAGAATCCCTATTGTACTTTTCTTGTTCATCATCCGCTGAAGATTTTTTCCGAACAGAAGAGCTGATTCGTGGGAATGGATGATCATTTTGGCCATGCCTGTCGATCCTGAAGTAAGAAGTATAAAAGCATCTGAATGCTGATCATCCCATAGTGCTTTATCATTAGCAAGAGTGCTCCAATCATCAATCTCTCGGGACCACTTAAATCCCAGCAGACGATTATCCTGCGAAAAGATGATTTTGGTTACGTGTGGTAATGTTGAAGATGATACTTCATGTCCGCCTTGGAAGTCGAAATGTTGAGAAAACAATCGTCGACGTTCATCATTCTCGTCAGAAGAAAGGATCAAAGCTCGGCATTTGGAATGATTTAGATTGCTGATCACAAAAGATCCATCAGATAGATTAAGAGTGCCATTCTGAAGAACGCAACCAGCTGCCAGAATGCCAAAGAAGGCTATGATCCCGTTGGGTGAATCAGGCAACATGCTGCAGATGATGTCTCCAGACTTCAAACCGATAGTTCTCAGATGTTTAGCGAAGTCTACAGTCTGATCAAAAATTTCTTGACATGTTAAGGCTGTTCGAATCCCGGCTCTATCAATGAAAATAAAGGCTTCTGTATCCGGATGTTTATTGGCCCAGTATTGCAGTCGTTCCGGAATGGAGTGGTTATCATATACCGCCATGTTTTACTGAAAATAAAAGCGTTGAAAAAATTATGAAAGTACACTTAATTGTGGTGCCATTTAGAGTAGGAAATGGGGGGGATAGGAAAAATGGTTCTTTTCCCTCAATTTCTTGCACAGAATCGCCTAACTTGAACCTATCCAAATACCAACTACTACGAATACCAACAACTACCTTGTTTGCGATATCTGCACCCTCTGAAATGTTAAATGTAATCTATCTTAAACTTTATTACAAATTTTTAAATTAGATTTTTTAACCTTCTTGCCTCGAACAATGTTTCAAAGCGACTAAATACACAAAGAAAAAATAGAAACGGAAATTTATTATGATTCATAATCAGACTGGTGCCTTACCTGATCCTAAGTCCTATAATACAGATGAAGGAAAAACAAAAGAAACAAACTGAAGATCAAAGTGTTATCGCATAAGTTGAATTGTTATTTATATACGACAGGTCAAGTCAACATACCTCAACACACGGCACATTATTGTCGAATTTGATTGGATTGTTTACGTGATCGCAAAGATAATATTTTGACCAATGAAAAGTTTTATCCCAAAGATACCATGTTCCTGAAACAACGTTTGGATATATACATGAACTATGGTTCATGTATCCATACGTTGCTTTAAGAACATGAAAAGATACAGGCTATCGCTATTATGGATCAATACGTTTAATTGGTTGAATTCACATAAAGAATCCAATCAAATTCGACTTCCTAACTAAGCACAATTTGTACAATGCAGCCATAAGTGTAATTTAAGTCATGAACCACGCGGTGTCTCAGTTTATTGTTCCATCTAAACAAAAAAACGCTTTTTCAATGCCAATCCCTCCGACATGCATAACTGATAAGTTGAAACCCGGCTGAAAAATCAGACCTTTGCCGGGACACTGTACTATCAGGTTAGCGAGTATGCGTTTAACTCGCTGAGCCACCACGGCTCCCACTAACTGGAAGTGAAATTTATAAAATGGTTGTAAAATTCCATCAAGGCCCTCAAAATCAGATTCAAATTTATTTCTAAACTGTATCGTTTGATATAAAGGCTTGGTTGAAATTTTATAATTATCCTTTATCGCAATTCGACTGACCAAGTCAAGGGGTGAATTAATATGGCTGTCAAGTACTTTCGTGATAAATTTCGTAATTTCGATGTATGAGCAGGTTTTAACGTTTTGCACTTACCCCAAGGCCATAAAGACAATATTCTTCAATAAACTAAGATATCATCGAATTGCTGTTTCCTTTTCTTTCATCATAGAAAAAGTTATAATAATTATGACTTTTTCAGTATTATGAAACTCATGGCAATTATACTGGGGGGGGGGGGGGGGGGGGGTGCTGGGGCAATTGAATGTGGAGGGGGGGTGTATTTGCCTAGAAACCTTGAGATCATGCCAGTTTATTTGTGGCAGCACTGTAATGCAAGAACTAGTAGTTGGTTTTTTTTTTTTTTTGTTCTAGAATAAAAATTTCTCTCAGTCAAATGGGTGGGAATAATTTGTTATGGGGCAATCATACAGATACCATTACCAACCTACATCACATCACATATTCTTACCTGGTGCAGATATCTAGAGTTAAAGCTAGTCTTTCTGCTGGAGAAATGGATGCTCAAAGATGGGTATCGTCCTTCTTTATTAATGGTGCTACCTTGTTCAATATTTCATTGAATGAAAATTCATCCATCCTGAGGAAGTTTTTCAGGTTTATTTTTCTGAATTTCTCAATTCTTGAAGCAGGCAGTGATAGTCCCCAAACTGGTCCCTTTTTATTATCCAGGGCCTCATCCATTAACGTGGCTTGTTTTTGTTTCTAAAAAAAAATTAATAAAAAATTTAATTATTGTTGTTGAGCCACCCACACATACTCTCTTCCAGTGATTCTCCATTGTTTTTGACTAGTTTTAGTAAATTGGACAGACGAACTTGTCAAACTTTGGCAAACCTAGAGTTTGCTCAAGTTGCAAACAAAAGTTTGGTGAAGTTTGCTAGTGTAGACTAGACTTTATGCCATGTCATGACTCGTAATGCAATCACAGGCATATGTTAAAGATAAATCTAATTCTGAGCACATAATAAACATGTTTAATGACGCGTTCAGCACTACAATCATTATGCATAACACGTAGCTTGAATAAATCATATTATCAACAGTGAAGGCCAAGTTCTCTTTCAATGATCTATGTTAGAAACGGTGGCTTGATGAGTTTGCTCACTGCTGCTCAATGAACTGTTAGGATTGACTTTAGCATGAATGTCCAAACAGGTGCGAATAAGTTATTTTTGATTATTTGTTACAATTTTGTTTAATTATCCTAAAGTTACCATGATCTCTGCATCTCAGAGTATGAAAAGTGCATTTCCGCCACTTCCGTCTAAACTGAATTTCATTTCCCAAAATAGGTGAAAAAACTGTGAATCTGAAGAGAAAGACAGCGAATAACTAGACTAGATTTCTCTAATGAAGTAAGACATGTAAAGATCTCAAGACATCTGACCTCTTTCAACATCAATCTAAAATAAAACATTTAATAAAAATTATTCTTAATATCATTACCCCACTGAGATCCCAATAGTAGTAGAAAAGGCCTAAGCAATCACAAAGTAGACTTTGCACTTGCGCTTATCCGCATATGGTATGATCAAACTATTGGAAAGGGGCTCATAATATTTAAAACTGTCAAATATGTCATGAACGCAAAAAGCGACTACAGTTTTCCTCTGATTTGAAGGATTTTTGGTGTGATCATTTTTATTGACGAGATCTTGGAAAATTTCGACATTGTCGATTTTTCGATGAATGTATTTTGACTAATTCAGCTTGAATTTGACTTGTGAATGCTAAAGAGACTACAGTTTTCATCTGATTGAATGAAATTTGGTGTGATTATTTCAAGTTTGAAATGAACTGATTTTGAGTTATTGCCCTTGACTTAGTCAGAACGCACCAAATAAGCTTGTGAACAAGAGACTACAGTTTTGATTTTAATAAAGGTTTTAGATAGTGATGAGAACATTGTCTCATAAAAGCACTGGGGTGTGATTATGAATATTAATGAGATCATAGATAAGGCCCCCTAAATAATTTTTGAGTTTCAACCTGTGTTAAATTTAATTTTATTTAATGGAAAAACAGCATGGTGCCAATCTTCACTGCTCGAGAATGACCAACGTCGGGCCACTAATTTGACTTCTGCATTTAAGGACTTGCCCTATCCTGAAAGATTCACCATCCAAGACCTTAGTAAACTCGGCGTCATCATCGTAAGCAAGTCAATATCCACCAGTCGTCATCTCTTCAGCAATTGGATAACCAACTGATGGAATAAACCAACATCTGATGTGTTCGAAGCACCCTCCCTCTATGCTGTTAAAGCCAGATAAACGCTGGGAATCTCGTAAATATGCCCAATGCTCGGTACACAAAAGACTCCTGTACTAGGTCTTTCTCGAATATGCCACGACCTTTATTATTTGTAAGTATCAAATCTGTTAACTTAGTTGTGGTCTGACGCCAACAGGTGCTTGACGATTTACTCCGGTACTGCTTTGTTTACAAGATGGCCGCCGAATCGGACAAGTTATTTAAGATAAAATAAGACTTGAAGATTTATCTAAATTAGCTTCGAATCTTTTAGATTTAGAAGAGCAGTTACCATGCAATCGTAACCAGGTTATCAGGCCAGGCTTCCAACTTTCGGAAAAGCTTCATTTTCATGATAAAAACGGCAATGTTGTCTCTGCTTATCCTGTTATTGTAGATTTTCGTAGACTACTACAACTTCACAATACTAACCCAACATATGACAATGATGTCATATCTGGCGTAAGTATACACAATTTTGATGGTGACAACATTTTGATGGTGACAATATTTTGATATTCATTTAGTATAATTAGCATTTACGTTTTGAAATCACATGGAAATTGCTAGGCCCTAGTCAAATTGAGTATGTAGACTGTAGTTCTCAGTCCAATAATCAATTACCAATCTAAATTGAAGTAAGGGCTTCCTCATATTGGAGTATTAAAATGCAAAGGCACTACAAATTGTTGCCTGTTAAAAAAATTTCAAGTTGTCTTTGAATTTTTAAAATTCAACTATTAGAAATCTATTTTAGATATCCAATGGCGATCTTCTACATGCTGTTGTTGGTTTATATGATATTGCTTTATCAGAGATGACTTTAGATGTTTTGTATGCTACAGTTTGTGAAAAATGGGCGCGGACAATTGTTTTGGTGCAGGATGTGAAAGGTAAAAAATTTGAAATAATTTTTTGCTTTACATTATTTTGACAGAAATTCTTTAATAAATCTCATCAGAGACCATCATGTTTCTGCTTTGGTCTTGTGTTTTGCAGAGATTGATGTCATTTCTTAAAATGCAATCCTAAATATTTTAATACATAATTGGATTCATGATGTAAAAGTAAAAACAGTAAAAATGTAGAGGAAATATCACCTTGAATTTTAGCCGTTTACATTTTTAGTAAAATATTTCAGATGCTGTAAAAGATGCAGAATTAAGAAAGAAGGAGAAAAACAAGCAAGTGAATGACAAGGGTAAAAGTGATGATAAAAAATTAGATGAAAAGATTAATGTAAATATTGGAGATGATAAATATGAAGAAGAAGAGAGTTTAGCAAGTAAATTTGAAGGAGTATTTAGTGATGTAGAAGATGATGAAGATGATGATGATGAAGAAGAAGAAGAAAGGTGTTTTAAGTTTTTCTGTGTTACACTGAGAGATGTATAGAGAATTGATTGAGAAAGGTCTAAGGTGTTTCTTACACAAATGTGTCTTAAATATGCAGCTCTACCATAAATATATCTTAGTGGTTTTATTGATTACTTCAATGCAGACTTGATTCATTTCCATTTCATGTGCCAAGCCCATCAAAAAGATGGATTTTATTTTTATACACCCACATTATAATGTGGTCGTATATTTTCGTCACCCCTGTCCGTCCGTCGGTCCGTCGGTCAGCCACAATTGCCTGTGAACGCAATAGAGACTACAGTTTTCATCGAATTTGAATGAAACTTGCTGTGATCATTTATGTTGATGAGATCTTGGACAAGTTCAAAACTGCTTATATTTCGCTGAACTGTTTTTGAGTTATTGCACTTGACTTAGTCAAAACGCTTCAAAAGCGGCTTGTGAACGCGATAGAGACTACAGTTTTTATCAGATTTGAATGAAACTTGCTGTGATCATTTAAATTGATGAAATCTCGAACAAGTTCGAAATTGGTGATTTTTCAATGAACGGTTTTTGAGTTATTACTCGATTTTTTGGTGAACATTTTTTGTGTTATTGCCCTTGAATTAGTCAAAATGCATCGAAATAGACTTGTGAATATGATAGGCAACAGTATTCATCTGATTTTAATGAAATTTCGTGTGATCATTGAAGTTGATGAGATCTTACTCAAGTTCGAAATTGACGATTTTTTGATAAATTGTTTTTGAGTTATTGCACTTGACTTAGTCAAAACGCAGCGAAATTGGCTTGTAATTGAGATAGACAATACAGTTTTCATCTGATTTGAATGAAATTTGATGTAATCATTTTTATTAATGAGATCTTAAACAACTTCAACATTGAATATTTTTCGATGAACTACATTTGAGTTATTGCCCTTGACATAGTCCAAACACATGAAAATTAGATAGTAAATGCAATAGAGACTGGGTTTCATCTGATTTGAAAGAAATTTGGTGTGCATAGTATTGATGAGAATTTGGATAAGACCTTAAATAATCTTAGAGTTTCTGCCTGCGTTAAAACAGAAATAATATTTCAAAGTGGGCGTTTTGTGCTGGGCAACCACTTATTGTTACTCGGATTTAAGAGGTCTTTCTACCTATGGTTCTCTAGAATAATCTCCAAACACCCAAATACATACTAGTTCATACTTCTTTGACTCAAAATTGACATTTCTATAAATGATTACACTTTTATTTCTAATTTGATAGTGATGAAGAAGATTTTTCTTTGGGTATAAACTCATTTATAAAATCAGCTGTTACAAGAAGAAAACAACGTAATGTGAAAGAGACGTCTTTAAATGATCATGACATTGGTGTTGAAAATAGAATAATAGGCTGTCTCACATTTGAAAAGAAATATGTGTAAGTGGTTATCTTAGTATGTTATTCTCAAAACAAGACTAGTTTTTTTTCTTATCTGAAAGAAGTCAACTCAATTCTCTTTAGAAAGTCCACGAGGAACAAACAGAATTACTTTAAGCGACAAAATCTATTTGATTGTGTTTGTAGAAGACATAAAGATAGAGTTATTCATTTAACTATTGTAACAGTCCGTCCTAGATATAGAAAATACGGTATTGGAAAATATTTACTCTCAGTAAGTTTTTTACACATTTATTTTCTGACTTCTCAGTTTTGTTTGAAATTATATTCCGAATAATAACCTTCAGATGTGAAGGAAATTATTATAATATCTGATATTTATTTTTGTAAATTGTATTTTTTCAAAAAAAAGTACAATTTGTGATTATAAATTGATTGTATTAATCTATTAATGAAGGCTATTTGTGATTCTAACATATAATACCACATAATAATAAATAATAACCATGTTTCCACTTGGCCAAAAAGCCGGCTTTTAGCTAGATATTCTGTGTTTCTACCTGCTAAATTTCCGAATCGTAACCGAAAACCTCCCTTTATGGAATTTATCAGGGGCCAAATGAAAGCTAGCTTTAAAGCCGGCTTTTTAAACAAGTCGAAATGCAAAAAAGCTGGCTTTTTCTCGGCAATAGAGAAGTACTAGTTTTATGGTCCCCACATGCAACATTGGTAGACTTGTACATATCGCAACATGTCAATAATGTGCCACTTTTTTATCGAGACTAAAGTGGTTTGGGAACCAGATAAACTTAGTGGAAAGAGAGCGTGTTCGGCAATAAAGATGGCGACTTTAAAGCTAGGTTTACTTTACAATTCTAAGTGGAAATGCAGTTAATATCTATGTGGGCTATAAGGGGCATAGAGTTTTCAATGACAAACATATATGATCTTCTGGAATTCTTGCCTTTGTAATTCTAGATATATATAATTGTTATTAATAAATGTTATTATTATTATTATTAATAGCAAGTAATAGATTCAAGTGTATCTGGTAAATATGAAGCTATAGTGGTACATGCTGATAATGGAGCTGTTGAGTTCTTTCAAAAAATTGGATTTTCTGATGATGTAGTATTGAATAGTAGATGGAGGTGAGTTGGTCTAGATTTATTTCAATGATTTTGTTTAATGTCATTAACACAATGATTATGTTCTGGTTGTATTGATTGCCATGTGGATTATGATATTGTGTCTCAATTCTTATCAGTCCTTTATCATTTGTATTACGGTACCTCAAAACTTCACACAAATTTTCCCTTGTATTGCAGTGAATTGGCTGAACAGTTTACAAATTGCACATTGATGTGTTATCTACCTGGTTTTACTGGTAAGGTAGTTATTTTCATTCAATTTTTTATTCTGAGAAATAAATGCTGAAAAAGCGTTGAGCCTTGTTTGATTTTGTTTGACACGTGTAAATAAAGGTTTAAGCTTCTATGTATTCTGCATCTCATTTTCTTTGAGATAAACCCACAAAAGTTACAACTAGAATTGCTTACAATTATGAACGTATTTCGAGAGCCTTAAAATATTATGTAGGCTAAATTTGCAATTACCTACATCTAGACAATATATTGAATATCATTTGACCTAGTTTTCAAAGTCATAAAATAATTAGGTCATACCTTCCGTAACAGTTAATGATGGCGAAAATATGAAAATTATCAATTTTTGCTGTATTTAAGTACACTTATCTCTATGAATTTTTTAAGTAAGCCAAATTAAAAAATATCTACTCGTAGACAATATATTGAATATTATTTGACCTAATTTTCAAGGTCATAGATTAAGTGGGTCACACCTTCCGTACCCGTTAAAGTGACCTAATTTTGAAAAAATCGAAATTTAAATAATTCAAAAGAAAATACGAAATTTGAAAATCGGTCTCCAAGAAAAGGTAGATAATGATCCATTGTATCTATGTGCTAAATTTCATCAAAATCGGTCTATCAGTAGTGTCTGAATTTCGGATTTAAGAATTGTAACGAAAATTCAAAATGGCGGCCGATATGGCAGCTTGACCTAACTATTTAGGTCAAATCAATTACTATTGACAAGTTATTATAAAACAGTTTTCACTTTTCACCTAGCAGTTATAGACCGGAAGTTACGTTATTACGTCATTTGAGGCTAAACCGGAAGTGGAATTTTTTTTTTCACAATTTTTCAAAAATTATAAACATATCGCTTATCAACTGGTAAAGTTTCAAAATTCTACCATTTATATTAAAGGAGAAATCACGGTCTGAAATTTTTGCAGATGACCCTTGAATATTGAATTGCAAATCGTGGGTAAAATATTTAACCTAATTGCATAAAACCTATAATTGTTAGTTGACAAATACATTGAAGTTTTCAAATCTGAAAATCCGGTCAAAATCGAACTGAAAATAAACTTGCTAAAGCAAAAAAACCTGAACTTCCAGTTCTCACTTCCTGTCAGAGATAGAACTTCCGGTTTTGTTTTATTTGATAATAGAAATCATTCTAAGATCAACTGTAGATTTAGAATTTCTGCACCTTTTACCAGTTTGTCTGCAAACTCATCCAAGAATTACAAAAAAAAAAATAAAATAAAATAAAATAATCCGAACGATTACAATACGTTTTCGCCAAAGTCGAAATACGTAAATATGTTATGAATTTGTATTCAATATTATATAGGACATACTGTTTTAAGTGCTGTAAACTTACCAGGATTAGAAGTATATGAGATGGATCAAGAGTTAAAGAAATGGTGAGCTTAGATTAAAATAATTATTATTTGAAGAATTATGAATGATTAAGCTATGTGTTTCTCTGTATTTCTCATTTAATATATTTCATTTTCAGTATTTCAGTTCAGAAAGAAACCTCGACATGTATTAATTTTGGATTAATTAAGTATTAACATGTCATGCTTTTTCTATAGTTCGGAAATGTACATGTTCATAGAAATTTTGATATTTTACCAAAGGTTTACGGAAATACATAGAGAGCTTTTTTTTTCCCTGGTGTTTTACAGGAAAGACAAGACATTAGAATCGTATCAGGCACAAATAACTTGTGTGATGAGAATGAAACAGGAAATAGTCAATTTACAGAAAAAGGTAGGATCTATATTTCATTCAAAATCTATTACAGACTTGATTTGTTTATATTTTATTTCATATTTTTTTAAATTTTGTGTTTGAAATAAGTGATTTTCAGAATGTTTACCATTAGCTCTATTTTGACTTGAAAATTGGAATTTTCTGATTGCATTGTTTAATATGTGTATAATTTTATGTTAATTGCACCTCATAATCTTGATAAATTGTATTTGGCTTTAGGTGAAATGCCAAGATAACATGATAAAGTTGTTAGCAGTAGAAAATGAAAAGGTGAAACAAGAGAAAATGATATTAGGTAAGATTACAGGGAACTGGCTAATATTAAATCTTGATGGTTGGCTTTGAAGTCAATTTCTCCTGTAACACCATCTTTTACGAGGCTGATGGAAATCCCAAACTCTTTAGGCCCCTCTTCATTAGCCCATAAGATGCAGAAGAATATGACATAAAACTCCATTCACTTTTCTGTTGACTCACTTGATAAGGAAATCATGAATCTGAAACATGTTTCTCTTGTTCAACCTTGACTACTCCTCCAAGTAACTCATCTGAACTTTCTTTTTCATGAATATCCCTGATATTTGGGGCCAACTTTTTTTTGTTTCCATACCTTGCATCCTTGATCTATTTATGTCTTGTTCAATAGAAAAAGAACTGATGATACAGAAGTTAAACACCAGAACCAACATGTCTGGAGGTAAATTTGTATATTTATTTCTTCTTAATTTTACTATACTTTAAGTATCACCTGTTTGTTTCAAAGAAAAAAAATTAATGACCTTAAATTGGATCTTTACTGAATGATACTTTTACATTATATCAATTTTGACCAATAAAATGTAACTTTTTTCTGGATGTTATAAATATTTAGACAACCATATGAAATTATTCATGAGTTTATTTTCAGGAGGTGCAGAGGAACTGTCAACCAGTGATCTAATAACTAAATTACAAGAGGAAGTCAACAAGTTAGAATGTAGTGATATAAAACTACAGATCAGCTCTAGAATTGATGGTAGGTTGATTATGTATCCATGGTAGTTAACAATAAATCATCAAGAATAATTCCTGAAGAATTGAACTTAACTATTTAACATATAATGAAGAGCTGATGGATTGATCATTTCAGTCACATTCACATTGCCTGTCAAACTAAAGGAAACATTCTTCTCAACTTTCTAAAAGATGTCAGTTTTTTGTTATGATTTCCATAAAAAGACATATCGGTACCTAGTTGACTTTCATATGTAAATTAACATGTTGTTTGTCTCCAATGCTTACAGAATATAAAGATTTAGATGTATTTCCCATGTCTCCACTTCAAAAACATCAGGAGCCATATGATCACATGGTGGATGCTGCCCTATTCTATGATATAAGTCAACAGTTTAAAGAAGCTATGCATGCTGATCCATGTATTAAAATACAATACAAAGTCACATCAGTACATAAGGTGTGTCTATTATTCAATCTATTGACTTTCTAGTGCAGCAATGTTAATTTATTGCATTAGGCAAGATACATTCATCTGAAAATTAATATATTCGCTGTTTAAATTTTTAATTTTAAATTCAACATTCCATCGCAGAGTTCAGAATTATAGTAAATGTCTAGTTCATCTACAATTTAATAAACACAATACTTTTATCTGTTTAAATTAATGATAGCCTATACTTCCAGATTGCATCATTATCTTTGTGTGTAGATAAAACCAATATCAAGTCCTCAGAAGTAGGGTATTCATTCTGAAAAATGAAATGATGGTTGTTTTTATGTTATTGATTGTTTTAGGCCACCTTGTCAAATGAAATTAAAGATAAATATAAAACTGCTACATTAGCTCTACATGATCCCAATATGGTTACACATCTGTATTATTGTGGTGGGTTAGAAAAACCTCAAAGGTTATATCAAATAGTGCAGACAGGATTTACAGAGCAAGGTATTTTATCCCTTATATGAGTTCAGAATTAAAATAACAAATCATTTATCATCAAGTGAGCCTGCCAATAAGGAAATTAGGCATATAGTATATGGTCATGGTAAAAAAAATATATAGCAAATGGGATAAAAGGTATGTTTATCAAGCATAGCTTTTGGAGCCGAGGTGGCTCAGTGGGTTAGACGCTTGCTCACTAACCTGAAGGTCCAGGGTTCAATCCAGGTCAAGATGAACTTTCGGATTTTTCAGCCCAGTTTCCCCTTGTCAGTGATGCAGGTCGGAGGGACTGACATGGAAAAAGCGTCTAGTCGTTTGGATGGGACAATTAACCGAGGCCCCGTGTGCTACAGGCTGTGCACGTTAAAGATCCCTCGACAGTTGGAAATCGTAAAAAGAGTAGGCTAATACTGCTGTCCTGTCAAAATTTCCCTCATTGCACACTGCATGGCGTTTCCCGTCTTCATTAGCCCATAAGGTGCAGAAGAGTAGGACGTAAAACTCCATTCATTTCATTTCATTTCATTTCAATTTGAGTTTTTGTTTTTTTGGTAACTCAAAATAAACATTCAATTTCATGGCCAATACTATATATTTGCATGTCTTCTTGTTTTTGCTAGATTTTTCTCATGGAGAGTTTGGAAGAGGTTTATATTTCTCTAAGTATCCTTCAAGGGCAGCTCAATTTTCAGCTGTAAGTAATATGATATTAATTACATGTCAAATCAATGCATTCCATTCTTGATAAGGTTCCAAATTTAGTTTTCTTGCACTTTTATCTTAAGTATCAATTAAGTTTTTTACTGCTATTAATTGGAATAAAACTATGTACCTTGTGTGTTTATTAATTACTAGCCTATTTGCTATTTAAGTTAGGTAAATTAGTTTTGGTAGAAGTAGGATTAGGTTCTGTTGAAACAGTTACTAAGCCAGATAG
Source organism: Nipponacmea schrenckii (assembly GCA_030562195.1). NCBI lineage: Eukaryota > Metazoa > Mollusca > Gastropoda > Lottiidae > Nipponacmea > Nipponacmea schrenckii. Next base: position 22,107,709 of record CM060200.1, on the reverse strand, counting down.
AACACGAACTAAACCATCATCTGATGCTGATTCTATCATAGTGAGTAAAATTATGGATAACCCTTTATAATGATTAGAGTTGTCTTTCGCATGCCTACATGGTGGCGTTTATTATATCTTGACAGTTGTACATGTAGCTTTGAATATGTCAATGTGAAAATAAATGGTTAAATCCTGGAGCCATCTTCACAAAAGTTCACTTTAAATGGTGTACATATTTCTGTTTGGATTGGTCAACCACTCAAATACTGTATATTTGAAATTTAATTCAGTTGTCCAGTAAGATTACTGTATTTCTAAAATTCTGATGTAAGTTGTGTTATTGTTGTTTGAAACCAATATGATTTTATACCTTGTAGTGTAAAATGTATGCTATTATCTATTTCGTGTATGTTGTTTCAGATACCAGGAAGATTGTATAAATCGGAAGATGAGACACATGAATCTATGTTTAATCAGGAATATGTTATATTTGATACCAAACAAATTCTGCCATTATGTCTGATCAACTATGTTACCGCTGATCATGGTTCTTGATAATGATAACTGCTCAGTTACATCTTAATTATATACTATTCAACAGTCAACACAGCAAAACAAATGATTAAATGTAATAACAAATTTCTTGAAGAGCTGTAGTCAAGACAATTGATATATTAGTTACCAATCAGTACTACTTTTTATAAACAAATTGATATCAATTAGATATGCTTCTATATAATCTCATTACTACATTTTGTTCTCTAATGTAACTCAAAACTAAAACTGCTTTAAACTCCATAGTATTCCCTTGGTATATTAATTTATTTCAATTGTCCTGTTTAACAAAGATGAATTTATTCCGCACCAAGTTAATATACAGTATGTAATTTGCTCTTGCATCTTTATTTTCATATTTGAAAACTTCAAAGTATTTGTCAACTAACAATTATAGGTTTTATGCAATTCGATTAAATCCTCTACCCACGATTTGCATTTTAAAATTGTAGGGTCATCAGAAAAAAATTCAAACTCTGCTTTCTTGCCTAATAAAATTGGTAGAAAAGCGATATGATTCCAATTTTAACAAAAATTGGAAACAAATTATTCAACTTCCGGTTTGGCCTCAAATGATGTAATTATGTAACTTCCTGTCTATAACAGCAGGGTGAAATGCACAAACTATTTTATGAATAACTTGTGAATAGTAATCGATATGACCTAAAAAATTAGCTCCAGCTGCCATAATGCTCGCCATTTTGAATTTTTTGTTACACTCTTTCAAGTCCTCATTCAGGCACTTTGATTGACCGATTTCGCAAAATGAAGCAAATGGATACATTTGATCATTGGTCACATTTCTATGAAGAACGATTTTTGAACTTCGAATTTTTTTTTCAATATATTAGAAATTGAAAGTTTTTCAAAATGTTCATTATATTGTAGGTATTTTTTAATTTGTCCTACTTAAAATTCACAGAGATATTTGTACTTAAACATAGCAAAAATTGAAAATTTCTATATTTGTAGCCATCTTTAGTTTATCACTTTGAAAACTAGGTCATATGAAATACAATATTATATTGCATAGATGTTTGCAATTGCAAATTTGAGCTCAATAATATTCTAAGGGTTGTTGAAATATGCAATTCTAGTTTAGACTGTTATGTATAATTATAATATTGAAACATTCTGATCAATAAGAGGGGGGCTTTCAACCTTTTTCTTTCTATTACCCCTTTCAGAATCATTATTCAATTGCATTACCCAACCCCAACCTATGAATCCTTGCTATTTCATGTTTTTCTCTTATAAGGGTTTCCATGCAATCTTTTTCATGTCAGAGAATATAGCCTCACTGAATAGAACTACTTAAATTTTTATTATCAAAATAATTCATGTTAAACTACAAAGCACCTCATTACGGCCAAAATTACCATTTGCGGATAATAACCCCAGGTTGAAAAATCCTGAATTGGAGAAAAAGAATGTGTGATAATTGTTTTTATCAAGAAGAATGAATTATATATATATATTATGTTATTTTAATTTATGAATTATATTATAAGTACAAGTATACGTAAAAAGTGATTTATTTTTATTGTAAAGATCTACTTAAATAAATTTTATTTTCAAATTGTCATTTAATGGAAAAACTGGTAGAAACTATTTACACAGGATATGTTGCTTATACCAACAAAGATTTTAATAGTGATTTGTGCAAAATGGTCTACAATATATGGAGTTTGAAAAAAATTACCAATTAATAGTTCCCATATTTAATACATTATTTAAATAGTGTATCCAGTTGTTTCTGTATAGTTTCTAATTGCTGATAAAATTCATAAAGCTCTTCATGAGAAAAGTCTAATCTTATTCTCTCTTTCTTTTCACTGTCTTCACTTTTTAATGCAAGTTCTATTAAAGTATTTGGTGCTTTAAGTTTCACTTTTGATGATTGTGCCAACTGTAAATTAAGTCTCCAATTTATGTCTTCTAACACTTTAGGGGCTAACCCTTTACTTTTAAGTCTATTAATCACGTCGTACGCTCCATTTGACCACACTTCCACAATGCATTCTACTTTATCATCATTTATCTCCAACCCTTTCAACTGACTTCCCAAAATTTGAGGCTTTGCTGAATGGTATGCTGCCTGTTGAACAAAAAATTCCAATGTTTCCAAAATAAGACCAAGATCATCACCCGACACATCCAAAGCACCTTGCAACTTGGATTCTTCCTCCTCTGAAAATGGTCTGCTTTCTGGGACATAAAGTTTTGATAATATTCTGGAAAGCAATAAAGAAACTTTTGAATTTTCCAAATTATTTATCAAGGATACGGCTTTTTGAATACTGGGTGTATTTGTAAACATAAGCGCCGCCATGTTGAATGTCATATGACTTATTGACCTTATTGACCTCAATGACAATGTCAAGGTCTAGTTTCATTCGGGCTACCGTGAAAATTAAGTTATTCTGGTAAACAAATTGAATTAAAGTTGGAGGATATCTGTAAATTATTTTATTATTGCAATTATTCTCGTTCATCTCATCAAATAATACAGTTAAAAAAAAACTCAGACAAGTTTCACATTAATTGCAATTTCAATAATGTTTGCAAATTTATGTTCGGTTATCTACCTTGGATAAGAAAATGGCTGAAAATGTAAACAAATAATGTTGTTATGCTTAATTTTGGTTTAATTTGAAAATCTTCCCAGTTTTACTAAACTTGAAACCAAGATTTATACGAAAGTATAATGGGAAGCAGTGCAAGTAATGTTAAAGAAGGTGCTCCTGTGAATCCGAGACTTCTTTACACCGAAAATTTATCAAAAGATAATAAAAAGGTTAGTTTCTGATTTGCTATTTTATTTGTCAGTAGGTGAGAAACGAAACAAACACATCTGTAATTCTTTTTTGAGTAACAGATGCAGTGGCGGCACGGGTATGGATGCATTGTTGAATAAAAGATTATTATCTATGAGCCTAATTACACCCCAATTAAAGTAGCGGGTATGACGATATATCACTATTATTAAAATAAATATTGTATCATACTGTCAGAAGTTCATATTATTGCATCCCAGGTATATGGCAAAATTATCGTGATAAAAAGTAATGACGGAAAAAATGACGGTACCGTAATGATTTTTCATCAATAATAGTGGTGTGTAATTTCGTCAACATAGTTATGTTGATTTCACCCATGTATCACACTCACAGTAATGCCGAACTCGATAAATTAATTTCTTAAGGTTTTAATTAAGAACAAGTACGTCTGACTCCTTCATCGAACACACCGTCTTACCGGAAGGTGGAATAAAATAAGTATTTTAGAACTATTTGATTTTCCTCTATTATCGTGATAAATTGCAATATCGCGATTATTTCATTTTTGGGATCTTGATTTATCATGCTATCAAAAAACTAATATCGTTGCTACCTTAACCCCAATACATATTATGTAATCTAAGAAATTACAAAATAATATTTTAATACCGGTACCCTCATTTTCAAGGGCTCAAGCCTCATGTGTAATTTTCAATTAGTTTCTGGGAGTGTCAAACTATTGGAATTTCTACCTTGACAGAAGATGAAAACAATAACATTTCTTCATTAACTCTAGCTCTACCACAGACGTTAATCAAAGTCACCCCAAGGCCATCTAAAAGTGACTTATGGATTGTCACAAGTTTCCCATTTGTAATCTTACCTATTATAATGGATATGTTACAGCCATTGGTTTTAGACACACCGGTTTTGATAGATGTAGATCACGGTTCAATCAGGTATAGATATGGTCCCTATAAAGATGAACCAATTGACAAAAGAAAAAGAATAGAAAGACCTTATGGTGGAACTGAAACTGTGGATAAAAAACATTATTTCTATCATGCTAGAGTCAAAAATGGTCAGTAAATAGTAAAAAAAAGTTATCTATTTTTTGCTAGCTCAGTCTTTGATTACAAATCTAAGGGATGTCTAACCTAGAAGTATCTTCCTTACTTTAGTATCTAACTTTTATTACATTTTTGGTGTAAATCCTAAAACCTTGTACAAAGTTTTTCATCTGAGATATTTCCCAAACCTTTGCTATATATTTTCTGTTGTGAAGGTCATGTTTATGGTAAGGTAGTTAAAAGACTTCCATCTTGACTTAATAAATGAGATAATGTCATTGATGTGAATGTTTATATATCAGATTATTGTAATGTTTTATATTCCTATTTATATAAAGATGGAGAAGAGGATTTCAAAAGAGTTTATGTTGCTAAGGGTCCACCTAAATCTAAAGACAAGTTTATTTATTATGTCTATGGTAAAGGTGGTTTTGACAGTCAAGATGGTGACAAAGTTTACCCTTCACAGAATAAATTAGAAGACAAAGATTTTGCTTGGCCCTCAAATAGAAATTTTAATGATCTGTATTATGAAGTTTCATTTCCAATACAAGGTATAAAATATTTGTATTCACCCTGTACTCTTCCAATTCAACTATGTACTGTACACATAAGATTCTAAATAATACTGGTTAGTACTTAAGATCAACATAAGTGTTGCATTATAGCAGTAATGTCAAATTTAATTCTGAATTTTAACAGCTGGAAGTCCTTGTGTTTTTCTAACCAAATATAGAAGTGATAGTTTTTTTTTTGGCCTACAATAAAGATGTTATATCCGTGGGGATTTCTATTAACATGGAACAATGTTTATATCCAGTATTTGAGAAAAAGAGGTTATGAATCCATTTGCAAGATGGAAACAATACTGTTTCAGTTCCATTGTCCTTGTGAATTCCAATGCAGTGTGTGGTTGCTATACCAAATACATAAGATATACAATTAAACCTGTATGAATCAATGGTTTATCAATAATGTATGAAGTATATCATAATAAGTTTGTACAAATGACAATAATCTGGTTTTATTATTAGATAATGTAGAAATGGCTGATGAATATAATGAAGAAGATAATTTTATATCAGAATTAGAATCTACACCTGATAAATCATTAATTAAGTAGGTACATCAATCTCCTAATCTATATAAGTTACTGCAAACATCGAATATCTTGGCATTATGAATTTTTGGATAGTTTTATGATAATACTTAAACAGAACATAGTTACAAGTTGATATTGTATGATATTTTAGGTTACTGTTACATGATACTGATACAGCATTAAATATCAAATCATCTTTAGCTATTAAATTACTGAAAGCTGCTAGTAATATTCATATCTACTATAATAACAAAGAACTAAGGTAACTAATATTCACAGTAATTCACTGCTTTGTCCAGTTAATTTACAGACTGGACATTTTGTTCAATGATCTTACAGAACTTTTTATGCAAATGTATGATAATTCACATCTAACCTCTACAAAGCGCAAAATAATTTATTATTAAAGCAGTTGTGAACCGTATAATTGTTTGTATAGTGCGTGTATTTTGTGGTACATTATTTGTATATATTGATGCTCCATAACTGAGAAATTGTCTGTCTGATTCCATGGCAAAACCCTTATCAGAAAAAGAAAATTCTAAAATAATGCCCTAGCTTGCAACAATTTTGTCAATTTTAGAAGTGAGGATGTGATAAGCGATCTTAGAGAAGGTGAACAAAGAAATTCCAAAATATTTCAAGTGCAATTATCAAGGAAATGAATTTCTATTGTGATTTAAAATTACCTGTGATATCTTTATTTAAATTTAGGAATTTTCTGTGTGCAATATCAATTTTATTCTGAAAATAAAAATATTGATTCTGTCCAAATTACAGTGATATTTTTCTTTTTCTCTTCCTCTTATACCTAATTATTTTCTAGCATTGTCAGAAATATGTTTTAATAATTTTCTTAAATTGATTTATTTTAATGCATTTTTATAATAAACTGAATAATATTCCATTGTATTTCTTGGCTATAAAGACAGATAGCCTATTATAGTTATGGCAATATTCTAGTGCATCTGTAGGAAATTAAACTTTTACTACTCATTAACTATCATGAATAATCATATGATTAACATGTGGATTTGTGATACAGAACAATATCCTAATATTCTGATACTGGTCCCCATTCATTTAAACTTCATTTAAACATTCATATTAGAGGTTGATAATATAATGTGTGATCTTCAGACAACTTATCTCCTTCAACCTGTTTGATAAATATACAGGAAAGGAGATCAATGGGAATATTATATCCAGAACTGTTGATTGACAAGAACTCTCATACTTTGAAGCAGTGGAATGTGGCCCTTGTATCCTGGCAATCATCTACAGAACCCGTATTCTACAATAATTTATCTGGCCATGTAACTTCTATAACCTTGGCTAAACCATACCAGAATGAATTAAAGGAGGAATCTAAATCTTGACGTTTTTTGTCCAAGTAAACGTTTATGTGAAACATTAAGATTGATTATTCAATCAGTCCCAATGGCTACTCGTTAACTATCGTAGTTATAGCACCATCTTAACATAACATTGGTGCCAACCGATCGAATTTCAATTTATTTAGAGTTCATTTCAAATCACGATAGTAATTTGATGAATTGGTTCGGTGCCAAATAAAACTGTAAAACATGGTGGTCATAAGATCCCTCGTTGTTTAATAAGACCGATATAGATTTTATAAAGTCGGAGAATAAAAATCAACATGACTTGACTAGAACATGGTTAAGATCGAAATCATCATGTTTTCTATGTACAGAGTCTAAGACGAAAATCAATGTTAATCGAAGATTTCTGTGATATCAGCCCTAATAGTCAATATGCTCTTTAATTGTTAATTCACTTTTACTTTTAATATAATTATCTTGATGTCTTAATCTTTTTATGTAACTTCCTCGCGAAATTCACTCAGAGAAACTCGTGGACATAAAAAAGTAAGCCTTTAATCAGCTTTTTTTTAAATCTTCCGCTTTCTAATACCCTTTTCCCTTTTAGGATCCGTGATCGATTGATCATATTACCCCTTGCACCTTAAACAATCCTACGGGATTCACCCTGAAGTATTACCTGCGATTTTGATATTCATGTATATAGTCTAACTGCATAGATTGATGTAATTATAATTGTCAAAATATTTAATGCTACCCTCCAAAAAGGTGTATGTGTTATAGTACGACATGAAGCCGTTGTTGGTAATATTTCAACCATACCAACTGCTAATTTTATTCATTCATTGCTTCCTTCAATGAATAATTTCGGTCTGCACTTGTGTTAAATACAGGTTATTTGTGTTAGAATGGTAGAGGTCGTAGACTGAATGTTGGAGTGGCGCCCAGTGTTTCCCGTGTTACGCCTGTTAATTACTACCTAGTTTCATTTGATAACTGCTAATTCTGTTTTATCAACATAACGTTAAAATATAAATCTGACATTAAACCTACTGCAGTTTTCAGATATTTTTATAGCAAGGTAATCAGTAATCGTTCATTCAAAGAAGGCTGGAAAGGTAATATGCTTTAAACGCATTGGCAATACTTCCGTTGAAATTGTACAAAATGTACCAAAATAAGACTTTTAACTAGACATCTTGACAAATTCTGAAACACACGAAAAACAGAAATCTGTATATTATGTTCTTCTAGCAATAGACATACAACTTTATATTCTTCTTGCATATTCTACTATAAGTAGCGAAATAGATTTTTTTTTACAACCACTCTAAAAATAGAAACGAGATAAGTGCTGGGATTTAGAGTCTACTAATGTATTTTCAAAGTGATTTCGAGTTAGGTTTGCTGTTCCGATCGTTACTTTTAATATATATAAATTTATATTGGCCACTGGAACTTTTAGGTAAGGATAGTGTTCTTAGGTATAATCTGATAAATTGTTATAATTAGCTTACAATGAATACTTATACAAGATTATGTGAAGAAATCATGTGCTGACTATAACATTTGGGAATAATTACGCTAATGGTGGTTAACTTAACCTGAATTATTGATGTGCGCAGGTGGAAATAAATTATTATTAAACATGTTTCTACCTCTTCAATGATTCGTTTTTATATTTCACCAAGACCAAACTGCTCAGTGCTCAACCTATACTGCTTATAACAAACCGTTTCCAAAAAGTAAAAACGTGTTACTCATCATTTGATGGTGTACTTTAAGATAAGATATTTGTTGACATCTATAGCTATATGTAGCTTGTAGCCTTATAAAGTTTCATAAATCTTCTGGCTTTGTCGAGTAAATATGGAATAAAATAATTTATTTCACACGAAAAGATAGTGTTATGTTGTATTAAGCACGATTTTAAGAGGGAATGTTATTTTTATATCTCAGAATATAAATTCCTGTTTGAGAAAATGAACACCAGACGATAAAATAACACGTTGGTTTATTGGCGGTAAAATTTGTCGTCTGGGTGTGAACTTCCGGTAATAAATCTAGTGGAATGGTTTCTTATGTTGTCACTAACCTCAATTACAAAAACCTGGAATAGTTTCTCCTAAAATATGAATTATTAAAACTTACTCTCACGTTAGAGTATCAATTTGTATAGATCAGGTTAATAGAAGGCTTATGCCGTCCCTAATATAGATTCATCTTCATTCCAGGATGATTTTACAAAACATGGAAAATCTGCAAGATTCAATAACCATTTTTGAAACAGAAAATTAAAAGAGCCCAAAACCCCCATTCAAGAGAGAGAGTGAATATGAAGCCATATAACCTAGTTGTTGGCCGATAAAGGTACCTTGGACTGACGGACATAAAGGTGTTATTCTTTGACTACAATATACAATTTAATTGTCTGAAGATATAGCACAAAATCAATAATATTAACCGAATTATCAACTCAAATTGATTTTTCCTTTCTTTAATATCTTGATTGAATTTGAAATCTTGTCTTGACAAGCTGTTTTTGTTCACTTAGCCAAATTAATCATTACCAAGCCTAGATCTGTTTGCAATGACGAAACAAATAGACCAAACTAAATATTATTTTGTAATTTTATTTTCCTGACATAAATAAAAAATACAGGCTTGTCACTTTGATATTCAAGAGATAAATCTGATGTTTCGATCGTTCGTTGACATATGAGATGACGAAATACTGAGAGCTTCTGTGGTATCAAATGGTAAATATAGTTTATCACCATACAGCCCAGGGCTTGTAGTAACCGTTAGGATACCATCAGCATGTTTTGCACATACATGTATGCTTAATTAACGTGCATAGCCCTTAGCAATAATTCAGCAACCAGCCTAAAGAAAATGTCACCATACTATACTGGATACAGTTCGAGGCACATTGTTTCTGCATTTGTTTACTTCGGTTCTTATTTGACACTCACTCAAATAACCATGTTTCAGCAAGCAAAACCCTTAAAACTAAGAAAAAACAACACCATATACATGATATAAGGTTTTAATCATTCAGGAAGAATAAAATTATATCACTTGCAGCCTTAATTAATATATGATTATAATATGACAGTTAAAAATATATGAGATATAAAAAATAAATATATATATAAATATATATTATCAGAAATTTCAGAAAAGGCACGAATCAATTATTCAAATATTGGTCAAATTCATCCCGATCGACTTCTGTTAATTCCTCCACGGCAGCTAAAGTGTTAATGTGATCATCACGTGAAAATACTGAAGCATCTGTAGATCTGAGAGTTTCCACTTTTGATCCGAATTGCTGGAATTGTTCTGGCACATTTTCATCATTGCATTCAATCTTGATAAAACGGTTATCTGCTGTATAGCTTGGAGCAAGTCTGAAAGATGCACTAATCATATTATTGGTATCATAACATAAAAACTTAGGCAAATTTTCATCCAAGTCAACGCTGTCGTGTATGACAGATTTCTCGGATGAACAAGGTGATGTTTCACATGCAGTATATCCATTTTCAAGAAAATTATATCCATTTTTGAAGATATGGTTTCTATTAGCATAGTCTACTGTTGGATGATCTAGAACAGTCAGAGATGTAGTTCCAGAACTGATATGAGAAGGAACGTGATGGTTGGTTGAGTTTGGTAAAGCTGAGCTAATGATATGATTTTTCGTAAACTGTGTTGGTGATGTTTGAAGGCCAACTTTTGCATCTGCTTGGTTCCTTTTACCATTCATTGAAATAGGAGAATAAGCATTATAAACCCACTTTCTGTTGGTTTCAATAGAGTTATTAAACGCGGGAATCTGACAAATCCTTTTAGATACTTTTTTTCGTCTCGGTTTATATTTATAATTTGGATATTTTTGCATGTGTTGTAAACGTAACCATTCGGCCTCATCGATGAATGGTCGTTTTTCCTCTTTAGTCATAACTTTCCATTTTTTGCCTGTAAAATGAAAATATGTTAATTTATAGTGTTCTTAAACCAAATGAAATTCAGTCACTGCTGTTAGCATTTTTTAAATTTTCGGCCATGTTTTGAAAACCTAGAGGTTATTTGATATAACCAAAGGTAATTTGCATTTTGACAGCTTAATTACAACTTAGCACGACACGTTTTTAAAACGAAGCTTGAATACAAGGTTAGCTTGTTATTGAATTAAAATTGACGTAGTCATCTAGATATTCCAATGTTGTAGCAGTTGTTTGGTTGTAGAGGAACTGGACATGGATATACATTCTAAATTGTAATTACCATGTAATAAAAAGTGAAAAGACATTGTTTTATATTTTCATACTACAATGCCGACACTATACTTATTTTAAAATAATGACTCAACATTGTTAAATTTGAAAAGATAACCTTTTCTTGATAAAAATTCAGGAATTCGTATATCTGAAAATGTCTCAGTCATAAATTAAGTTTTTAGTAAACATATGATAAGAGAAAAACAGATACATGTAAACTAAGATTACAGGTGTCCCATTCTGCTTAAAACGATGATTTTAACACAAATTTATTCTAAACATTTTGAAGTTTTATGTAAGCTAATGAACTATCTTCATATCACATAGTCAACTGAAAAGTGCAAATATTTTCTTTACCGTAAAAAAGCATTGAAAGCAATGGCAACGCAAGTAGTGAAATGGGCACAAGAGTTATCACGAAAAAAGACCAAACGACGGTCCATATTTTTCTTCTGAATCGAACAATTATATGACTTGAAAGTCAATTATCTATTCCACGTTGTCGAATGACACACCGTCTACATTATCCCCGAAGAAGAGATTTATCACTTACCCAATATCTTACTTAAATCAGCATTATGTATGTCCGGGTTTTCTCCTGCCAACTTCTTCCTTTCACTTCTAGCCCACACCATAAAAGCATTCATAGGTCGTCGAATTCGTCTCTCATATTTCTGACTAATGGTGTCAACGGGACTGATAAATGTCTCTTGTTCCATTGTGTTTTTCTAATGTAAGATGAGATACAATTTAACTGTTGGTCTCCTAAACAAAATGGCGTTCTGAAAATACACCTTTCACTTGTCGCTAAACCTTTTTATTCCAGATGTCGAAATACATTCAGATTCATGTTTCCACAACCAAGTCAAAAGTCGACACAAAATGACTTCCTTATACTTCTTGTATGGTACTATATTAAATTGGAACCAAATTTGTTTTGTCTCGCTATAAACTAAGTATATTTTAAATTGGCCAACCAATCATTTGATATTTTGGTGACCGTGTCGCTAAAACTGGCAGACGACAGGAGCAGTATGTTAAATCTGGTAACAGTTTCACTTCTGGAATGTTTTAGTGGAGAAAGTGACTATCCTTCTGTGGGATATTAAAGTGGCATTTCTTTATTAGTTACACCGACAATTTGAACACGTGCTTGTTAATTAACACACATGCATTAACCTGTAGAAGAATTGTCACTTTGCAGATCTAAAATTTCTGAAAAAACGACCGAAATTTGCCGACTGCTTTGTCTCTCTTAATCTGACAATTCCATATTGGATATAATGAGTCTTGGCCCACAAGTAAAATAAAATGTGGAAGATAATATGTATTATACTGATATTCTTTTCCTTCGCCTTATTAACCTATTATTGACGCAAACGGTACAATTATTAAGATTGCTTTTTATGCAGCTTTAAATATAATCAGATTTCTTTGAAATTTCTTTGCTGCTAGTGATTTTCACTGTAAAATTACTGAATTACTTCTAACAGTGCAGACAAACTTAGTTATTTAGTAATGTAGGTAGCATTCATTATGTCATTTTTGATATATGCATGCGCAATAAATATGTTGACTGGTGGAAAAGTGTCAAGGCATTGAATATTTACTATTGCGCTAATGCTTAATAAATCAATTCTCAATTAAACCCTGCTCGTACATCTCCAGTTCTTATTATACTAAAAATGCAAGTGTCTACATCAAAAACTCTGTAAAAATAACATTTTCACAATCTGTCATGATTACCCTGTAAACCTGTAGTTACGATAACATTGAATAAAATACTAATTAGTGTATAAGATAGTTGACAGAATCCAGAATATCTTTAATAATGAATAATCAATCTCTTCCTTCCTTATCTCCTCCTGTTCAATTTAGATCAGATATCACTCTCGTATTCCCGTCTGATTAGTTTTCTGTATATTATCAAAATGTGTAGGCAAATACACATTTGGTTCCTTCGTATATTAACACAGCTTGGTTTCAACTAGCAGTTTTGAAAATATCACAATGCAATTTTTCTTTGTTCATCTATTCGATTTTTTTGACTATTTAACTCGTCTTTTGTACTATCTAGAGAAAAAAATGACATCTGTAGTTAATTATCCATCGGTCTTCTTCCTTACACCTATCTGTCTCCTCACTAAAGTAGGCCTACAGCGATTATTAACCATCAGTTTTTAGGATAAATTCTATTAAAACACATCAGCTTCTAAATAGATTTATGCGTATACCCAGAAGCATTTCGACAATGCCAAGCTTATCTAATACGAACTGCTTATTAGAAACAGGGTACAATAAATTGTTCAACAGCAAAGGTCTGATGATGATATTATCGGTAAATAACATGGATTTCATCGACAAGCTGCCAAGTCAACTCCAAATCATGTCTGCCTACTAACATTTGGCCAAGTATGTTCAAGATCGATGAATATTGCCTTTCAATTTCATTTGTTATAAAAAAAAATTATCAATTGATTTCTCAAAGAAGGATTTGAACAAACCGAGATGAAAACTATTATAGTCAGTATAGTATATACAATGTTGTCAACAGAGGCCGCGTATTGATCAGATTAATATTCTGGCGCTTGTTCCATACATACATGTGAAGTTGCCTTTGCATTGCAAAGCGTAAAAATAAAACCAACTTAAGATCTTTAGATATTAACTTATGTCGCATATTATGCATTGCTTTTGAAAAATCTTTCTGCCTTTTATTAATGTTTGACTGTTAAGCTTTTTGGTGTTTTAAAGCAGTAAATTGGTCGATAATCTCATACAGTAAAATACTCCTTCAAGTATCCGTAAATTGTTATGTCTATAAACCATCTTTTGTCATGGGAAAACAATAGTTCCAACATCAACCACATTCCTATTTTACTTTCTAGCAGTAGACAGAGTTCAAAGGTGTTTTCAGTCTCTCAACTTGTTTATACAGACAATATTGATTTGTTTTAATCAGTAACCTTTTTATCTGTCCACCGATATGGTCATATATCTAAATAAAAAGGAGATTATTTACTGGAACCGTCGTCTCTGTTAAAACTTTCAATATCAGTTCAATGTCATGTCAATGTTAAATCAAGAACAAAGGTTCGTGCAGCTTACTTCCACAAAGGCTGTAACTCCACTTTGAATAATTTAACTTAAAGAAGCCAAATATAAATGGCAAATATACAGACGAGAAGACGTAAAGTTCATCATGCAATTTATTTTAGAACCGAGGAAAACCTAATCATAATTTATGTCAATCATCTTTTATCTATAAAAGGCCTTTTCCCTGTGATTTACTTATATAAGGTTGCTTGTGTATAATATTGAAATATTTATAAATCTGATAGGAGTTTTTTGCCAAATATATTAGAAAGCTTTTGAACATGTTAAGGAGAGGTAATGCCATAAAAGAATGAGGTTTAAGCAACATTTACATGCAGACTAATTTACAAAGGAATACTGTGAATAAATAAATATCTGAATAATGTCACAATTTGTAGACCCACTTGGTATTTCAGACAAAGGAACAGATCATTCATAAGCATGCAACAAGACCATTATTAAACTCTGATAATAGATCAGACATAAAAGCTGATGTATATGAAGTTTGACATTATATTTGATCAGCTTAGATTGTATTCACTCATTCAACCCACTAATTACAAAAGATGATTAATAAAGTAACCAATGAATTCAGACATCTGAATTATTTCTCTAAACAGATTTCAACAAATTTCAATGCATGTCCTACAGAATATAGAATCATATAGATTATATTGATCATCCTAATGTAACTGATTACTGCAAGATTTGAATATCAAACAAATTACCTTTTTTGGTCTTCAAATAAGTGAAATGAAAGTTTGAAAGGATTTTAAGCTCTACTGTGGAAATTTTTGGTTGTATTCATCTGTAGAATTACTAATGTCCATTTAAAATTTTGTTTACCTAAAATATAAGTTAGAATTACCTTCCAGGATTGTTTTCCAAATAACTAAATTATTTCATATCAATCTATTAAAATTACCTGTATATCTAATAAATTATGTAGAATTCCTAAATTGTGTTCATTGTCCTGACTCTAGGAAAACCTTCATGGTTTATAGGTACTTGTATATAAATATATTGACTAATATGGAGTTGACCTTAAGTAGTCATGAAACAGGGATTGTGTTCCAAAATTACTGGAAGAAACTGACCATTACATATGATCACATTTCACTTCTTGGGAATGTTCTACAGTATATATTTCTTCTTATTTTTAAAGTGTTCTTCCTTTCCCAAAATACAATCAAAATTAACAAATCTTTTATTAATGAAAAAAACAAATTTGTAAAAAAAAGGTAAATAGCACAATGTTGAAAACAAAATCATTAACAAACCTACAGTGAAATTCTTTGAAAGCTGTTTTTAAAGCATCAACATCATTTGAAACCACACCTTAATCTATTTTAGTATCTGTTTTTCAAGATACAAATTTCAGAGAATTTCAGATTGAACAAATATATGATAATTTCAGATTGAACAATTATAATTCTAGAAAAATACAGTGTGTATAAATACTAAGTACAAAAGAAGACAAAATAAATTCTATATTTATAAGGAGTATTGGTATGGAGAGCAATATTGATGAAGAGAAATCATCTGATTAAATACTGGTTTTTATCCAGTTAATCAATAACAATCTTGAAATCTTGGCAAATAAACTCAAATTAGGATGTAATATATATCTGTATAAAAGAGTAGAGGTAAATTATAAGACTCCTGCCAAATTGATTATCAAAAGAAAACTGATGAAGCTAAATACTATAGATAGTGGGTGATATTTTCTTCTAGAAAACTATACTATAGGGTCATATATACCTTGACACTTATTATAAGATATAAAATATATACATGTATATCTAACCAGTTTCAAATGCCATTAACCTGACTAAGGGAGAGCTATATAACATATATTAATGTAAAGGAGTAGTATATAATATAATATAACCAATTAACACTTTATAATTGTATAATAAACCTGAATTATCATATGAAACTTGATCTAGTTACCCAAGTTAATTGAGAAAGGTAAAGATCTAGATAACTCATGATTATAGTCTTAACCTTGAGCTAAATATAAACTTCTACAGGTCAAGTACAAATGCATTTAAAAAATGCTTTTAATGTATCTTAAATTAGCTTTAGCACAGGTCTGAATTTAAGTTATACTTTTTATCAAATTTTCTTAGTTTTTAATTAATCAAGAAAGTATTCCAGAATATATACTTCAATATTAATGAAATTACTTATTTTCTCAATCAAAGTAGTTTTCTTTCATCTATATTCAGTTACCATGGGTTTCTTCTATTTACATTGAATACAGATCAATAAATAGCTCATCCAGATCTTAAGAACTAAAACAAAACTAGATCAAAAATTATCCCACATCAAACTACATGTATGGTGAATTAAAACATATAAAAATCAACAAATTTTCCTTAAACAGTCTGTGAAAATAACATAAAACTATAAAAGAACACTCTCTGGAGGAAAGATCAAATAATAACTAATTAGCTGAAAGGATTAAACAATTCAAAATTACTAAAAACAATGTCAGATGAAATAGAATGTTAATTTGCCATTACAGACAACCAGATGTAAATAAGATAGTCTTTTCAAGGTTAAATTTACAAATGAGATTATCATTATTGATTACATTCTGAAGTATCATGGACAACACTAGAACAGTAATCCATAGATAAAGTAAGTAACACCTATGGTCAGATCTTTTCAAAATATACAATCTTCAAGTTTCTGTAAGTGCATGTCAAACTGACCAACCTTATTAGTTTTAGACCATGAATGATGGATGAAATGTGATCTATTTCAAACTACTTATAATACTGATGACAATTAAAGTAATTATGCTGTTGAATGGATTTCACTAATAACAGTCAATTTACATGCTAGTAAATACATTTTGATGATTTAATCAATATAAATTAACTTCTTGTACAAAAGAGCTATTCTAGTCATTATGATGAATTGGTTTTCAATAAAAAAAAAATGCATTAACAACCATCTAGTTTTAACATAATTAGCTCATAAATAATAATTTACAGTAATAATAATTGGGAGTTTAAAATTGTCACTTGGTTAATTTGTGACTGGGATTTTACATTCCCACTGTGTTTCCTTGGCCATGTGAGGATTTCACACTTCATGTTCTTTGAATATCAAAATTTGAGCACCACTTCTACACTCATTGCTAAAAAAAAGTCATGGGTTGTAGATAGACAGGGATACCAGTAATAAATAAATTTATTTTTTAGAATAAATGGAAAATATCAGACAACCATTAGGCATAAGCTCCCACTGTGTGTTACAAATGGAAATTGGTCATATATCACAGGGCAGAAATTGAGGGGTAGTCTGTTCAGTGGCATTTAAAAAATTTCAGGTGATAACACTTGCTAAATATTCAATCTAATTACATGTAAGCCTATACACAGATATGATACAAACAATTTTGATTAGATTCCTATCAAAAACTCCACAGCATAAGGTAGGCTTTATTTTAGAGCCAAAAGTATCAAACATGATGTTTTTAGTGTTTTTGATGTTAAAAAAGCTGTTTATAATGTATTAAAATAACTAGGCTAAAAACAAATACATTATGTTGAATTATTCACACATATTAGTTCAAAATACCTAGTGTGAAATGAACCATTCATAAAATATATATTAGAAAATCAAAATATTGCACAGGCAATAAGACTGATACATGACAAAAGATCATGTTTTATTTTTATCATTTAAATGCATAGCCTAAATATCTCAAAAAAGGTGAAATAAGCTTCTATTCTTAACTATCTAGACTGTTTTGTATGACATGATGCCAATGTGTAAGCATGAACATATAAACGCAAATGGGAATATTTACTGCCACACCGCTTTTTTTTTCAAATTATCAAGATGAAAATATGCATGAATTTAGGTGAGTTTAATAATTCTATATGACTGGATCAGTACTATAAATCTATATAATCTAAACATAAGCAGGGTTGCAAATAAATAAAATGAGCAAAATTCCAAATTACATACATCTAATTTTCTCTAAGTTAAACTAAAGTTATGCATACCATATTGCTGCCAAATTAAATAGAATTAAATACTAAACTCATTTCAGTATAAAAATCTATTATTAATAGGAAATAAAATATTTCTAATCATAAAATCATTTTAAAAGAGTCCTGCATATAATAGAGAAAGCAGATTCTATTAAAATAACTGTGTATAATATGTCTCAACTCCTATATTAGCAAAAAAAAATTTTCTCCAAACATCCTAATAGCACTTTTAAACAGCGATTTCAGGGAATATCCAATATTCAGTCTCATTTGAATGATCAAACTGATTACCAAAAGCACTTACAAGTAGTACAGTACATTAAATTTATATTCAATGTGCACTCATCTAGATCATCTTTTTTTCTCTATATATCACCCAAAGTAGTATCAAAACAAAGCAAGGTATTGTAAATCAACATTTAAATAGTTCATATTTGTTTATTGTTTTGTTTCTACTATGACTTTAAAATAAAATGCCAAACCTAATCCAATCTTTTGGGGCATATTTTTAACCTTTCAACCTGTTAGGGTAACATAACCAGCTGATTTACCAATGAAAATCTAATTGTGATCTAAGCAGCAAACTAAGTATCTAGCTATTAAATTATAGGATTAAGTTTAGCATTGTCTATTAAAGTATCAAGAAATGGCTAGATTCCATGAAATCAATATAAATATTAGAGATCACTGCTTCTCTGATGAGGTAGCTGCCACAGAGCTTAAACTTAGACACTGTGTTACTCATTTAAATATTTCCTTTAAAATCAAAACAGTTTTTTGAGAAATTTGCTCACAATATTTTCTAAAAATTGCATTTTATCTATTCAGATTGTAAAATATAATAAGGAACTTGATCAAGATCACTAAAATAAACTTCAATCCAGGTATTACCTTCTACAATACCAGTAGGACCTTTCCAAAGTCCTTCTGGTAAATACACCTGTCGTTTTACATCACCCTCACATAATATTGGGGTAACCAATATCTTATCACCTACTAAAAATTCATCATCAATAATCTGAGCAATAGAATCCTGTGGATCAATCCACCATAATGGTCTTATTAAAGGATCATCACTTTGATTCTCTTGTAATTCCCTTAAATAGGGAATGACAAACTCATTTCTCAATTTAGATAAGTTATAAAATCTTTTCTTCATCACATCATTTTCCAGGTTGGGAAGAAACACAGGAAGTCTGATTCCAGGATAGAATATGACAAGTTGTAACCATCTAGTCAGCAATTCATCAGACACATTAAATTTGGTTAATATTTCTCCATTAGCAATAATTAGTGAATACCCTTCTAAACCTAAGAGTAATGTATTTGATATCATACCATTAAAGCAATGGCGCTCTTCCGATACATTCATGATAGGTTGAACTGCAACATGTATTTCATTTAACATAAATCCAGCAACATTTTCAGAAACTAAAGTTACATTTACATCCGATAACATCTTACCAAAAAACTTGGGGTAATCCAGAACAGAAGCATTTTTATCTTGAAATGTTATTAAAGTTGGAATGTCCACATGGAGTAACTTGAATGCTCCAATATCAATCTCATTCAGTAATAATTGTAGGTGATTATTGTACCACTGCGTTGCATTCGGATTAGTTATATCTAAGACAGCACCTTCATGTCCATCCCAACTTAACAATTTACTAACCAAATTCATTTCATCACGCACAAAATACTTTTCAGAAATACCAATGTCAAAGTTCTTCGAACTGAATGCAAAAAAGGCACTGACTGGTACCATAAATTTGCAATCATGATTTCTAAGAGTTTTCTGAAGAGATCTAAGTTTACTTATAAGCTCAGACTTAATAACTAGATCCCCATACTCTTCTTCCCAATCATTGAACAATTCAAAATATGTACATTTTGCATTACTGAGAAGTCTCGAGTCACTTAATAATTTGTCTATTTCTCCACTATTTGACACATAATTAACAGGGTAGGGTGTAACACTATTTATCTCTGGAATCACAGGTATTTTTTCTAAATATTTTTCCAGAAACTCTTTGGTTCTGTAATAAGTCTGCTGCATATCTTCCCCTTGACATATTGTATAACGCAGAACTGGTTGGTCTGTTATAGACTTGAAACTCTTAGTTGCTGAAATGCACAACTGTCTTTGCGCTGTCACATTCCAACTAACAGAGAAGGGAATATTATTATTGACCACAATACTAACACCTGCAGATGATAACCAGAAGGGCACAATGTTTTTCTCTAGCTTCTCAGGGTATTTAGGGTAATATGACACATTATGCATTTGAACATCTTTGATAGGCCAAGATTTATAAGCATCTGAAAGATGCCCATACCAAGTATCTCTTTGAATGTAAAAACAATCCTCTGCTTCAAATGTTTCAGAAAAGGCAGTCCAAACTAAAGAATAACAAGAGTTTGTCTGCCCTTCATTTCTTATGAAATTAATCTTAGCCATCTTTCTCCAATCTATGCAATTAACTTCATATTCGTTTATCCTATCATTCCAACATTGTTCATATGGTGTTGCTTTTAATCTCATTCCAAGATCTGCATATAAAACAACATCCCCCTCTTCATTGTGAATTTCTAAGGTCCTCGCTTTCACCGTGAATTTGAAATTTGGCCCCATAGAAATGGATTCATTGCTATCCTTATGAAACAACCAAACAGCAAAAACCCCAACCACTATTAAACCAAACATCATGTAAACGGCAACTTTCATAATACGCCTTTTACGGCGCTTGTTTTCCTGTACATGTATAGCCTGAAATAGCAATTATTTGGAATTCTGTAAATGGAATATTTTAATAAAGAGGATCCTAGTGAAGAATTAGGACAAAAAAAGAAAATAAAACAAAATGAACAGTGGGTCGCAGCCTTTCATGTAAAGAAGGGAGATTAACATTTGAAAGTAATTTTCCTTTTAAAAAACTTTTCATACCTCCATCCAAATTTTTAGAGGTTTGATTCCAAAATAGAGGAATTTCTTTGATCCATGTCATAAGCATCAAATAATTAACAGTAGCAGACAAGAAAATTCTAAATTGAAATATCTGTGTTTTTTTTTTTTTGTTCTAATCTTTTATCAAATTGTCCCCACAGGATGAATTTACGACAAGACCAAGTCCTTGTGTATTGGACCTTACATATATGTAAAACAAAGAGTTTATTATTATTAGTAATTATAAACAAAACTTTAAAATAATCAAAGTACTTGCATGCAAAACATTATAAAAAAACCTGTGTGTTAAAGGGATAATAGCCGTTAGAAGAAACATCAAATTTTAATTTCACTCAAACATGACAAATAACAGTATATATCCTGGCGTCATCTCTATGCATCAAAATCTCTCTAGAATTCGATAAATCCACTAAATCAAGTAGTTAATAATAAACCGCTTAACAAATCCATTAAGCGATTTTTAAATTGTAATTATAAAGGGAAGTAACATATAGATTTCCTGCAAGGATGTTTATCCCAGACATTTTTATTCCCAAACAGAATGGAATCATCGCTTGCTCACTTTTTGAAAAAATGCAAATACAGTTTTATTCTCGCTTTTTTTAAATAGCATGTAGTGTGGGATACACATAAATATTAGACGTAGGACTTGTGTATTCTAATGGCTACTATCCCTTTAAAAAATGAAAAAATATTTTCTTGTTTTACAGATTTTTTTGTTTAAAATTACTGAAGGGGTTAAATAAAAAAAGACAAAGTTCTTGTGAGGAACAGGACAGAAATTTGTTTTACAAATTTGTATTGATTTCATAAAAAAATCTTATTAATAAATCAGAGTTTCTGATTGATTTTTTTAATTTTTTCATTGGGAACAAACTTTTTTTTAATTTTAATTTCTGGAAGATCTGTAAAACAAAACAATAAATTGGTCTTGCCTTAGTCTATTTATAATAAACCTACCTCCTCATTTTCTCTCTCCCTCATCAGAGGTGCATTGGCTTCTTTGGCTTGCTGTGTCTTAGACATTCTGATTGTTTTATTTTTTCAGGATATTACAAGAATTTCAAAGCAGAACTGAAATATACAAAATATTGTCTAAATGACAAGTTGTTGCCCTTGACTGATGTGAGGTTTGCAGCGGGACAGGCAACTGATTTAATTTATAAAAGAAATACTGGAAGGTTATGACTTTTCTGTTATAATCCTCTAGAGATTCCAAAAATAGTTGAATTTATTTACAAGTACACATTGTACTGTAGGCCTACTCACATTTGCTTACTGATAGTAATACATGTAATTGATATTTCAAACATAACTAATATATCCAAAATTCTCCTTGATTTAGGAGAATCAGAGACAGGAGAATCAGAGACAGAACTAGGCTAGAACTAGCCTAGGCCTAAGCCTAAACTCAAATTCAAAAAGAGAACCTGAGTGCTGAGTGTTAAATAAACATTCCTAATCGTTCATATCCGCTTGATATAGGCCTAGATCTATACGTAACAGTTTTTAAGTTTTCACTTAGCCTTCAGGTAGGTATCCTACCCTTGACTGCTTGAGACCAGTTTAGTGCCAGTAAAGTGAGATGTCTGTTGGCTACGGTAATCTATGTACCATTACCATTGGCATTACCTTGAGATAATAATATATGTAGTAAAATCATTACCAGTGTGTAGGTTCAATTTCATGTCTCTTATAATCATCCTTTCCATTTCACTCTTGTACATCCACACCGTACATTTTTAATAACTTGTGTCCTCATCGCTTAGTTAATTTCTGAATACTAATTGAAGTAAATGGGTTACCTCCCTTTAAACATCTTCACGAAGTCATCGATTGTCCACCTCATTCGCGCGCAAAATAATGGTGCATTCGACACTTGTATTCACAACATAACTCTATGATTCACAATAGACCACGCACCATTCGGTTCAACCTTCGCCACTGTTCATAAGTTTTCCATGACTTAAACATTAAAAGAGCATTCTTGTCCCGAAGTTGATGTAGGAGAAGATAAAACATTATTTTTTACATATATTCCATTTAAGTTTTTACAGTTACTGTCTAGCTTACCATACTCATAGAGATATAATTATGAGCTTCACACAGTTTACACGACTTGGACCATTCTCGTTCCGATGTTGATACCACATTACTTTTGTTAGTTGCGTGGCAAATAAAATTTGTCACGCTTTTTTTTTCGTTCGGATTATTTTTTTTTTTTTTTTTTTTTTTTTTTTTTTTTTTTTTTTTTTTTTTTTTTTTTTTTTTGGGAAGCTCGCTAGCCCAAACGGAAAAAGATAGACTATTTCTTTTTTCACCAATGGTCTTTATATGGGCTGGAATCAAAATTGAATGTCTAACATGAAATTTTCGCTTACCCGAAAGTGGCTAATTGCATAATATGCAAATAAGATTTCAAGCTAGCTCGGGCCCTAATAGTCGCATCAGTCTGAAATTTACAGGATTTAGATGTATAGGCAGCGCAATTAAAACTACATCATCAAAATTTTTTGATCACTTCCGGTTTGGGCGTGGGGACTTCCGGTTTTTTCGTCTCATGTCGGGCGACCCTGCTTCCCATGTAATTCAAGATTCTAAACAAAAACAGTATATTTTAGCTATACTAAATGATTTTAATCCCCTGAGATGCAGAAAAATTATATTGAATGTTGCGCATGCGCAGTTTTCAAAAATTGCAAATTTTCTTAAAAATTTAATAAGTCCGCCAATTATTAACCGATTTTTATGATTTTGGTGTCTATCGAAACCTTGATATTTTATCTAAAAAATGTTGGGAACAGAATTTTGATTTTCGAATTTGAATTTTTTTTATGCCCGTTCGAATTTTTCGAAAATTTAAAACTCTATATCTCGTGACCTCGACATTCAATGACCTTGACATTTGAGATGTAGAATGTCCTTGACCTCAGCTGTCTATAGATGTGCTGATATTGCATGACAAATATTAACTTCCGGTTTTATAGCCCACCGAAATCTGACTATTTTGCAATTTTGGACGGTTATGTTACACTTTCGGGCTCTAATGTTCGGATCGATCTGAAATTTACAGGATATAGATAGATACGCAACACAATTAAAAATATATCATCAAAATTTTTTGATCACTTTCGGTTTGGGCGTGGGGACTTCCGTTTTTTTTATCTCATTTCAGGCGACCCTACATCCCGTGTAATTCAAGAATGTAAGCAAAAACAGTATATATTAGCTATACAAAATAATTTGCATCCCTCGAGAAGAAAAAAATTCCAATTGCTAGTTGCGCATGCGCCATTTTTCCGAGAATGGCAAATTTTCTTTAAAATTTAATTAGTCCGTCATTTATTATCCGATTTGTATGATTTTGGTATCTATCAAAACCTTGCTCCCTTATCTAAAGGATGTTTGAAACAGAATTTTGATTTTCGAACATAAATTTATTTTATGCCCGTTTGAATTTTTTGAAAATTTGAAATTCTATATCTTGTGACCTTCACCTTCAATGACCTTGAAATTTTCCATATAGAATGGCCTTGACCTCAGCTGTCTATAGATATGACAATATTGAATGAAAAATATCAACTTCTGGGTTTTATAGCCAACCGAATTCTGACATTTTTGAAACTTTGAACGGCAATATTACATTTCCTTATGAACACATTGACTTGAGATTTTCTGTTTTATAATAGCCTCAAAACTCTTCAATAAAGGATATATGCCAAAAGTGCAGAAGCATATTTTAAAAAAGCAAAATTAAATTTTACAACTCCAGTACTAACATAAAATATATTCATCCCACATCAATGTGGTATACATCATTGGACTCCAAATTAAATTGTCTCTTAAATGATATGCGACATGGTCGTTTTACCATGAAAATTTAAGCATTAATTTTAGATAAATTAACAAAATAAATACCAATTTTGGGTTTTTTATTTCATAAAATCTGTTTCAAATTGATCAGTCAGGGTGTTAAAGGCTGTTATATAACATGTCAGTAAAACTGGTGGTTTAAATTTTCACACCTACTTGTCAAATCACTGAGCTGGGGAACAAATTAATCTGATTATGTAATTTCTTAAAATATTTCAATTCAAATTCAAAACATGCATCAAGTTAAAGAAGTAAATTCGCTTGTCATTGATCAGTTCGATTTTTGTTCGTATCTTAAATAGAAATGATTTTATAAAAAAAATGTCAAATACAGGCATGTGAAGAGTAGCAGACATATAAGTCTTATAAAACACAGATGAACTATTGACCACTTTAGTCACGGTTCAACGCACACAGGTGGCCAAAGAGTAAATTAATCTAATGATATAATCTGATAACCCTAATAAAATTTATTTTTTTGTAAAATTTTTGCATACAAATTCAAAAAATATCTCTTTATAAAGCTGTGAATAAGCAAATTATCACATAGCTTGAATTTTCTCTCTATGTTAATTACAACCAAAGTTATAAAATAATGTTTAAATTTGAATATAGAGAGTTTAAATTTCATGACAAATTGTCATCTTACTACCTACTTAAAATTTGGTTTGGAATTTATGTAAATATCCTACCGAAATCTTAGACATGTACAAAAATCTAATAAGGAACTGATAGTAGAAACTTATAGTAGAAAAAATTGCCTCTATAGCGGAAGGTTTACGCTTACAATTGTAGGCTGAAAAGTACCGGAATTGAAAGCTAGCAGGTTAGAAGTTTCAAAATGTTCGAAATCCATGGGATAACGCATAGTTGCCACGCTCGGAGCTGTTCACAGTTCTAGTTTGGAATTGTTTCTTGTGTTGGGGCCCTTTTAAATATACAAAAGAATTTTTTTTTAAATTGTGTTCTAAATTTCAATTTGATATTATTATTATTATTAAATCTGACAATTAACTCTCAGACGGTATTTCTGCGAAGGTTCCGTTACCGCTCTGAAACAGATCACGGTCATAAATGACATCCATTATCCACTATGTCGATGTTTTCACTCACGTAATCGCGTCAATCTGGTTGCTCTAAAATAAATGCCTTTATTTTGAATTTAAAGTAATAAGGAAATGTGTAGTTTCTTGCAATTATTGTCAATATTATCCCCTTCTTAATATATGATATGTTACAATCAAGTGGAAAACCTGTGATAAAATGCGCAGGGCATTTATCACGTTAATTCTTGTATATTAGAATAAAAGCAATTTACACAAAAGAAAGCCTAACACAAGGCCCAGATATCTTCAAGGGAAACAGTCACAAACAATGTGAGAAAGCTGACGAAGTCCCCAGTATAGGCTATATATAGTTATATTGAACGTCTTGTTTTTTCCATCGGTTACGAATGCAGCATCGATGTCGTCTCAAAGACTTATTACTCATTTCTTGTAAATGACTAATTATCCTCTGATGTGAATCGAAATCTAACAAATTTTTCTCTTCGATCGCCCAAGAGACCTAGCATATCTCTTTTTCAGTGTTTCGAGATAAACGAAGGGTTTCGAATGAACATGGTTGCCCCTAGTGACGTAAGTCATGTCGTGTTTATCTGTCTGTCAAAGTGTTTGTTGATGGCAAATTGAGAAGAGGTTTATATTGTTTCTGTCTGCATTCTGTCATAACAGTTGGGATAATCTTGGTATGTATTCACTAAGATATAAATCTCTAATATCGTAGCAAAGTATTAGATCTATTTTAAAATCGTGGTTATTTTTTGGTTTAATATTGTAATTTTTTTGTCTTGTGATTGAATTGAAGGATCATTAAACCTCAATTCATCAACACAACTCAAATGTCTCAGTCTCGGTTAGTCTTCTCACTCACTCTGAATCTGGTGTTAAAACAGTGTCACTGTCAGTGTAATTTGATTGGGTACACAGACCACAAGACAACTTGTAACCACTTGTGTTTTTACTCTGGTCTGGCGATTCAATTCTTTCTGTTTGCATCTCTCTCTTGCTTGGTTGCTGTGAATAAGGAACATAATGATTGATGTATGAAATAGAAGGGAAGGATATTATTAGAGATTATCATTGTATGGATAGGATTTTGCAAGCTATTATTAACTTTTACTGAATTATTATTATGGTATAATGAGTGATTATTTTTATGGATCAGTAGGCTAAAGAATAGCTTGAACAGCTCCTCTATAATATTAGTATATTTTTTCTTCATTGGAAGGGCCAAACTATATAAGAATTTAATCTGATCTTGATAAAACCAGCTAAGCAAGTTGTGATTATTTTCGGATGAAAGATAATATTGAGTTAGTGTCATTTAGCCTAAAAAATGTGATAGAAAAAACACATAAGCTGCGTTGAAGGTTTTGTTACTCCCACTACCCAATTCTTTTGTAACATAAAATGCATCTATATATACGGTATCTTGAAATCCAACTCAAAATTGACAATCATCAATTTTCCACAATAGTATTAGTAATATTATATGCATTATGACATATATTGAGGCAAATACGTATAAAAATCCTATGTTTGAATGTCTTAGAAATTGTAGGTACCGGTAGGCCTAGTAGCCTACAATCCAGTTTTCTAGTAGTTAAAATTCAATAAATTCATTTGCAGTTGTAAGTACTGTAAATCATCCAAGCATAAGGAATGTAATGTCAAATAAAAAAGCTCTGCCTTTTTTTAATGTTCATAAATAGATGATATTGATTAATAATTAATACAATATGACTGTTTGATGTTCACAGCAACTAGAAAAGACAAGCTGCTGTTTTTTGCTTTTCTTGCATACATATCAGTCTAAAATATATTGGGTTGATCCAAAAGAAGAAACTTTGATAATTTTTTCTCTGGAACAAATATAGATCATATCATTTAAATCAGAAAAATTTGACTACCAGTCAATTTCCAGTCTGACAGAACCTGACAGAGTCAAAGTCTTACTAAGTCATGTAATTAAATATATACAAATCTAAAAGTCATTTTCCAAATAAGACAAGTTTAAAAGTAATGTATATCAAATTGAAATTCATGTCCTGAAATATACAGTTTTGAAAGTAATTACTGAAATAAACAGATTGAAAAGTCATGTATTGAAGTAGACAGCAGTCTTATAGTCAGACACTTATTTTCAGCAGTCTTGGTTTACAAACTAAGAGTGTCTGAATAAATATATCTACTAAAATAAATAAGATTGTCATTACCCGGTAATCTTGTTTATTTTTGACCCATTAATATTTCAGCATGTAGTGTTTTAAAGTTAAACAATTGATTCTCTATAAGCAAATAAGAAAGATAAAAAACAGATGGAGTAGTGTGATAGTCATTCATTTTTGGGTAATTTCTGTTTATTTCATAAAATCACCTGGCAATATCCACTTTCAACTGTACCCTGTGATTAATGTGAAAACCGATCCAGACAAAAAATGAATTTAATTTAATCTTTACACACAGTTTCCTCCTTTTTCAGGATTTTTGTTATATTTATTGTATTGAATTTTGAGACTATCTGTTAAAATAAATAAAGCAAATGTTTATTCAATATTAATATTATGCCAGCTGGTAACTGGTTGTACAAATATTTTCATTTTCTAGCTATAAACAATAGTTAAATGATACAGTTTACTGTATCCTAGTTATTTTATAAGTGTTATATCAGAAAATTAACAGTTGCAGAATATTACATAACACATTGATTATATTAGATAGATACATTGTTCTATCTGTGTGACATATATATCAATATAGCACTGGATTACCTGGGTAACAAGTGAATAAGTATGGTTCTTTATCTAGTCTTAATTGTCAATATAGCACTGGTAAGTTCTTCAATGAAATCTTTATTTTGTCAGATTTTTATATTCTTAGTTTTATGTTGTGCAATACAAAGTAGATATTTAGATGTTTGATGTTGGCAAATGTGTACCTAGATTTTAACCTCTTCTAAACAAATGTAAAATATTTATTCTTTACGGTGTATTTAAAATGAATTCTAATTATTGCAGCCGGCAAACGATCAAATTTTGGTCCCTGATTTTTGTAACTTAAATTTTAAGGCCACATTCCATGATAAGCTTATTGCATTGATAACTGGATTTATGATATCCAATCAGTTTTTTTTTTTAATATTTTATTGTCTGTACAAACAGTGTCAGATACATTTCCTTTCAACTACATGATCCACACATGATTATTTACATAGCAGCCAGTAGGTGAATTCATTATAGTAGTTGTCTAATATTGTTCAAGTGTCTGCACTAAAAAGTGACATAATTTTGTAGCCACCCAGTGAATGAAGTTAATGATATCTGTTGTCTATGTTTCCTTAGATATCAAAGAATGGGTAACATGAGTAGACTACATGTAGACTATAGGGAAGTTGTATTGATTGAAGTTAATTTGAAATTTAAAATTTAATACTATAATCAAATGGGTGTGGATACTGCTCTTAGATACCATTGAGATTAAGCCGAACATACAACAATAACAGATTACTGGCACCAGTCTCTGAAGCACTGGTACAAGCATGAGAATTTTTCTTAATTGAATAAGTTACTATTCAACAGCAATCACTGGCATAGAAAAATTGCACAAAATGTTTAGTGGAAGCAGAAAAAGCCATGAAGATGTATAAAAATACATTTACCCATTGACTTTTAGAAGTCAATGGGTATGATGAGTCTTAAGCAAGATATTTTCAATATTTTCATTATAAACTAGGGTTTGAAATATTTTAACACTGAACGATTTATTTAGAACTAATTTAAAATGA
Source organism: Nipponacmea schrenckii (assembly GCA_030562195.1). Lineage (NCBI taxonomy): Eukaryota > Metazoa > Mollusca > Gastropoda > Lottiidae > Nipponacmea > Nipponacmea schrenckii. The sequence continues at coordinate 22,077,799 of CM060200.1, read as the reverse complement.
AGTGTTGTTTATTTGTTTCTATATAGGAACTTCTATTGATTTTAAATAATTAGACCCATGTTATCTTTGAGACTTGATTGATTTTTATTCTGTTGATTATCAAAGTTCATTCAATCTTGCCAATAAATAGACCTTGTCTGACAATTAAGTGTTGAACTATCATAAAGAAATGATTGTGTCCTTAGTTTTATCAAACAATATTTATCTCCCCTCATTTATGAACTCTTCAATGTTAGATTCAGTTTTAGTGTAACCTATGTGTATGGTGTGTGACTATATAAAAGTGTAAACATATTTGGTGTTTTTTAATCTTTACTGGCTTTATCAAATGGTAGCAGAGCGTGGTTACCAAATAAAATAAGTGACTAACATTAAGGGAAAAGTGAAGAATACCAGTGGGATAACTTTAGTGTTTTAAAACAGTTCTTTGTAAAGATGACTACAAAAATCAATCCACCATCTTTAAAGTCCAAACAATATGAACTTTATAAACAAGAGCTATTGGCTTGGAAAGAAGTGACCGATTTAGAGAAAAAGAAAATGGGTGTAGCAATTGCATTGTCTTTGCCTGAAGATGATCCACACAAAATAAGAGAGAAGGTATTTCAACAGATAAATCTAGATGACCTAAAGAAAGATGATGGTTTACAAACACTTATAGACTTTTTAGATAAACATTTAGCAAAAGATGACTTGACAGATAGTTTGGAAAAATTTGAAGAGTTTGAAGATTATAAGAGACAAGAAGGCCAAAGCATTATTGAATATGTATCCACATTTGATGCAAACTACCGGAAAATTGAAAAGAAAAATATGACTTTACCTTCAGAAATTCTAGCGTTTAAGTTACTGAGGAAAGCAAATATTACTAAAGAAGAGAAATTACTTGTCTTAACAGGAATGGATTATCAAAATAAAGCTGAATTATATGAAGAAGCAAAAAGGTCATTGAAAAAGTTTAAAGGTGAAGTAATCAAGGGAGAAAGTTCATCAGGAGCAAGTATTAAACTAGAACCAGCATTTTTAGCAGAAAATGAGGAAGCATTATTAGCAGCAGGATATGTTAAGTCAAGAAAATCCTACCCTTACCAAAATGCAACTAACAGGCGTGGACGAGGAAGTTATAATAGTAATAGAGGCGGATATGGACGTGGAGGAGGGCAAGTTGAGAAAACCCATACTGTGACGAAAAAAAATGAACGCTACTGGTGCTGATGGCCGAATACTTACCTGCAAATCTACTGGAATGAAATTAGATTTAGAAAATGACACTGCCACAGTATTTGGTAAGGAAATGTCTCTCAATCTAACTTCATCTGGCCACTATTGCATACCAATAGACCGACATGAGACTGTTACTGTTGAAAGTGTATGTGCTGTTAAGTTAGATGAGATGTCAAAAGAGAGACTGCATACAACATTATTGAAATTACATCGACAATTTGCACACCCACCTAAAAAGAGACTTGTATCACTTTTAGAAGATGCTGGAGTTTGGAATGAAGAATACTCTGATACTTTAACTAACATCCAGGATAAGTGTCAACTATGCAAAGTTTATTCCAAGACTCCCCCGAGACCATCTGTTGCTATGCCTATGGCAAATGTATTCAATGAAAAAGTGGCCATGGATTTGAAAAAATGGAATGATTCGTGGATACTTCACATTATTGACATGTGGTCGAGGTACACCATTTCAGTGTTCATACAGAGAAAGAGACCAAGTGATGTTATAAATGCATTGATGACTCACTGGATTGGAATTTATGGAGTAATGGGTTCTATTATGACTGATAATGGAGGAGAATTTAACTCTGATGAGATGAGAGAAATTACATCAATATTGAATATCAAGGTGTGTACTACAGCTGGCCAAAGTCCATTTCAAAATGGATTATGTGAAAGAGTGCATGCAGTTACAGACATGATGTTATTGAAATTACAGGCTGAACACAAAAACATTGACAGCCAAACACTACTTTGTTGGGCTAACATGGCACGGAATTCTCTTCAAATGTACAACGGTTACAGTAGTCACCAGTTAGTATTTGGCCAGAGTCCTAACTTACCAAATATTATGAAAGATACCCCACCTGCAATGCATGCCACCACTAGTAGTGAGAAATTTGCTAATCATTTAAATGCCCTCCATGCTACAAGAAAATCATATATTGAATTAGAAGCAAATGAAAGATTAAGAAGAGCTTTGAGAACTAAAGTGAGAGCTGCAGAACAAGTTTTTGAAAATGGAGAATTGGTGTACTATAAAAGAGAAGGGAAAGACAGATGGTTGGGTCCAGGTCGTGTTGTATTCCAAGATGGTAAAGTTATTTTTATACGACATGGCGGAGTATTTGTAAGAGTATCACCTAATAGACTTATAAAAGTGGGAGAAACTAGTTTTGAAGAAGCTGCAAATAATCATGACGATGACAATGCTGATACAGCCAATAACAATGTTAAAGAGAATCAAGAGAATATTCAAGACAATGTACAGTCTACAGTATGTACAATTAGTGAAAAATTTCCCAAACTCCAAACTGAAAGTGATTTACCATCTGACGATATTCCTAATCATTTGAAGATAAATGATAAGATTAAATACAAAGTAAATGAACAGTGGGTTTCAGCCAAGATCCTTGGGCGTGCTGGAAAATCCAGTGGTAAATATAATAATTGGTATAATGTTGAGGATGAAAACAATGAGTCACAAAAGAGTATAGATTTATCAAGCACAGAATGGAAGAAAATAACCGTAGAGAATAACATAGATCAACAACAAAACAACACAACTGAAGATGAAGAAGTGAATCTCAACTCAATGGAAAAGTTAAGTGATGAAGAATTAATACAGATAGATGAAGCTAAACAACACGAGCTAGAAAAACTATGTCAGTTTAATACATATCAAGAGGTTCAAAACACTGGTCAACGAACACTGTCAACCAGATGGGTGATAACTCGCAAAGATGATAAATTTAAAGCAAGATTGGTGGTAAGAGGGTTCGAAGAAAAGTACTTTTTACCAAGTGATAGTCCAACTATTAGTAAAGGTTCTATGAGAATATTTCTTTTAATTTCATCCCTAAAAAATTGGCCGGTAAAAACCACCGACATCAAATCAGCATTTTTACAGGGAAAAGAACTGGAACGTGATGTGTATTTGAAACCTCCACCTGAATATGGAATGGAAACAAATCATATTTGGAAGTTAAATCACGGATTGTACGGACTGAAAGATGGAGCAAGACAATTTTATATCAGTGTTAAAGAAGAGTTGTTAAAACTTGGATTTAATCAGTGTGAGTTAGATCCAGCTATGTTTTATGTCAGTCAAAATAACAGTCTGAGTGGAATTATATGTTGCCATGTGGATGATTTTCTACATGCCGGGAATAATCATTTTGATCAATTGATGTGCCAATTAAGGAAACGGTTTTCAGCAGGAAAAATAGAAGAGAAATGCTTCAAATATATTGGTTTTTGGTTATCTCAAAATGATAGTAATATAATTATGGACCATTCTGAATATGTGAAAAACTTACCAGTAATAACTATTGATCCTAAAAGGGCCTTAGACAAATCTCAGACACTGAGCTGTGAAGAACAGACCTTATTTCGTAAACTCGTTGGGAAGATCAATTGGGCAGTGCAAGGTTCCAGACCAGATATGGCATTTGAAATGATAGCTTTAAGCACAAAACTACAGAAAGGAACTGTTGGTGATCTTGTTAGGGCTACAAAACAAATCAATAGACTAAAAGATATAAAATCCTTTGTGAAATTTCCCAGCTTATCTAAGGACTTAAATGAACTAAGATTGGTTCTCTTTACTGACGCATCGTTAGGGAACCTGAATGATGGAACTGGAAGTACTGGAGCTTACATATTGTGGTTGGTTGATAGCAGTGAAAAGTGTTGTCCTATTGTATGGCATGCTGGGAAAATAAAGAGGGTAGTACGCTCGACCATTGCTGCTGAAGCACTCAGCTTACAAGAAGGATTAGAATCCAGTTACTATCACAGAAAGATACTTGAAAATCTTATGGGATTTCCTCCTAATAGCATCAAGATAACTGCTTTTGTGGATAACAAAAGTATAGTTGAGTCGATATTCAGCACAAAATTGGTTGACGACAAGCGTCTTCGAATTGACATAGCTGCCATAAGGGAATCTTTAGAAATGAATGAGGTCTCTGACATAATATGGTGTAAAGGCGAAAATCAATTGGCCAACTGCATGACCAAACAAGGTGCTTGTGGCTATAAATTAATAAATATCATTCAAAATGGATTAATGACAGAGGACTTATTTGAATAATCCAAAAACAAAACAAAAACACTATTTGTCTACTTAAAAAAAAAATTTATTTTTCAATCTAGGTGATTGCTTTGTACCTTTACTTTTCAGCTCGGAACAAAACCGAAACAAAAAAAAAAAAAAAAAAAAAAAAAAGAAAATATAATTAATGTTGAACTATCATAAAGAAATGATTGTGTCCTTAGTTTTATCAAACAATATTTATCTCCCCTCATTTATGAACTCTTCAATGTTAGATTCAGTTTTAGTGTAACCTATGTGTATGGTGTGTGACTATATAAAAGTGTAAACATATTTGGTGTTTTTTAATCTTTACTGGCTTTATCATTAAGTCTGGGTTAAATGGTTTTATTTAGAACAGATATTTAAAACTTGACACTCTGCTGAATGATCAAATCTTTACCAAATTGGCCAAGGAAATTTATAAATCTTGACAAGAAGGATTTGCTTTTGTATTCTCTATAAGTGGAAGACATGTCTGTTTCCTGAAGTATTCAACAACATTGAGTAGGGCCTACTTCTGTTCTCTTCGGTAACTTTGTAACAATATAATGTCCAAATCATGTCCTCATTTTTGCAAAATTTTCTCGAGACTATGGTAAACTAAAGAGTCATATATTGATTTCAATCCAATAAAATTATTTTGAACTGCTTAAATCAATTCATTAATACAATATTTGACTAATAAAAAGCTTGGAAATGGGACACCATTCTTCAAACGCTAATTGACATTGTGGCTAATGCAGGTTGATATTATGCAATATGGCAAAACCTATATGATGATGAGATGACAATAACATAATTGATATTAATAGAAAGATAGTGTTATTGACTGAGATGTTACAGTTAATATTGCATAATACACATTTATATTCAATGGTAGCCTATTTGTTTCCTGGCTAAAAGGTTTCATTTTTAGGAAAGTATCAGGGATATTCATGACAAAATCAAGTGTCCTTTCAAATTGAATTATAGGCTGTATTGTTATACACATTAAATCCAAAACTGGAGGAAATTATTGGGGCAGTTCAAATAAAAGCCCATGGCAATTAGATGAGATAAATAGATATGACGTTATATTTAGCTTATCTGAAAACTCCTATGATTTTGTTGATACCCCTCATTGTTTTGTCATGTTAAGTTTATTATGGTTCAGTGAGTATTGTTACAACTTTATTAGTAATTCTCACCTCTGGGAATTCCTGGAAACATTCTGTTCACAGAAATAATATACAAGTTTTTATCAATGTCGATAAGCTTTTAACTATATTTACTGAATCTTTGATGGCTATTGCCAGAGCAAAATGATTTTTTAAATATTTTGCATTATTTTTGTGAGAATTGAAATAGCAGACTCATAATCAAATAATCAAAATTCCAACTCTCTCAAAAAATCTAGGAAATAAAATATTCAATTTTTGATCAGAGCTGTTTGGTTCCTGGACATCCACTTAAAATAAATGTTTGTGTTTTCACTATCACACTAATAACAAGGTTACCATTTATGAATTATGTACCGGTACTAATCATTCTGATGCTATTTTATTCTTCAGAATTGAATTATCAAAGACTATGTCTTTGAAAAGGAACCAAACTTAAAAGCTTGAGACACATCAAGCTTTTCACACAGATCATAAGATGAAAGATATGCCAGAAAATGAAAAGAAAATTGAGGAAGATGAAAATGAAATAAACAATAAAGTCAGTGTTGATTCGTCAGCAACTGTTACAAATGGCAGCACAGCAGGAAGCACATGCAGCGATGCAGAAGTCAAGTTAACTCCCTTGGAAAGGTTAACTCATGACCTCAATAATGATCCTAAATGTACCAAAGAAATAACGTTGGGCAAACGTATTGGATTCTATCGAATAAGAGGAGAATTAGGAAGTGGAAATTTTTCTCAAGTCAAGATGGGTATTCATGCTTTAACAAGGGGTAAGTTCTAAGACTGTTTTGACTGAAGATGGATTGAAAGTATTAAAACAAATGTCTTGCATTTTTAATCATAGTTTGATGCTAAAAGATACTATGTATGTATTATTTTTTTTTTTATTGATGGAATTGGAATATATATAGATATGCCTGAGGCAACCTTTTTTGTACGCCCACATGAAAGCGGAGCAATGCATATATTGTCGTCACCCTTTTCCGTCCATCTGTCCTTTGATGTGTCTGTCCACAATTGCCCGTAAACACTCTACAAGGCGCAATTCTTGATGGATTTTAATTAATTTTTGAAAGGCTCATAAACACTGTACAATGTGCAATTATGATGAAACTTGATATGAGTGTTCATAATCACCCAAGGATGAACTCTATTGAAATTCAGGTAAATTGAAAAATATTTAGTATTAGTTGCCCTTGTTTTCGAAAACTCCTTCAATTTGTGGCTTATAAACATTTTAGAAGCACAATTCTTGACAAGTTTTGACAAAACTCGCTGAAATTGTTTGATATCATCTTAGAATGAGACCTATGGACAATTAAATATATCAAAAAATATTTAATATTAATACAGCCTTTAAATTAGTTTTTGTGTTTGAGATTAATGCCAGTCTTATTTGAAAAACTTTCTGAAAGACTAAGAGACACATTTTCTTTTATTACAAACTATTTACATGCTACTAGCTATTTAAACATACCGTGATTAGAAAACATTACCAGGTACCAATGATTTAATTACATCATGACTCTCTAGAAGCATAATACTGATTGGCATTATCTATTTAGGGCTAGGTATCGATTATCGACTGTCAAGGTAGCCTTTGTTTTATTTACTGTGTGCGTTATTTTTCAATACCTGGGTTGTAAGATAAATGAAACTGATTTAAACTGATCAATTAATATAGTTAATTGCAGTTAAGATACCGGTATATATGCCCAGGGTTAGTTTTGGGGAAGAGTAGTGCATAACTGGAACTATGAATGCAGTACAGGGCGTAGATTATTTTTTCCAGGTGTTCATCATAACTCCTTTCCAAATTAGTGATAATTCCATTATAATATGATGACTGGAATATAAATGATATTCAGTTTCAGCATATTTTATATTCTCATTTTGTTGTCAAAGAGAAAGACACTCACCATAATTATTTTAAAAGAACAGTATAGGCCTATATATATTTTACATACCACTCACACTAGAAGGTTGCACTTAATATCTTTTTTGATTAAATTTTCCGTTTTCTTTAACCACCATCAGGTGAAGAAGACCCAAAACACTATTCATTTCATTTTTTTAATTAAATTTTGTTTTGTTAGTCAGTAGACAAGGTTTTCTTATAAATCTATTTCTATATAATGTAGAATAATATGATAGGAATAATTACGTCTAGAAAGATAAAAAATGGTAAGAGTATCTCAGATGAAACTATAGAAAATATATTGATTATACACAAAACACTTCAAGGATGGTATTGAAAACATGCCATATTGAAAACAACCGGTATTAGCTAAATCAGTACGGATTCTGTAAAGGGCATTTACAATGAATTTTGTTGTAGTTTATTTCTAACACAGTTCCTGTTGTATTTTTCAGAGAAAGTTGCAATAAAGATATTGGATAAAACCAAATTAGATCAGAAGACACAGAGACTATTGTCTCGTGAAATAGCCAATATGGATAAACTTCATCATCCCAATATTATCAGACTTTATGAAGTTGTAGAAACTCTAGCCAAGTTACACATGGTCATGGAGTACGCATGTGGTGGTGAAGTTTTCACAAAAATATCAAATGAAGGCAAATTAAGTGAAGCTGAATCGAAATTACTATTTTCTCAAGTCATTGCAGCAGTAGAACATATGGTTAGTATCCCTTTTTAAAGCTCATTAAAGGTATACTACCTCTTAGCATTATCAAAACTTTGAAATTTTAAAACTTGGCCAAAATATGTCTTTGTTCATCAGTGTAGTCAAAACTATTTTATAAAATCCCACTATAATCCAATAAAACAACTAAGTTATAACCAATTTAAATTTAAACAAGCTCTGTCAGTTATTACTTTTGGATATATAAACCATGTTTTCACTTGGTTAAAAAGCCGGCTTGAAGTTAGCTTTTCTGTGTTGCCACTTGTTCAGATGCTGAACCATTACGGTTCTGAAACCGAAAACCTCCCTTTTAGCGTTCAGCAATTTATCGAGGGCCAAATGAAAGCTAGCTTTTAAAGGGATAATAGGCGTTAGAACAAACATAAAAATTTAAGTTCACTCAAATTGGACAATAACAGTATATATCCATCAGTGGACTTACCTGGTGTCATACCTATGCATCAAAATCCCTCTAAAATCCGATAAATCCCCCAAATAAAGTAGTTAATCATAAAACGCTTGAGCCATCCATCAAGCGATTTTCAAATCGTGTAAATATAAAGGGAAGTAACTCTAACATGTGGATTTCCACGCGTTCTTGACCCCTACTGTTGAATTGCACAATGATGTTTAAGCGTTGATTTACCAGACGCTTTTATTCTCAAATGGAATCGTCGCTGGCTCACTCTTTTTTAAAATTCCGAATATATTTTAATTGTGGCTTTTGAGAATTTGGTAAAGTGTGGGATACATACTCATTTAACTAATAGTCAATATTAAACACAAATATAAGCATTGCGACCTGTCAATTATATGCCACCTTTTTTATCGAGACTAAAGTGGTTCGGGAACAAGATAAACTCATTGGAAACACAGCGTATTTGGCAATAAAGCTGGCTTTAAAGCTAGCATTACTTCACCATTCTAAGTGGAAACACAGTTAATGTTTCTAATATTTGACAAGATATTCTCTTGAAGGATTGCGTGCAGTGTTATTTTCCTATGCATATTTGAGAGAAATAAGTCCCACAATTTTGTATACAATATAAATTTAACAAAACATGAAAAGAAATCTTTAAAAAATTACAATTTAGCTTTTAAGGATTTTGTTTATCAATATTAAGTTTAAAAGCATTTCCATTATAAAAGTCTGTCTAAGTAATGATTAGTACTTTGTGTATAGACAAGAAAAAAATGTCAAGGCAAAGAGAGAGTAATGTGTTTTTTTATCATGATATATGATAAACAAGTATACAGGATTAATTGGAATCATTAGGTATATTTTATCATAATAAAGTAATGGTAATTGCTCTAGGACATATAAAGAGTTGGCAGTTCATTCAATATATAGGAATTCTGAATTATTTATTTTACAATCAGTAATTCTCAACATGAGCTATTTAACACTTATTGTTGAAGAAGCTTATATTTTATTAGGCTTTGAAGCGATGCACATTTTTAACTTTAGATCTGTCAATTTAATACACATGTACTTGTGTAATTTTCGCTTTTTTTCCAATGAATTGCCCCATGGACTGAATGTGAGGCAGGACCATGTCCTTGTGTATCGGGCCTAATTCTGACCCATGTAAAATAAAGATATTATTATTATTTAAATTGGCCTAGAATGGCTAGACAGGCAATGAAAATTGTTTCCTAATGATTCTCAATAAAATGCATTTAATAGTTACATTTTTGCTTGTTAAACATGAAATATGACTTCACATGCAACCAACCTGACAGGTATATAATGGTAATTATGCTGCATTATGAACAAGAGTAAAGAGTTTTTACTCAGATACTCCCAACTTTGCAGTTTACTAATGGATTGTTTCTGCTCAGTGCAGACTTCTGATATAATCAAATCCTGTTATTGTTAACTGTACAATTGGTTCATTTAACATTATATTTATTATGAGTACCTACTTCATATCAAATTACTACCTTAGATATATAAAATCACCAGGGCTTGAAATAAGTACATATACCTCCCATAAAATACATTATATACCTCAATTATAGTCCTGATAAATGAACATTGTCATAGAATAAAAATAAGGCTAATATTATAGCCCAAAGGACTGGTTATTGGCTAAGTAATATCATGTACATCAAATATTCAAATATTACAAGTGGACATATTAACTTTTATGAACTATTGAAATCCAAAGTCTTTGACCTCATTCATTTTAATGAGATTAAATAAATTTCAGATTGTGGTTATTATTTAGACAGGGCCATTATTATAAGTTGAATTATTTGTATTATTATACATTGTAGTGGTTTTCATTAAACAATTATATTATCTTTATATTTCCAGCATGAACAAAATATCATTCATCGAGATTTGAAAGCAGAAAATCTATTTTATGCCTCGCCAGTATTAGTCAAAGTTGGTGATTTCGGATTTAGTACTGTCAGTAGATCCGATCAAACTCTCAGCACATTTTGTGGCTCACCACCCTATGCTGCCCCCGAACTATTTAAAGATGAGAGTTATTTCGGTAGTTATGTTGATATCTGGGCTCTGGGTATTATGCTTTATTTCATGGTGACCGGAATTATGCCGTTCCGTGCTGAAACTGTGGCAAAACTGAAAAAGTGCATTTTAGATGGTAGCTATACGATTCCGTCCTATATTTCTGATAGTTGCCAATTTTTAATACGAAGCATGTTGAAGCACATTCCACATGATCGTTTTACAATAACAGAAATCAAACGTAGTGAGTGGTTACGTGATCAAAACTTTCCAAAAGCCTTTGAACCATATAACTTAAATCCTACACCTCAAAACCAATCAAAAGAACTGAGTAAGGAAGAAAATGAAGCAAGACAAGTATTAGCAGAGTTAGGTATAACAGAAGAACACCTGTTAAACAGCAATAGTCAGGAATCCAGAAGTAGTATCACTGGTAGTTATAGAATTGTCTTGCATCGAATTCAGAAGAAACATTCTGGGGTTGTTGAAGGAATGATGGAACAACCCAGAGATCTACATATTTATGACAACAAGAAGAATTCAAGAAAATTCGCTCAACATTCCAAATTATGTTCAATTTTATAATTGATTATTCAAACACCCACATTCCGTCATATAAGCGGGTTTTACTTCTGGTATGATCACACAATTAACAAAATGAAAACAATAGGATGTATAGATGAAGTGATCTAGAAAACTGTGAAGCACACATTTATTTTTTTGTTGATGAATATTTGAAAACTATATTATATGGTTTGATTGGATCAATAGTATTTTCATTCCAGGTATCTCTTACTAAATAACAATACAATAATTTTTTAAGCAAATTAAAGATGAAGCAATCTAGAAAACTATAAATGACAAATTTTATAAACCTTTACAAAAAAATTCATATATGTCTTTGAATATTTAGAAAACCTGGGAAAAAAAATTAGTCTGTGCTATTTTTGATAAATACCTTTATAGATTTATATTGCCTTGTTATTAGATGCCATAAAGTTAAATTATGAGATTGTTTAATTAACATGTGAAGTGTATATTTTGTGTTAAGACTTTGTTGTTGAGATTTTATTGTTATTTATTTATTATATAATGTATATATTGTTATGTACAGCTTTCATCCAGCAATCAAATACCAAATTGGTTATATGGATGTTAATTTGGTAAATCTGTTTTGCAGAAAAACTAAATATTCTGTCTAATGAATGGTCTCTTATTTAGCCTGTAAATTTCAAAAATTTAAGTAACATTCCTGATGAATTTTCTATCAAAATTAGAAAGTAAATCATAATTTAATTGGTATTACATTACAGTGGCAGCAAAGTTATTCCAAAGGAAAAGATGACAGCAGTAAGTCATGACATGAAACCAGGAAGGTGATCACTAAGTAAGTCGTGACTGTATCATTTAGTATTTACTTTACTTGTAATTAGTTCATAAGAACAGGTGACATTGCTGCAAGCATTTGTTTAACCCCTTTATTTATTTGTAAGTAGGTCAGTTGCTGCAAGCAATAAGAATTTCAATAATATTGACAGCTGTAATGATATTCAATTTTGTTAGATGTGTGATCAAAGGTAGACAACTCTTTTTTTAGATTTAGTTCAGACCAAATTAATTCCTCCAAGTAAAAGTTTTCTCATTGATAAAGTGATTTTTTATGAAAAGTCTCCTAAAATGATCAAAGGCACAAAGGTTGTGTTTCAGCATCACAGGGATTTTTTTCTACATTTAAATCCTGCGGCATTGTGCACAGTTCACATCTTTGCTTTGCTTTAAGGTTTGTGGTTTCAAATCTAAATTTTTAGTAAATAGGCTTACATCTTATTGACATCAAGCTAGAGAAGGTGCTCAATTTTGAACTAAATACATTGCTGTTTATCAAAGACCTAGATAAATCAACTGATTTATTACTGTCTATTGATTTAAAAAGGTTTATTAAATAAACATATTTGTAAAATATTTTCTCCAACTATGTTTCAAAATAATTTGTTGTTTGTAATATTGTGTCAATCTCAATGGTCAAGTGTTAAAGATATTGTTTAGCTTCAGAAATATGCTGGTCATATTTCTTCCAGAAATCTTGTAGGTTAAGATCAATACCATGTTTTTTTTTTATAATAATTAGTTTAAAAAAGTTACTTTATGATCAAAAGAGTTCCACTATCCCTATGAAAGGGTCAATATCATTGTGATATTTTTTTTTATTTATCAAACCAAACCTACAATTTAAAAATAAAGTTTTTTTTTTCTATTTGTAATACACATTTTGATATTATTTTTCATTTTAATTATTTAATTAATATTTTGATGTATATTAGTCAAGCTCTGAAGATTAAGAGTCAATTCAGAAATTAAATTGAGTTATCTCCCATTTTATACATTGGAATGAAGATCAAGTCCAACTCTACAGCCTATTCTATGTCTGCTCACTTACAGTGCCTCTTGGCTTGAATAAAAAAATATTTAAACTACAATAAACTCGTTTTGTTGAACATATTGGTGTAGATAGTTATTTTTTCGACAACTAGTTGTACTAAGCTGGAACACCAAAAAAATGGATATGAGAGTAAAATATCATACTGCTGTGTGGATTTACCATAAGGGATGCCATATTCACTACTTTAATCATATAATGAAACTAACATCTATAAACAAAAGATGGATGGCGTTTAAAATTTAAAAAATCAAATGACTACCAACGATAACTAAAGCCAAAAAGTATGTAACAAACTGACCTGGCGCCCATCGAGCGAGTTATTTCATTTCAGATCAGTCCAGAGGGCAACGATCAGTTGTTCCAGACCAAAGAAACTGAGGAAATCTGTTTGCCACTTAAACTTGAATGCAATATTCCTCATGCAATGCAGTATGCGTAGCATTTCCAATATTAGGGAAACCAAATAAGATAAGTGTATAAAATGATTGAAATTTTAAAGTGTATTGACTAAGTATATCAACTGATGGAAATATTCCTCTGAAATTTGAACTTTGAGCTTGGTTTGGAAGAATTACATATTATCCTTGTATTCCATCATAACAATATTTATTAGGCTTTCATTTCGGTTACTATTTATAAGTAAATCTTGATGTTAATTATTTCTAAACCTTTTAATGTAACATTCCACTGTCGAACTGGTATTTTCATTGATGTATCAAATTTGCTGTGTTGTTTTTCTTCTCAAACCTACATCCAGATAATCTGGGCGAACCTGAAAATTGAACTTCTGAAATTAAGAAAAAGTCAAATCAAATTTGTTATATAATATGTGAGAAATCAACTTGAGACCTCCAGGCCAGAGAATTTATGATAACAAAAATTATGTCAGATTATTCTTTAGAATTGGGTGAACCCTATACAAGATCCACATAAACCATTTTTAGACCTTTCTTATAAATTTCAGAATTTCTAATCACCACTGGGGGGTTTGGTGCCATACAATAAGGTCTATTCAAAAAATATTGAAATAACATAGCTTCTTCAACATCACTTAGAAATCCATAATAATCCCCGTTCTTATAACCTTGACTGTGTCGTAAGTATCTATCGGTTTTATTTAATTTGTCATATACACTTGCATTGTAACAGTATATTATTTTCTTATTTCTCGATATTCCCTGGCCTGATATAAATATTCCACTATAAAGATGTCGAGGGTGCAAATGTCCATGATGTTGCAGTTTTATTTTGTTGTGTGTTGTTAGATCATATAAGGACAAGATACGTTATAGTGTGTTAGACTAACGAGATATATGTCCAAGACGTTTTCATGATTCCTCTTAAAATGAATAACTTTTAGTATACAATAAAGATTTAATCTAGACTTAACCACTTGACAGCACTGTAGCACCATACTCAACTAATCGAATCATTAATTCTAGAAACTATATAAATTTGTAAATAATAAACGATATATAAATATGATAGTGATGGTATATGTAGACCTTTTAATACAAAGAAATGATTTATGACAGCTATTATAAGAAGACAAAGTATATCTCCAGATTCTACAATCTGTTTTCTTACTCTCTTTCTATCAATCTAACATATTAAATTACAGCAATTGTAGAAAACAAGTATTTGATATATATTGGTAAGCTTATCGTTATTTACAAACTATTTTTAATGATAATTTCTATCAGGTGTTGTCATGTCAAATTTCTTTTTTCGACTTTTTCTCAAATTCTTCACATCAAACATAATGTTATTTAAAGGCATTATTTCGCATACTTTGAGAAAATATAGTTATTGTGTCAAAAGCTATATCTGGGTCAGGAGAATGAACAGAGTTTTAGCAAGATAATCAGATCTTCAACCCACACGTCCGAGTAGCTACGAACTCAAAAATGTCCCTGACTATCAATTTAAGAAAAAAAAAAGATATATACAGTATTTGCAATTAAAACAAAAATGAAAATCAGACGAAATAACGATAGATATCCGAATTGATAAATGGTTTAATAAAATGAGGAAGTTTATACCGTCATGGAATGGTAATTTCTATTGGAACGAAGAGGAAGATTCTCTTTAAAAGTATCATAAAGAAGGCATAAAGCAAGGCGAATATCTTTTGTATTGTGTTTTATATACATGTATAGATAACATCTCTATTTTGCTTAATAATTATTATTCTTGTCTTCTAACACATATGTGAAATGTTTGTATCGTAAACTTACGAGTTTTTATGAAAGTTTTATTTGTTTTCTTCCTCTTTATCAGTAATTTGAATCAAAATATTATTCTGATATTCATAATATAAAAATACAAAGAAATTTTTTACTATGATTTTTACAGATGGTATTGTTGGCTTGTCATTCAATCGAGAATCTAATTGTTTTATCAAATGCTTACTTTCTGTATATCTTTATATAACAATATAAATCAGAAATAAAGCAGCACATTCGGGCTACTTAGATACAATTTGGTGTTCTTATCTCTCTATATTTAAAACTTTAGATATACAGATATAAACGAGTTATGCCATTATGCGGCAAAAGGCATGCACTTACCCAATGAATCAATTATATTGATCTCGTTTTAGACCTTGATAATCTTTGTATTATAACTTTAAGTAGGTCCAAACCAACATGACATCCTATAACGGAATAATGTGCTGATGGTTCTAAAAAATGACGTTCTTACGACTCTATATATAGCATGATATCGTATAGAGGAGCTATTTGCTGATGGCTTTATAACAATCATGACAATGTATTACTTAACTATGATTGTGTCTATGGTTCTATAACATGACATCCTATAGCGGAACTATGTGCTAATGACTCTATGTTATAGCGGAGCTATATTTGCAGATTCACCCCATAGCATTTGAATAATAGAATGTGTGATTTGTGTGTTGATTGATTTCAGAATTCTGTGAGATTGGTTAAGTGTTATCATTAATTCTCTTATAATACATTGCCTGATATTCAAACAATACACTAGCTATTATGACAGATGTTATCAACCTGCCCTTGTCAATATTCAACATTACTTTTCTACTTTTTATACTCTAAAACTCATCTTGCGCTGAGAAATCAGTTTAAAATTACTCTTCAAAATATCTCAATGTCTGAATATGTTACATAAAAACTTAAATACTTTGAATTAGCTAAAACAATTTGTAAGTATTTCAGTCTGAAGGCGTATCAGAAACTATTATTCTTCTTTCTTAAATCATAAAGTTCTTATTATTTTTCTGCCATTATTTGGGGTCTAAAACTTGACAATCTAACACAGCTTTTAAGTGACATAAACGTCAAGCATACTTAACAATTTGAATCACATGCAAACAAATAAAATCTTACATATTCTAACTCTTGATCACCTTATTCTAAAAAATATATATATTTAAATATTTTTATATTAATTAAACTGACTAAAAGACAGACAGCAATCTATGTTTTGTAATTGTATCAAGACAAACTTATTTCATTGCCCTATAGAGCCTCACTTATTTCATTGCATTTGTTATTTATTCTGTGAACATCTTTAACACCAATCATCTTATTGTTTACTTTTCAACATAAAAGCTTTACATGTACAAGTTAAATAAGACAACATCTTGTAGTAAGGGAAATCTAAAGTCAAGTATTTGAGGAGATCTAGACAGTAAAAGGACGATGATTAGAGTCATTAGAAATGTACATAAAGATTATTGATAATGATTAGTCCAGATTTCTCAACCCGTCTTCTATAATCTTCAATCTATTGATGTCTCCTGGATTCTGTTTTATTTTATTCCTATCAAGAGATGTAAGGACCGTTAGAAAATCACATTCCAAGAATATATCAAACATTTCATTAATCCAAACAAAATTTACGTTTGATGTTTAACTCTTTTAACTATCTTTAAAACAATGCATGTTTAATGTCAACGTATAAGTATAAATGTTAACTTTCGAGGCAATTTACTTGATAAAAGGCAAGTCATTCAGTCAAAGGTGAAACTAGAAAATTAATTTGCAGCCAATAACCTCTGATAAATGACAATTTGGTGAACGAGGTATCTATTTCTACAGGTATTTAACATTAACAAAATATACGATATTGATTCGAATAGGAGCAATCGCATAGTCATTTCGTGCTTTTACAACCCTTTCGGTTTTCTACCAATAAATTATCGTTATTCTTTCTCAGAGAATATCGTGACATGACCTTCAGGCCTACGTTAAATTAAAACTAAAGAAATCCAATGTTAGATTTCTTTTATTGGTTTATTATTGTATTACTCATCAAACTGTAGCATGATAATTAATGGTATAATGTAATTATTTAATGTTCTAGTGTACCTAACAGTGAGTATAATAGTGAAATATATATAGACAGTATAAAAGAGAATTGTAATGATTATATACAAGTTGTTCTACACTGTCTGTCATCAGCCAGAATCCCGTTTGAACATTCAAGTTCATATTTCTGGTAAAAACTAATAAATTAAATGATAACATCTCAACTAAGAACAAATAACCAGATGGTAGTTGGAGTAAATAACAAATTTCATTCAACACACTGAAGCAATTCAACGACTCGTATCTAAATCGGAAGATTTCGGATGTTTTTCTATGTATCGTTAAATGGTGCGAATCTCTCTCAGGGTTCATATTATATATTAAATATAATCTATTCCCAATAAATATCAATTCCAGAAACTCGGTTTTTAGCTGACTATAGAACACGGGCCACCTAGCGTTTAATGATTTTTATATTACAGTTTGATACTGTGTCGTTAGTGGAATTCAAGAATCAATCTACAATGTGTTTTATTGACCATGAACCATGTAAGATTCAAGTCCTGCATCACATTCAATAATTGATGAGGATCATACATAATCAGATACATATAATGACACTGCATTTAACGTTTTTGGGGGATTCACCGTGACCATCACCAGTTGCAATATCAACTAAACAAGTCAATCTATAACAGGCGATGGACACATTCTAAATTCCTAAAACCTAATACACCGGAAGTATTTTTGGAAGTTAAGTTGACCAAACAAAAGATATGCAGGAGGAGGTAACTGTTCTATGTACATTTTTTTCCATTTCCCAATTAACTAGTTGTGATGCTTCATCCCCTTCACTCCAACTAATATAGAAAAAAACTGACAAAAATTACATCGCTCTATGCTGTTTATACTAATCTGGTGTGTGGATGGTTAAATATTGATATATTGTGTACTATTAGCATTGCAGTTTTCTTTCAAGCATATAAAAAAAGGCGAAATTTCAATCAATGTGTCCCAAGGGAGACTGCGTGAGTAAAAAGGTGCTACAGCTCATTTTCCTGTATAGATCTTCGTCCATATCTCAATATTTCATAAATTTCAAATAAAACTAATTATTGCACATTCAGAAATTCCAATGGCTGGAAACTGTTGATGTGTACATTATATATTCAATAAGAAATATTAAAACTAATGATGGAGGAAATTGAAGACAGTCATAATTGACATCGAAATGGAATTTAATTGTTTTTTTCTGCTATGGGCATAAAGATTGTCAAGAATGTGATATTCTGTAGTCTCTCTTGAATTCTATCTCAGCACTTTTATAATTCCAGCAAAAACTAGTCTGCCTTTTTGATTTCCCATATCAAGTATCTCATCGTAGCTAATTCATTTAAATCTAATTCAATTCACATTGGATAGAATCTGGTGATACATGTATTTCAAATTCCATTGAATCTGGTGTATTTATCATTTTATACGAATAACGACCATTAATGTATATTTATGTTATAGTCCAATGCTGTTACAGTTAACAAACTGTAAAATCTGTCTAATATCTAAGTTATTATACATCCGCTATCTACCTTTTGCTGCAGTCCAGAACTGTATGCTGACCTTTTAGCTAAACATAAAATTTATAACAATGCATAATACATAATATATAATTCTCACCACTGGTTGATATTTCGCACCAATCCAATCAGGTGTCTCATTATCAGAATCTTTTTGACCAGCAATGAGTGGAATGGGAGAATTAAACATGAACGTTTAATTATACATTGTACCAACTAATGTAATTAGTATTTCCAGACCTCTCACCCCAAGATTATGTTGCAGTACTTTATGCACTAAACGTCACTTGGCTTGATCCCTTTCGAACAGCCTTCAAATCAAATCAAATCTCAACTACATATATAATTTATTGATACACTAAAACAAAACTTTTCTTAAAAATTAAGGTAAGCGTAGCATGAATGTGTGCAGTGAATTGAAACTATCTAATATACACGATGGAATCTATGTTAAAATACTACGGTAAATCAAGTGAAATTAGTGTAAATAAATGTTAAGTAAATGTAAGTAAATTGGATATCTTGTATTTGGTTAAGTTGGCTACAAGATAACCTTAATTACAATAATCTGATAGTTCTCTGTTTTAACATATCGACTAAAGTTTTAGTTATAGACACACAAATTAATAATTTCGTTTGCCGACAGCTTTCTTGTTGAAAGATTTAGCAGTTAATCGATGCTCGACTCTAAGGTTTGCAGCATTTTTACTGGTGGACCCTCTATTGAATGTTCTCTTAAGCAAGCAGATGTTTGTTTTAGGTAGATACATAGATATTTATAGCTCTATTAATCGATACCATTGAATTCTGCTCAAATGTGTCTTTTATGAAGGCAATTTTGGACAAAAGGAGATAAATGCATACAATTATTATGCTGAGATACACACACTAGCACTGTGAATGTCACAATTATAGTTGCACTATCTCTATGTCAAGGGAAATAACTTATTCTATTATTTTGTTCTAAGCTCCATAAGCCTAATTTGCAAACATAAGAATAAGGTATGCAAATACATCCAATTTTGTTATATGTAAATGATTTTAGTATCCAACAGGTGATGTGTTTTTTTTTTCCAAAATTATTCCAAATGAATAGCCTACTTCTTTTGGAGGGTGAGACTTAATCACGGAATTGTTTTATTCTGTCCATAAATTATTTGTTTATAGTGACGTTTGGTTCATCAGAAATAGATTGAAAGTTAGGGACAATTAAAGATAAGTTAATGTGAAATATTAGTTTTTTTCTCGGGAGGTAGAAAACCTAATTAGTCTCGTACAAATTGTCTTTTGGTGTAATTAGAATTTAAATACAATTAGGATGTCGTTCAACAGACATTTCGTACTATCCAGGGGTCTTTTTAGAGTTGCTATTTTTTTTTTTTTTCAGAAGGGGGCTATTTTTAAGTAACGACTAGGGCTTAAGGCAATAAAAGTTCCCGTTTAATTTGTGGGGTATTCGGTAGGGGTAATTGTCGACCTATATACAATTTGGAATTCAGGTATCACGGCCTTTATGTTACCGTTGAAATATAAGGTAAAGTTGAAAGAGAATTAGAGAGAGTTTGATGTATCTAAACCTTAATCTTGTCAATGAATTATCTATTGTTTCCCATTAGAACATGGTTTAAACTGTCTTTTGATTGACTTTAATGAAAGTGATACCTCGTCTTATAGGCCTAATGGTACAATGGTTACCTTTGTTTCTATTATAATACCAGCTAATGTCTACTTGATTCGAAAACGTTTTCGGTAGAATATACTGTAGTCCTTGTCTCGGTCGTGAAAACGATGATCACAGCATCTAAAACGGACAATTATTTCACCTCTACACTTGCATTTAAGGGTGACTTTTTTCTAAAAATTTAATTTTCGGCCATTAAAATTGTTACTCAATAGCTCCAATGCATACATAACACATTTATAACATATTAGCTATTCCACAGCCACAATTGTAAGAGCTTTAATCCGAAATAACCGATAGTTTTCAGAATAAAAAAAAGGAACCTCACCTTTTTAAGATACATAACTTAATGCATATGAAAATGGCGGTTTCTTGTGCCAAAGTAAAATTCTTGGGTGTGACACATGTCAGACGTCCAGAATGACTACGTATTTAATAAATAACCCTATTTGAAACTACAGACAGTTTTTCTTGTAATACCTTATGTTCAATGTAATATTATACCCGAATATCCTTTAGAATAAAACACTCTCTAAAAAAATTGCGCACATACATCAATGTTTTAAATTTATTAGTAGGTCTAAGTGAAGACGTTTGAAGGCTGTGACATTAAGTATACTTATTAATGATGCATTTGAATAATGTTGGGTGGGGTTAAGGGTGGGGAGGTGCCGGGTGTTAGAGTATCATGACTTCTCCAGAATGAAATTGTCAGGTGTAAGCTAATGTAGTACTGAAATCCTAATGACGAAGTAGTCTCTTTATAATGCGTATTGTTAATTTGATGATCAAAACGACGAATTTCAATTCCTTTTATTGGGCAGCAGTTTTGTGAAGAAAAGCGGAAAATGTATTTAACATCTATATATATGATTCAATGAACAATATGTAAAGGCTTCATTTGCCACAAACTGCAGCAGGCCCTCACTTTACTCAGGCAAGATCCTCGACTGTTGAATTGAAAGAAAATAAACTTTCTGATAGATGTTAGACGAATTATAGAGAACATAAAGTCAAATAAAAATTCTTCTACACTTTCAATTGAAGGTAAAAGATTCAACAAAATAAAGGAAATTCAGATTAGTTTGTGAATCTAAACAAATAAAGATTTTACTGCTAGCTATTAAAGGATTTTCAGGATAGCAGACGACAAACTCGATTTGAACAGAAGTCAAACGGCAGCCATTACAGTTGACTAGCAGACGAACACCTCGAGTAGCAAGATATCTAATGTAAACTCGTGTAAATATCTTCACTAATATATTTCCAGTGAAAATAGGAGTTTCATTCTTATATTATTTCGACCAATCTAACTGGTTAACTTGATTTCAGGTATCTGTGTCGACAATTATTGATTCAAATAAGACAACGCATTGGTTGGAGAGTTTGATTGTCACGTGGTTTCTCTTTGAATAAATTAATATGGTTGAATGATGGGATAGGATTATTGATAAAGCGCGTTACCAAAATTGGCTTAAGTACCCTGATAGTGAATAAAGACAGATGAATTTTGGAGATAAATAATAAAAAATATACTGTTCTATAAGACTTGAATGAGAGTAATGTCACATAGTGAAAATAGTGTCGAAGAGAATATGGTAAGTAAATTTTACAATTATTTTATAATTCTAGTAGATTTGTAATTAAAATATTGCATTAAGTATGTAATTAGTGTTGTCATGTTTTGGAATTATGCTATATGTAATCTTAAGTGAAATATCTTCTGGGTATCGGCCCAGTTCCTCTGTTTGTTCTTTTTAAAATATGTTTTCTGTTTACATTTTTTGTTACCGGTAAACACTAATCGCACGCGACACAGGTTATGAAATTATTGAAGGTTCCCATGTATTTCTGTTTTTTTCACTATTCACTTTTAAAATGTTTGCATTATGCATTTCAAGTTTGTTTTAAAAATATAGAAAGAAGATCACGATGAACTTTATTTTGGTTTTATTTCGCTCAATTACATTGATAGAGAATGTTATTTAAGATTAATTTGAATTGAATGAGATGTGCGCTAGAAAATTATAGGTTTAATTCTTAACAATTTTGAAATTCTATCTGCATGACTTTATACTCTAGACCTACAATGATTGTAATTATGTAATTCTGGCTGTGTTTTCTGTGTTAAAAATTTATATCAAAACTTGACTTTTCAATGACATAAAGGATAATACGTGCCACAAAGAATAAATTATTACCAGAAATAGATATATTTTTAAAACGAACTTTAGTTTAGCTCAGATTATCGATGTTTCAGACCTCTTTGAAATATCTAAAAATAAAAAAAATATACACAAATCTATACATATTTAAATAGAATTATGAAGAAAATATTAATGTCTCTTTAGAATCAAACTTGTAACCGGAACCAGGGTCTCATTAAGATGGTGACAAATAAAATTCGTTTATAAAAATACATGTATACTGTATCTTATCGAATTTCTAAATCATATTTTAATTAAAAGTTACATTTTTTAACTGCAATTCAGCCTATTTTAATAGGATGTTGATTTACTGATAAGTTTAAATCCTATTGAACCAGTCCCCTCTCTGATGTAGACACCACAAATAACCCAAAATACGATTGTAATTTTTCCTTTTCTCCTTGCATTCCGAAAAATAAATTTTATTAAATTTTAAATTTGATGAGAATCTCTCAAATTATAATCTCTCAAAAATATAGGATATTGAAAACTGCATGTTCTATTCTCTTGAACCTGACCAATGCTTCTATGTAGATGTTTGTCTTTTATAATAGCCCAATGCATAGAGTAAAAGATATTTTATAAATTGTGTTTTTGCAGTCTGATGATGATCATCCCGTCTCTGAAGCCGAATCTGAATTAAGTGGACACGCTGATGCCGGAGAATTGATAATTAAACCAGATAAACTTGATCCCGCTGATCGTCAACTTTACGAGAAATTAAAACAACAAGAACGAGAGGAAAGAGAAGAGATTGAGTTAGAATTACAGGCCCACGAGGAAGCTCTAGCCAGACATCAGGAGGAACTGAGAGTCAGAGAAAAAGAATTAAGACTCGCCCAGGAACGAATGCAACAAAGAAACAGTATCCAAAATGACTGCAATATGAAACATGTTAATGACTTTAGATCGAATTCACGTTCTCATGATCACCCACATCCACTACTTGGTCATTTATCTAACAGAGACTTAAATCCTGACATACATCCTTTAAGAATTGATCTTCAGAATAATCATAGTTCATATCCAGGCCAACCATCACCACCAGATAGATATTCACGTTCATCACATCTTCATCCTTTAAGTCTTCTGCCCTCTCCAGACTCGGCGGGCAGCGATGGAAGAAATCATCATTGGACATTTGAGGAACAATTTAAACAGGTGAGCAATAATTATTTGAAATATCCCAATTTGACCCACTACACTGAAATGTATCTTAATCAAGGTGATAATTACTGACACTTATGTAACTGTTATTAATAATCATCATAAACATGTTTTTATAAATTATTTCATTTCAAATATACAGTGAATTTATATTTACACTCTTTCACTAATCATTAATTTATACACATTAATTAATTGATATACATAAATAATACACAGTCACATAAACACTGCAATTGTTTGCAAGAATTCATATACAAATATTGCCTTTTTGCAGATTTTATTTAATGTACTTATACATACTGTGTTCTTATAACCTTTATTTTAAGATTTTTTGTATGTATAGATACAGTAATTATTGCATACTCTATACCAGCTGACATGTTGCTTGAAATATTAATTCAGTTTGTGCAGTTATTCCATATCCAAACTCACAATATGAACCCATACGATAAAATGTTGAAAAGACTTCCACCCAAGTCCCAGTTACCAATTAGATATGTATTCTGTGTATACCTTATAAGCTTTAAGATTTGACTCGTAATCCCCCCTTTCGAAATCAATCTAAATGATTCAAAGAGGACATGTTGAGAGATCAAATAACGTGAAATGATGTATGAGGGAGGATGAGGTTTAATTCCCTCAGACTTAACCTCGCCCTACATTACAGTCTTAAATGTGTGGCCTACAGAGTCAATTTATTTCATGGCTTACTATATATTACTCGTGGTACATTTAATTTTTAATTGATGCACGTGCAATTAAGTCTATGACTTAAAGAAGAACCATAAAATATGAGCAGTACCGGATTGCACACGTCATTTACCGACCCCCTTCCGCCGATCTACAGACGTTTCCATGTACTTTGCATGGTGCATTGACTGGTCGCTGTCAGTAATTAATTTAACTGTCTAATTAAAACTTGGTAGTTGTATATAACAAGTGAGATATGTAAGATGTATCAGAATTAATGTATTCTACATGGTGGATTCATTTATATCTAATTTACAACATTAATAGTATATATAATTCAATACATCTGGAATAAATATCGGGAAATTAGAAATAATCAGCGTTATTCTCAGACATTTCGAGACATTTTTATGGTCAAATCAAATTATGTGACGTCTGCAAGTTCCACGTGAGCATTTCCCTGAAAGTTGGTATTTGTGATAATATATCCAATTAATGGTATACTTTCCATCAGTTCAGTTAAAAATAATATTCGGAATTCTTTTTAGAATTAAAAATTCCTTAGCCCAGCAAGTTGATATTGGATGAGTTTATAGAAGAAGTAATTAGTGACTGTAGCAGACCTCTCTAATTATTCTTCTATGAAACGATTCACCTCTCCTGACCTCTTGTTGTATCAAAATAGTTGATGATCGTCTTTTACTAATAATCTTATAATAATTAATGATGAGGGCGTAGTTTCCAGGGTGTAGATTTCCTAGTGGGGAATTTAATAACCTTTTTCTTGGCTTAAGAGACTTTATAGCGAAATCTTCATGGGTCTTTCGACAAAAATTTGATATTTTGATGGCTTCGTTTTGGATTAAAGTTACATCCTTTTATATACAGACAGATTTAAACAATGAATCATATTAAAAACTGCTGTTTTTAATGAGGATGCCTTTGATAATATATTATCATTCTACAAAGGACGTTATAACGTGCTTCTTGCATGTAGAGGGTTTTCAACAGCACTGGTAATGACTTCAAAAGAATTACGTTCTTCGCCACACACTCTCTACCTAGTACGCCCAATACTGGAATCAAAACGGTGCCATATCCGCCTGACAATGTCTGAACAGATGTTAATGATAATTACAAGTTAGCTATAAACACCGACCTAATTAACGATGCGAATTAATGAAACACACTATTTCTGTCCCAAAATAACTTCTTCATTTCTCACACATTCTTTTGGCAGTTTCTCCATTATTCATGAAGGTGTCGAATTATTTCACCTTCCGCCTGATTATTAATTCTTTTTACTGATTTATCATCAACATATTTTATTAGTAGATATTTCTCATTGTTTGCCCTCGTCTTAAAATCATTTATTACTTGGAGGTATATCTATTTGATCAACGATTCTTAAAAAAAATGAAATTCAGTATATGGAAGTTTTTTTTTACTCTTTTATTTTGTTCAACGGATAAATTTGTGTATTGCATTATATTTACAATTTTCTGCTCGCGCGTTCATGTTTCAAAATTATGCCCTTTTCAAAGCATGTCGAAAAGCTTTTGTCTTACGTAATATTTTGTCTAAACAGCAAATCAGCATTTTTATTACCAAGGATTATTTTTAATGTTTAGAAAAAGGGAAATCAATTCTGCTACCATGCAACTACACTATCGTGTTACTTCCAGAAGACATTCGATTTCAATAAAGTCATTATAACACTTCATAAAATCTATTAGCGTTTAGCTTGAAATGGATGGTTTGTGTAATTGGCTATCTATTCAGATCAAATTTCTATTAGATTAGATCAAGTCCCGGAGGATCTGTTTGTTATTGCTTCCATATTTCATCCGCCCGGAAATCTCATTGTAAATTCATAGAAATTGAAAGTCTGATAAGAAGTAGTTAGGTGATTGATAAAGGAGATCTTCAAAATTATGATAAGTTAATTTATATAAAATTAAATAGATCGGCTGATTAAAATCAAAATTTAATTTAAATCTTATTTAAAAACATTTTCGATGAATCTGTATTGTTTGCAAAGGACACGATAGTATCACTTCATAAATACAAGTTAATTTAAAAAAGGAAAAAAGCCAAACAGTATTTTTTTTATCCTAAACCTGTACAATTGGGATATATTTTGGTGTATCGATCAGACATATGTGACATCCTCTACGTCTTGAGGGAACATTTGTTAAAATCTCTAAAAAAATGGCTATGAATAAGATAGTATTGTAACATCGTCACTGTGTTACTGTCACTGTTCTATGAAGCGCTATTTGAATAAAGAAAAGGTATTGACTATCGTTTGACTAGAGTACGGCATAGTAGAAGTTGGTCAACTTGTGATGTTATAGTGTTTATATAGGATTAACTTTTACCACCATCTCAAACTTATATCTACATCTATATACATTATACTTGGTCTTTATTACACCTTGTCTTGTTTATTGACACTCTTATACTTTATTTAAATCTTTTTTAATTTAAATTTTAAATCTTCTGTATCCGAATCTTAAAAGTTCTGTATTTAAATCTCAAAAGATCTAAATTTATTTATTAAATTCGCGAAAGTTATTTATTAAATCTCAAAAAGTTATTTTATTCAAATCTCAAAAGTTATGTATTCAACTATGCAATTTCAAGTCTATCAGAAAACTGCATACACAATACAAACAATAAAATGTGCTATTTGCAGAAGGTACAACCAAATTGTTCTTTTCTTAAAGTTATTGCTATTAATGCAAATTATTTGCTATTAAAATAATTAAGTTTTTATTCAAGAAATAAATTTAAGTTTTTTTTAAGTGTGAAAAAGTTGTAACCACATCCTTTAGTGGTCTATTTTTCTTCTGTTTTATTAAAGTTGATTTGAAAAATTTGTTAAGAGTGAAATAAAACTGACTTATCATTGGAATTCGATTCTTATCAGTTATCTAACAAGCTATTTTTTACGCGTTAAATTCCAATTGTCACAGCGATTGCCAGCTGTGAGTACACTCATTCAATTAACTACTGGAAATATTTCAGCTAAAATTCAACAAGTTTTGTGTAAGACATTAAGATATTGCATTCTTTTCAGATCAAATTCCTTCACACTTTTACTGATGTAGTCAATTTGTTAGTTTGAGAGATTGCCTTGTCTTGCTATCACCTGCAGTTGTGGATTAAAACCTTAAACAGATGGGCCAAGATTTATGAAAGAATTATAATGATATATGATTTTATTCTTAATTTATTATCCTATTTGTGATATCTAGGAAATTTGTTTGAGATAAGTTATCACAATATCGTGCAGAGAGTCTTGATTGTTCATTTCAATTCCTAAATAAAAGTTCTGACAATTCAGGCGTTTTCAATCGAAAATTATATACATGTATTAGGATTATTTCAAGGCAATCTTATTTTGAAAGTGGTTAAAGAATTGGAAACAGTACAAAATGATTAATTAATGTAAATTTCGATCAAAGAATTCCTAAATTCACGTGTATTAATATAAAAATGACTAAAGGTTGAAAGTTCAAAGAGAAATTTTGATTATAAACATCTGTAAATATCAAAACTTCGTCTAAATCTCATTAGGATTTTTTCTCCAAATTATTTCCCCCTCTTCATAAAAAAAATTGAGGTTATTAAAGTCTTAATTGAGATCAAAATGAAGTCAAATCATAAATCTAAAAAATGTTCGTAAAATATGTTTTTAATTTAATCTGAAGAGCTGCGAAGGGAGTTGAAAGCTGTTATGATTGAACGATATGAATCCTTCTGTATAAACGGATAAGGAAAAGAAGTGTAAGATGTAATTATAAATCCTTTCAGCCCCCAAAAATCAGGTTTATTGATTATCTATGTATGAGTTACAACGAAATTGGCTCCAAACTCTTTAGCCATCATAACATCATTACATAAAAACAGGTTCCAAGCTGAACTAAGACATTATTTGACTAATCAGATTTATTTTGATTTTTTAAGCAAAACTTCGCATGAAGGGTTTAGGAAACAAATCAACTAAACCTCATATTTTAGAACTACATGTTAGATCTCCATTACCTCCTCAAGGATCACATCATTCTTTATGAATGAATAATAAACTAAATTCTGAATTTTCAGTCAAAACAAAGATCCCTGGAGAATAACCTAAGACATTAGAGCAATTTAACTATCATTTAAAATAGTTTTTGCTGAAAATAATGTATCCTATGCAAGGCAAGGAATTTAAAATTCTTTTTGATATGGGAATAGTTTAAACTTCACTGATCATTTGAAGAATATTAATGAATATCGTAATGTAAAATGGTGTATCAATTATACTTGTGTATAATTCATTGAATATTAAATTTGTTCTTTTTGATATCAACTTATTGCTCTTAATACTTTTCGTCATGGTTAATGGCTCGAGTCAAATTTGCTTAATTGTTAAGAATAAGATATGAATGAAGTTAAAAAGTTAAGAACAATGATGAAAGATTTCTTATTGACTTGAACATTGATATTATTTTGTACTTTATGTAATTGGAAATAGTAAACCAAATTAAATTCTTTCTGTAACCTTCTGAGGGACGAATGTCAAATATGAAATTACTGTATGTTTTTTTTTTAAACCAACCTGTACTTTTAAAGGCAAAGTTGTATTAAAACTCATTTCAACAAATATATTTGTTGAATTCGATGGACAGAAACTTTATAACTTGACGATGATCGATTCTTAGTAATTCAAGAAGTCACATTGGCCGATATAATAAGATCAAGTACCCTTTATAACACTGCAATAAGGTTTTCAATAGAAGTATCAGTAATTCAATATTCCTAATTATTAGAACTCATTTTTAAACTGCAAACAGTCTGTATTTGAATCATAAGGCATTTTTAGAAAGGCATTTTAATTATTTTCTTGCATGCTCGTTTCTGTTCTAATATAAAACCTTATAAATATTATTATTGGCAGTAAGTAGAATAAAATGTAATAAGTACAAGATATAAATATTAATTGCCTATCAAAGAAAGAGAACTTTCAGCGTTTACAACAAAAACTCACAAATTCTTCTAGATCATATTCCGTAATTCATTAATCAAAAATGGCGTCATAAAACTGGAAAGTGGTGAAATAGAAGATATTTCTAAATAATTTAACACATTTTCTAATTTATAATAATAATAATAGTTGTAAAATAGACGAGAAAAGTTAAAAAAAACTCCCTTCTATTATTTGTACGCTACATCAATCTTATTAAGAATTTCCACCAATATAAATATTTTTCTGGCAGCCTTATTTCCTCTCTCTGTTTTATTTTGACATATTTGTGTGAATCTAGGCTGATATATAATTCTAAATAATTCTCATATACAAGCCAGGGAAGCACCTTTTAAATTTATTTTCAATGTTAAGACCAATATATAATTCACAGGGCATTTCTTGAACATTATATGATAGCTGAATCCACGTCGATTAGTTCAGATGGACATGCTTGTTCAATATACGTAGTGGTGAATACATTGAACTTCAGTTGTTGAGGATGATTGTAATTTCCCACATAGTTTGTTGAAGTTAAATTTATAGAACCTATATTTGATAAATATTGATTCAGTCACAAACAACGCTTGCAATATCTATGCTTGAAATATGTTTTTGCTTTTGATGAAGGTTGGAGTTGAATATCAGCAAGTATACAGTATTAACACGATGATACTGTGATATACCAGAAATAATACATCGTATTATTTATTTATATACTCCCTTCCTCTTCCACCATAGACATGATATTTATTTATTATAGAATGAGAAATTCCTGTTAATTTCTCATTAGGCTGATTAATATAAGTACAATTCTCCAAGTTCGTTCCACTAAATGATTTGCCATATTATACTTGATTTCAAAATATCTTCAATAACCTTTTGTGTTTATGGCATGAATATTTTTTAGGTTGGAAAAAATCCATTCATTCTCGCTTTAGCAAAATTTAAAATGATTTAAAATATCTTTAAGTGATTTAAATGTAATTTTATTGAGATATTCTGAAGTTAAAATGTTATAAATTTTCTCTATGGGAAATTGCAATAAAACACAATGTGTTTTAAACACTTTCATCAGGAAGCTTGAAAATATAAATTATACGAATCTTTGATTGGTTAGTATTAATAAGACAATTGACGTAAATAAAACAGGAAAGTAAGGAATTAAAAGATAGAAACACGACAATTTGCATGTTTAATAATTTGTTTATGATAATAATGATATAAGTATAGTATATATTATATATTTCTAGAGTAAAACGTGTATAAGAGTATTTTATCATAACTAAACATTATTGTTACTTAATTTGTTAATTTTACCTCTAACACGTCTATATTACCTCATAATTCTCAATCTAGGGCGAGGTAAAACATCTTTCAAGGAAATTAACACAAAAATTAACATTTCTTTGACTTTTTATACCTTAAAAATTAGTAGGTAGTTTTTTGATTGTTATAACACAAATTATTGAGGTTTCTAGTACTATGAAAAAAGTACATTTTACAATGAGTTCTGGCATAAAGCCTAACCATAGCCACAGTGAAGCATATCTTTCTCTATGTTCTTTGGTCATTGTTGAATTTTGTTGCCGTTTACCACTCCATTAGGCCTGGTGACCATATCAGTTTAGATCTGTGAACAGTGAAGTCAATATATTTGTGGTTAACTGGTAACAAGTCAATATTGTAAAAGTTCTAATTGACGAGGTGTTGACACCAAGAAAGGCAGGGAGGATTGAAAAATCAACATATTTCAATGTTAGTGAAACAAATAGAAAATGTTATCTAATAACCACCAATTAAACTAAAATAGTTGACATAGAACCGTGATAGAATACACCATACGTTGACTAAACGTGGCTATTTATTTTACAACTCAATCATTATTTATCGTTTCCACAATGTCAAGATTGAAACTGGCCAATAAATAGAGATAAAGTGAAGAAAAAGTCGCGTTGTTCTTAAAATTCTCGATTTGTCGTCCCTCATCTCTTATGAGACACGTCCGAGTCGCGGGGTAAACACGCGGCCACTTTTCGGTGATGCCTCGTGCCAGTTTGACACCAGTCCAAAACACCGACTTTCTGTCGTATTTTGATTTGATCGTGTCCGATCACTTGTTTGTCTCTACAATCATTTGTTGATTTCTCACATTTTCAACGTAGATAGAAAAGGTGTGAGATTGTGATCAATTTACCTTTAAATCCAAATGAATTTAATTCGTACGACAAAATAACCGCGTACAGGAGGTAAAGTTCACGTTGAATTGTTTGCTTGAAATGAAAATAAAACGGTTCCTACGAGATAAAAGTTGACTCAATATTTGGTTTATACTGAATTATTTACGCTCATCAAACGTAAAATCAACAACCAAATAAAGCTAACACATCCAGCTATTTTGATGTACCGTGAAAAGAGGAAGTGACATTTCAGGGGTTTTTGATCCGAAGTAAGATTGAAAAGCGAAAATATCAAAATTTAGATTCTTAAATTTAAGCAAACATTCAAATCAGTACTTTTGATCTAATAAACAAAAACATAATGATTGCTTTGAAACTCTTAAAATGGTCCCAAGGACCTTTGGTCGGGTCAGAGGTGCTGCACCTCTATGTCAGTAATTGATTTTTTAAGTGTGGTATCCTCTGTGACTTGACATTAAATTTTACCATTAAGCATATTTTGCGGTTTTAACAAAACTCGTCTTCAATATTTTTATCTTTAATGGCGAACTATATGGCAGTTCTTTAGCATCATTTGTTTCCATCGAGACTCTTTGAGTACAATGCTACCCATCATCTTACTGTAAATTACCTACTTTAAAATCTAGACACGAAATGTAAAACAATATAATTTGATTCATAACAATCCTAGCTTTCTTTTAGAATTTTTCTTTGTTCTTTGATGAAACCATTTATAATATTTTGATGGATAACTGTAGTGCCTATTTTGGCAAATAAACCCGGTTCAGATTACACATCCTTAATATCAAACCGGTTTTAGGTTACTGGCATCTATAGAAGCTTTGACTAGATTTCTGTATACACGTCTAAACATTGATAAACCGGAATGTTTTATTGGAATAACAAATTCATAAAGTATACCGTTTTAATGCTTTTAACATTCCATGAGAATATATTAAAGGGTTTCAGCTGCACGATTGATTATTGTTTAACAAATGACCATACATACTGCCAAGAAGACATCTTTGACGTGTCAGATCTGAAGAACGACTGTAAATCTGTAACATTTCTAACATCTATTGGCATTAATCTAGTTGTGCGACAACGGAAGGCTTTAATCCACACAATTTTCCATACTTACGCAGACTTTAAAAACATTTTGAATGGTCAAAGTGTAAATTTATCTTTTCTTATTTAGCAAACGTTGACCCAATCTCTCTTCATATACCAAGCGTCCTAAAAGGAATCCCACAGCCACGTTAAAATAGCCATTAAGCACTTCAGAGGAAATATGTGATCAAATTATAGGAAAGTCATCAAAGAAGAAAAAGTGCTATTAGAAGCAAAAACATCATTTCATCATTCAACAATAGCATCATGATATCAGGCTATTATTACTATCAGGAATGTGGCATTAGCCATCTGAAATAAGATTCCTGTTATTTCTGTTGGTGCCATTAACAGACATTTTGGGCGCATTAATATCCTTGATATAAAAACAAATAAATAATATAGAATATGTATTAAACATAAAATTCCACATTACTGCGGATTGATTTGTCTTATATTACACATAAAATGATGCACTACTACCAATTTGTAGGTACTATATAATTCTGGTATTATCATCAATGTGTCTGGAGGGCCGAGGTCAAAGGTTGATACATTAATTCTTCGTCAAATTCAAGCTGAATTCAATTGAACATGAATGGACGAAGTGTAGAACATGACAATAAAATTGAGACCTATTTTAATGACGTATGTAATGATCGCTTCTGTATTAATGACGTGGAACGACGGGTATCAGTGTTCTTATATATCTTTATATCTCATATCGGCGTCAGTTGTTGACTCAAACAACCATCGTTATCTAGATACTCTAAGACCTCATCAGAATATGATTTGTAAGCAAAATTTACCAACCAATTTGTCTCTCGATACCACGATTCTTGGAGTTTCTCTCATGTTCATTCCCACTGACAACTGGATATGCTTATGTCAAAATAACTTTTTATTTTTTTGCAAGGTAGTGAGCAGGGCTTTGTATTGTATAAGTTAAATCAA
Source organism: Nipponacmea schrenckii (assembly GCA_030562195.1). Taxonomy (NCBI): domain Eukaryota; kingdom Metazoa; phylum Mollusca; class Gastropoda; family Lottiidae; genus Nipponacmea; species Nipponacmea schrenckii. The sequence continues at coordinate 22,043,876 of CM060200.1, read as the reverse complement.
TGACACCAAGCAAAGGTATGACCATGTCAGCCTTTGATATAGCAACACAATGGAAATCCTGACTCTAAAAAGACAGCTGAAAACAGTTTGGCTGAGTGCAATTAAACAATAAAAAATAGTAGAGTAAACCGAACCATGAAATCTATTTTCAATTAGACACAATATTGCTACTGTACATTTCTGATCTGGCTTTTACATTTTCAATTTCTTAATCATGGAGAAGATCGCATTAAATGTCTCCTAATTGCAGCATCTGGTTTTAATAGCAATGAAGGGTGGAATGAACATAGTTGATTGATGTACGATAAGGGAAACGAACACAACTTTCGATAACTGATCTTTCTTTTCTACATATGTATTTATCATTGCCACTAATGAAAAGATTCCTTAAATTTCACTCCAAGTCTTACTTATAATTAAATAGGATTTCATCTTTTCGTGTTACTTTACTTGATCAAATTTACTCTTTGTTCACAATCTGATTTTGTAATACCACACAATATCGTGCATCTTGTAATCTTTTAGTATTATTGTAAATTTGTATAAGTGTCCAGTCTCACTTTCTACCTGAAATATTATCAATAATTTCAGAATGAAGGGTGGTCCACTTGACTTCTTTTCTTCCAAATAAAGATTTCAATTAAATTTGTTTTTATAATGGTTTTATTTAAATCTCTATATAGTTTTTTTTATTTTTTTTACCCTTTAGTAATTGTATATTATTGATAAAGGCTACAAACAAAAGAGGCATTATTTTAAAACAAAGGAGTAACATAAGTGTATTCTAATTCTAAGGAAAGACAACTCTATTGCAAATTCAATGTTACAAAAAACATCAAATGTAATTGTAATTTACAATATGACAGGCAACTTTTTTTTCTAGAATATATTTTGTGAATATTATTTACGTCATCTAGTGATGATGTTCTTGATAAAAGATATGCACGTACATTTTCTAATATCTTTCCAACATGTGAACCTTAATGTATTGCCTCATCTGAATTATGTCATATAAAATTGTATCTATTACAAAACGACATTCGCCTTAAAGATTTTCAGAAAGATAAAAGATAGACAGATTAAAGACACCGGAAGTTGAATATAGAATATTCTTTTGAGCAGATAGATGTTTAAGGATTCCGGATATTGAATATAGAATATTTTTTTGAGCAAATAAGCATTTAAAGATACCGAAAATTTAATATAGAAGATAACTATGAACAGATAAGAGATTAAAGATAGCGAAAGTTGTATATGAAATTTTCTTTTGACTAGATATTCTGAAATAAAGGAACCGTAAGTTTAATATAGAATTTACCTTTTACCAGATAGGAGACTAAGATACGGAAGGGGAATAATTAGGTAGATATGTTGGGATATGAACATTTGTCCACCTATTGTTTCGTATTGGTTTGATCATTTGAATGCTAATATATAGGTATTGTACTCTCTAATAGTTTTTCTGCTTAGTATGGCACAATTCAGTCTATTCTACAGAATCGTATCTAAATCTGGATTTGAATGAATATTAAATTTCAAATCCAATGCTATCTATTCTCCATTGTCGTGGCAGATACCTCAACATACACCTCTTTAAATTTGAATAAAGCTTGACTTGATGTTGATAGAAATAGACTTTTTCTGATTCATTTTTTAGTGATTCAGTGCCAGAAAATTAATGTAGCTTAAAGCAAGTGAGAGAAAGGGGATTTATCATAATGATATATTAATGTAAAATTTATTATTTGATATAGACTGTGAAATTTCTAGTCAAATGTAGAATTAATGAGAAATAAACAGCATACGTTGTTGATTTATTGTTCTAAGCTAAAATAAAACAAACAATTTTATACTTGAAAATACCAGAGGTAGAATCATTATGTACATATTACCATAATGTTAGAGCTAAAACAAAAGCTACCTATAGTATTACATAATTAATGATTTCTATCATAAGTTCCTTCATGTTTAGGCTAGAAACAACAATGATGGAGATATGGTAGTCAAGTTAGACTAACTTATTATGGTGATTATTTACTTTCCCCCTCTTCCTTGAAAATTTGAGTCAAACAGTGAAGCATGTGTTAATTTCATTTGTCGAATCAAAATAAAACAATTACTGCATGAATATAGGCAACATGCAACAGCATTGCATTCAAAACAAAGCAACAGTTTCACTAATAAACAAGAACCGGGATCAAGTGAGATTACGTTTGTGTATTGTGGGATACTGTTCAGACTTCTTTGGGTGCTGCAATATCAACTAAAGCTAGTCGTTTTTGACGCACTATTGCACAGGTCCTTACATATTTAGAAGACAAAAAACAAGTTTAGAATTGTAGTATTCCTATTTATATAGACAAAGCCAGATGATTTCCAAAACAATACATTCACCAACATCACAGCACGAGAATAGCCATCCAGCTATGTAGAAGTCAGAATTCGACACAATTATTTCACAGAATTGTCAGGTTTAAAAGTGGTAATAAGATAATTGAAATAGACACAAGAGGTAGAATGTATTGATAAAGAATGACAGAATGATTGGATATTAAAAATAAGTCAGAATTCTAGGTGATAATAACATCGAAACTATTTTAACACTTTTTATAATTTCCTTCTATTATACATTTTATATATTTCTTATTTCACCATCAATTGCGTGCAGTTCTATTATTTCTCTCTATCTTAAACTTCTATTTTTTAATTCCCATTGTCTTAAATTGCAATGAAAGGAAAGTTGTTAGATTGAAGTCGATTATAACTGGGCCTATGTAGAATTGTTTTCAATTGTCTTCAATAATTAACTTTGAATGGGTAATAAACGTTACTTTTCCGACAGTTAGCCAATCTAAGTCTCCAGCTAATTCAGTTTAATGTGATGAGGTGTAAATAAGACCCAGCAATTGAAAACTAATCTAAAGATCAAATCTAACTCTCATGACCATTATAGAATCATCTGAATAAACCAACTGTTAAGGGATCAAATTCGAATCTGACTTGTGAAATGTGTTTGAATTCCTTCAAATGAAATGATTGTCTGTAGAGAAGGGATGGTTGTTATGAACTGAAGCATTATAGAATAGTTTCACACAAAATTTATACTGAAATTAAATAATTGGTCCAGCACTATTCTCATAGATTAAATTACACACTGTAAAAAAATGAAATAAACTCTGTTTATTTTGAAACTAAAGTGTGATTAATTTGCGAAGGTGACAAACGCCATTAATAAGTAAGCTAAAGAAGATAGATTTGGTAAATGAATACATTGGAAGTTTTTTTCAACAAAGTTAAAATGAAATACAAGTCATTGTATTGTGTCAAATTAGAGACAAAAATAGACAAGGGTGCAATCCATGCTTTATTGATAATCCGAGGATTCGGGTGGACACTTCATATTACGATATAGAGAAAGAAAAGCAATGTATCTGAGAAGGGTTTGTGGGTATTCTGGGGAAAACTTCAGATGATATTCAGTCTCTGACAGTAGTACTATCAGAAAATTTTCATCAATAATTTAACCCCCCCCCCCCCTCAATTGATTTTGAGTTTCAAATACGTATGGTTTAAGTTGTTTCTTAAGCTTTTTTATGTTTTGAAAGCCGACTATCTCGGATTATTGCTGCTACAGTTGTTAATGTTCATTATCTAAACCTATGATTAGGTTGTACATCATTACGCCATATTGTGTGCAATTAGAACAATGCATTCCATTCTTGATATTTTTAATTATGGAAAGTGAAAAACTCGAATTACTTTAAATTATATATTTCAAATTATGCATTCACCAGCAATATTCCCCTAATTCCCGCCATCGAGAGTTGTGACTTTTCAAATGTCACAAAATACATTAATCGTTTTCAAATACGAAACTTTGAACTACGCTTAGGTGTTAAGTGGTTCTGTGGATTCGAAACAAGGTCTAAAAGTTAAAGGGTAGATACTCTCTTCTCAAATCGAAAACGATCTGTTGGTTGTGTTCAATTTTATTTTGACAAGATCAGTCTGATAGCAAAACTAATCTCTTATATTGGAGGTAGAGAAGTTAGTGTTAAAAATCACATTATCTTAATACAGACATAGTCATTACTTTCCTTACCTACATAATTTAAAGTCACAGACTGTAAGAAACAAATTCGACGATGATTTCATGAGTCATTGACATTAGGGTAAATGGATAACACGAATCATAGTAGGTAAATCGTATCGTATTAGAGGGTGGGGGGCAAAGGTTGACAAGCATTTCAGCATTTATTGGAAAAAGAGTCATAACTAAATCGGTTCGCAGACACAAGAGTCGTTTCCTATGTAAAAGTACTTGTTTAACTTCTTTCCGTTCGAACAATGTGGACAATCTTCGATGGCATCATTTTATATTTTGAGAGTTATATATTCCTATTCAGCAATGCATTGTCTTACTTCTCTGTGAAAATATGTTTTATAAAATTTATAAATTGTATTTTTGCAATTGATGAACCTTTACAGATTGGTGATATGAGACTCAAAGTTATTTAAAAATAAGGTGTACTGTAACTGTTTGCGATTGGTTTAATGATGAATAATCGTTAATCTTTATATATTATATAACAACATAAGGCAGACAGGAAAGAGTCACAGTTAGCACATCGCAAATTCATGTTTTAATTTTCACACTATTGTGACAGATACAATTCATTATAAAACTTAATAAATCTCTATCTCTGTTTTGTGTTCTCAAGATATGATCAAAATTATTCCTTAATATCCTTCAATATTTTTTTAGAAACCTTTTTTAGCAACAGGCATTTTGAAATCACGGCTACGTAATGCGTAGGTTTAGTTACACAATAAAAACAAGAATAGCCACTAGGCCTATTGAGCTGCAATAGGCATTACGTAGATACATAGCTAGAAAGCGTCAGATACCTGTGCTGAAATGAGAAACATGTGACGCTTATATTTCTCAGGACGTGTATATATCAATTTGCAGTCTTATATCACTAAACAGTAGGATAAATTCTGTGCATTATTAATGATATTTCCTCGTCCAATGACAGATTCCATAGTAATATCGTACTATATATTAATGAAATAAAGATTGATACTGGCTTATAGAACAATTATTGATCCATCTCAACACATAATACAATTTTCACGCCTTCTATTGGCTTTTTGTTGTTGAAGGTGTTATCTGATTGCAAGCCAATGGAGGGCCAGATTCTTGTACAGCCTTTTTAAAAATCCAGACTTATCTCCATCTTCCGTTTCGTAAGATATAGCTTTCAATAATTATTTTCGATGATAATTCCTTAAACTTTTTCGATGATCAATTGATGAATTGACATTTTGTTGATTAATTGTCATATTGACACAAATTTTGAAAAAATTGAACTAATAATATCTTACTAATAGAAAATTTAATTCAGATTATCACTAACATTGTGTTGATATCTACGATTACCTAAAATTCTCTCTTCTTTTATTTTCAATGCTAAGTGTGAAAATGATAAAAAGTGACACTTCTACATATGGGCTATTTTCTATGTTAATAAAGAGTCATTTTTATTGAAAGAATCAATATTGACAATCACTAAAGTTATTCTTTAATTAAACTAAATAATGAAACATGTAGTTATTCAATTTTCACAAACTTTTCATCATCTTAATATTTCACTTCTCCTTGTTTTCTTATTTTCTCATTATTTATATGTTTGCTTCCAATTCACACTTTTGGTCGCTTTGTTGACTTTTATTCTTTTCTTTGTTGAAATTGTTTTCTAGTATTTACTTGTTGATTTTTCTCAACTTCATTCATTGTTGGTCGTTTAGCAATCAACCCTAGGTTAGTCCCCAGCTTGATTTTATTGGCATAGTATGGTTTCAGAGTGAATGTCATAATTCTCCCATTATACTTTTATTTGGAAATGCAAATTTACCGGTTGAAACTAATTCAAATATCTTCTCCGTCGTTCAAAATTTCATCTCTTCATCCAAACGATTTGCTTAATTAGTCTTGAAGTGTGTGTTGTATACCTTGTGTATCTTATTCGATATTTCCTACGTATCAACCAGTGGACAACTTTCGGCACTACTTTTATTATACTTTTATTTATTACTAGTATATATTCTCATATTATATCCTTCACTTATTTTTTCAATTCGTTATGCTTTTAAATACCGGTCAAGACGGATTTAAATAAGCCCAGCTTGTTTTCGAATTGACCATATATTGAACTTGTATGTATCTATGTAATTACTGATATAATAAATAATGTTTAAATCAATGTCATAATTGAAAGAATTTTGATTACTGTTACATTTGATTTATATGGACGAAACTCTTCCCTTTTAAAGCGGCGTCTGGATTTCAATTACAACTCTACCAATTTAAGAATTTTCTTGAAATCGCCCTAAAACCACATTTCAGAAGACAGTATTAGTCAAATCAACTGTTGTGGTCAAATCTTTTTAGGCGCAAAAATTTGAAATTCCTGGAATGTTTTTAAAATTCTTTTTAGGGGTTTAGAGAATAGATTTTGAAACTTCAAAGTTGTTTGTTTAATGTTGATTACTTAAAGGATTCGTGGAATTTTCACAGCAAATCTAGACCCAGATTTCGTCCTGATAAATCAAGAATAATTTTAAAATTCCCTTTGACCTGAAAGAGCTAGGTTAGGAATTTAAAAACAGGGTCGGTTGATAACGACTTTGATAAATCAGTTGCCTATTTAAATTGTCTTTTAAAATATCAAAGAAAACATTTAGATAAATGATCATTTTTTACAAAACAATGTTTTAAAATCTTCTTTTGGTGTAAGTGAATCAGTGGTTGTTATGGATAATCTTTTCTGTGATTTTTCTGAGCCCTTTCAAGCTTTGATCCAATATTAAGCACTTCAAATCAGTCGACCTTACGCTCGTAGCCTTTTGATTGGGGGTATCCCATGCATTTTCCAAGCTGGTTTTTACATGCCAAAAAGAAAGGCATCAGTCTAGAGACCTTCTCATAAAACCTAAATAAATATTCCGGAAGAATTCACTCATTCCAAACTCTTTTATTCTATGATTTCAAATTACGGAAGGAACTTCTCACATGAAAATTGGATTTAAATTGTCGCTACATTTGTTGTCGTTTTCTTGAATATAAAATCATAATAAATTTAATATAAAAGAAAGTGTTTAAATAAAGATTGTAGATATTTGTTTTTATATTTATATCTATATCATTATCTACATGGGAACTGACGTTTAGTTTGATAGGATCTCTTTTATCAAATAACTCAACTTTTAAAAACACTACTTGATCGCTTCTTTATCCTTGTTCTTTTGCACTCACCCTTCAAATTAATAGTAAAATATCTATTGAAATGTAATAAAGGATTTTGATACTAGGCAATGATGTTTTGACAGGAAGAGAACATCTATTAAAGATGTAACATGAGCTCAATAAAAATAGAAAGCCACAAGTTTCAAATGACTTCTTCTGTAAAACTCAGATCTTGCTGATGAATTCAACAGACGGGATTTCGACCATTTCAATTCACATGGTATATTAATATGATTGTTCTCAGACCTCGTTTCCTACAGTTGATGTTTGTTGAAATATTTTCTCTATTTAATTTCCGATTTTATGGTTTTGTGTTTCACTGAACCTCAAACGTATTAACTTGTTTTTGTTTTAATAAATATTTTATTTTCTATATTTCTTCAGACAGTTTTCACAACACGGGTCCGAACAATGTGTAAGACTTAGTTTGTTATAAAGCTCCTTCACAAGGCAGCGACCACGCTACTTATCTATATCTGAAATGTGATTATATTTTAAAAGGTTACTAAGGTTGACGTAAAAGTAAAAAGGCATGATTAAACCCAACTATTGTATTGTTGGTCTACAACAGGTTTCAGTGGGAAGGGATATTAGTTATTCTAATCTTATTCAGACTAGATTTTAATGGTTTTCTTTAAATTTTCACATTGACGCTGATGAGTGATTTACCAATCATACTTATTTCAATCAGCCGCGATAATTTTGTGGTTTGAATTCGCATGTTACACTTACCAACGATTGCAAGTTTTTGATGATGAAGAACGTGTCTTGTCTCATCTTACCACAACAAAACTAATGTCAGCTAATTTAAAAACATTATAAAAAACTTACAAAAATCTCAAAAATAAATAATTGAGGTTGAATTTGAAATAAATTGAAGCGGTTTTCAGTTTATTTTATTAGTGTTTTTCTTTTTTTTTTTCTTATTTTTGTGTTAGTTTACACTGAATTAAAATGTCTTTTTTTCGATTGAAAACAAACCCTACAGACGAGATTTGTTGAATTTAAAAGCATTTTAGAAAGAAGATACTTTTTAACATTCTATATAAAATATTAGATACAGTTATTTTTTAAACACATTTTACGTTAGACTTCAGCATCAAATATCGGGTAGGTTGAGGTTTTATCTTTAATTCGAAGGTTTTTCAAACAATTCTATATTTTTGATATTTCAATTACTTTTTTTTTTAAATTCTTTTTATAAAGAGCCGACACTTTCGAATTTGTTGTATTTGATGAACAAAGCATTCGGGATATATTTTATGAAAAAACAAAACAATGAGGTTGTATTTTATGAAGAAATCAATGAAGTTGTATTTTATAAACTAATAAATGAAGTTGTTTTTTTATGAACGAAACAATGAAGTTTTATTTTATAAGCGAAACAATGAAGAAAACAAATGAATATGTATTTTATGAACGAACTAAAGCTTAACTGCTTTACTTGATTAAATCGAAATGTTCTAAAGCAACTGCTTCCGATTTTAAGTTGCTGAGTTTGGAGCTAAAGTTATTTCAGTCTAAGTGAATATACCTTGATGAGTGTAGATACTAATTAATGTAAAAGAAATTGAAGGGAGTAGGGTTATTAAGAGGTTAAGTAGTAATAATTAGAGGTAGAAGGTAAGATGTTAACATATGTACTCTAGGTATAACATTACAATAATATACTGATAAATACATATACAACTATCACTTCTAATACTTATTTCAATATCAAAATATCTCTACCGTATCACCATTGGAATTCCGCGATTTCTGATCAAATTACTACAGGTAATGTATGTTCCATTCTTACCATACAAAATAACCATAGTGCCCACCTAATTTCCGTCATTTTAGAAGAGTATTGGCAACTTCAAGGTGTAAAGTTTTTGACATATTATTTTGGTATATAAAACATTTCATCAACCCCTTTGGAAAGCTATATATATTTCCATGTGCTTGTGTATTTTATGTGTATTACTTTTGCACTTTTGCGGTCATATACTTGATCACAGGAACATATAGATTTGTCCATGCAATAAACTTGATTGTGCTTGTGTATTTTTAAACAAATTGTATATACATTGAAATATCGGTTTATTTTTTGTTTCTTATTGTTTCCCATATCATCCATTAAATTGACTCATGAGCTAAATGTTAGACAGGACCATAGTCTTTGTGTATTGGACTTAATTCTGACCAATCAAAAATATATGTAAAAAGTTTGTATTATTATTAATGTCAAAATCAAAATTTATCATAATAAAGCATTTATACCAGAACGTGTTACACATTAAAACATTTTTTATATACCAGTTGATTTATATACACCAATAAAAGTAAATGTTTAAAGATTTGTTAATCAGAGATGTAAAATGAAAGGTTTAGTAATTTTAGTTGATCATTAAACACATGTCATTCTACACCATCAGTTGGCGTTGATGATAGAAACTTTCTTGACTTGAAACTTTCATCTCAGACAGCGTCAGACTTTTAACATTTACTAACACATTTTACACATAGTTCTTGTCTTAAAATAAAACTTCTTTACTAATCATATAAACTCATTATCGGCACCTTCCATTGTATCTAAATCCATTAGGACAGTAGACTAGAGATCATGGCAATTTACATCACTCAATCTGTTGTTGAATTTGGTTCAGTTTGGTATTGTTATCCAGTGTATTGAAGATATGACATTTGAGGTACCTGGCCCTCGTTGTCGGGATCATCTAGTCTGAATATCTTTCATACGATTGACGTGCCTTTTTCATACTGACATCACCTGATGTATTTGATTACGTCTGCAGTCTGTTATGCAAAAGGTACCAGAGTGTTCTTATAGTACTGGTATTCGATCAAGATGGGAATTTACAAGTGAGAGATAGTCTGTGTGTGGTACATTAAATATCATCATAGATATGTTCAACAACATCTTTTTTCATAACGTCTTGATTGACACCCTTTTAATCTCATGAACAGTCACCATTTATTGTGAAGCATTAGATAACCTTTACCATCGAATCTCTATTTCATGGAAAACCTTTTCAATTAAAGAGGCAATATCTCTAATACAAACAAACGAATAATTTCCTTTTAAAAATCTGACAACTGTTCAATGATTCGTTAACAACCTTATTGATGAGATGATTAATTAAGCGTTTAGTCGAAAAGTAAAAGTTGCGATCGAGTTACTCAATCCAGCTGATCTTGAGGTAATGCGTGACGACACGTGTTGTGTTGTGTTAATGATTCATATTGTGACAGAAGTCAAGGCAAAGTACAAACGGTATATTGTAATTATTACTGATAATACTTACTTTCATTAAGTTCTCTTCAATTCTATCTAATAAGTGTTAAACAAATCTAACGAGTTGTCTTTATTTGCAAATGTGTCATCATATTCAAAGGTTTTTGTCATCTTGTGTTATCTCCCTTAAATTTTGAAATTTATACATGTATATCTATTAACAACTTGGAACTGCAAGCTGAATAACCTGAACTCACTTCTGGATTGGAAGGCTTTTAATGATATATAACGGTAATAACGGTAATCGAAAACTGTTGGTTGTTTACCAAGAGCAACAAAATAAGGGTACGTTGAGTATGAATTTGGTAAAATATAAACGACATTAACCAGCAGTCGTGAAATCGCCAACACAGCGAAACAGTCCATTACGTATTAAACAGTCTAAATTTTTAGTCTCCTTAACCTAATCTAGGCCAGAAATATAGTTTAATATAATTAAATTTGATAGTTTCCATCAAGAAAAATAAAAAAGATTCCTGCTGTTTTAATGGTTAATTCACATCTTGAATTACTTAAATGATGAAATTTTTCACATCGAATTCAGTCATTTTCTTCATACAAACATTTCTAGATTTATAATTAATATTCACAGACAATTTCAGAATGATTGCCATCATAAGGCTTAAATTACTCTCTCACAAATTTCATTTCCGTTTAATAGAAATATTTCATTTGCCTTAGTTTAATTATTGAAATAAATTGTATGTTCCATGTGTAATATTAAGTAAATGAACATTTATTATTTCAAGAAAATTACAGAATAATTCTCTACAACTGTTGAATTATTAATGTGAGTTTTAGATTGAAAGAGCAAAAACAGCCCTTGAATTAAATGACATTTTAAAGTGGAACAACAATCTAATATTTCTAGCTTTATACCTCTTTCAAATTTATTTCTTGATATCATTCCAGTTCTTTCAATAGCTGGAATATTAAGATACGGACAACCAGGTTGAACAACTTTGCATGTTGCAATAAAAAAAGGCCTTCTTCAACGAGTAGGCTTAATTCCATTTGGTTATATCAAAGAAGTGAGAGCAAGATTTTTTAAAAAGAATGTTATAATAATTAAAAATAGCGATGGCCCATCGTAATACGCCCACCATTGGCAGCCGAAACACATCAAGAACACAACTTCCTATCGTATTCACAAGAAATCTCTGGACAAAGTCAATAACTCAAAGTAAATATTTTTCGGTAAGCTAAATTTGCAATCGGTTTCTTCTTTGGGTAATTCAAAAGGCTCAAATCATGCTTTGTCAAAATCTATCAAGAAACCAGATCTCTATCAAGTCTACAAAGAATCAGAGGCTGATAAAGTGAACACGTTTTAAAGAACAAGGGCAATAACTCATTAAATATTTTTTGATTAGTCTGATTTTCAATAGGGTCTATCCTCGAGTTATAACAAACACTCACACCAAGTTTCATCAAATTCCATCAAGAACCTGGCTCCCTATCGTGTTCACAAGGAATTTTAGGACAAGGGCAATAACTCATAGTAAATATTTTTCGATTGGTTTCATTTTAGATAGACTTCATCCTTGGGTCATTACAAAGACTCATTCCAAGTTTGATTAAAATCCATCAAGAAATGTGGTCTCTATCGTGTTCACAACAATTGAGGACAGGCAGACGGACAGACAGACGGACAGACAGACAGAGAGGCGGGCAGAGGGCTTCATCCTTGGATGATTACAAACACACACACCGAAATTGGTCAAAATCCATCCAGAAACCATCTCTCTATCATGTCCACAACACATTTTTGAACGCAAAATGAATGTGTTTTCAAGAACAAGGGCAATAACTCATCAATTTATTTTTCGATTTGTCTGATTTTCAATAGGCTTCATCCTTAATTAATAACAAGCAATCACACCAAATTTCATCAAAATCCATCAAGAAACACAATCTTAATCGTGTTCACAACAAATTTTCAAAAAACAAGGGCAATAACTCATTGAATATTTTTCGATTGGTCTGATTTTCAATAGGATTCTTCCTTGGGTTATAAAAAACACTCTCGCCAAATTTGGTCAAAATCCATCCAGAAATGTGGTCTCTATCGTGATCACAACAATTGTGGACAGACAGACAGACAGAGGCGACTACAATATACGCCCACATTTATGTGTGGGCGTATAAAAACTCTTAATTTAAATGGGTCAGAATTAAGTCCAAAACACAAGGAAGTGTCTAACATTCAGCCCATGAGGCAATACAATGGATGAAAAAATGTATATTTCTTTTGCGATCATGTTCTTGATCACAGGAACATAGATCTGTCCATCTAATACATTATCATAGAACGGTTCTAAATTTATTTTCGTGGTCAAGGATTAAGGATATGAACTCATACCCTTGACCCCTTAAGTCTAAAGAGATTTGTTAGAAAGTTTGAGAAGTTTATCTGAAGATTAAAATATTGGAACAAGTCGAACTGGGCTGAAAGATAAAACTGATTGAGTCGCGTGTCATTTGTACCATTGCCCAAATCGATTTTAGACTTTTCAAAAAATTAAACAAATCAGCGATTCTGATATACATATAAATACAATATTTCTAATTAGATGTTTGTGTGAGAAAATGAAATGTTTGTAAAACAAAGCCACCAGTTTGTATAGAAAAATGGTATTTATCTTATTCATCACCAGAAAGACAGAGGTTTTTGTACATTGTTTGAGACAGTTTCAGACATCAAATAATGTTATATCACAATAAACAGGTCATGTTGGTTCTCAGATTAAACTTCGAGAAATCAAAACATAGTATTGATTAATTTCATTTCCTTCGTAAGGGTATGATAATCCCTCATGAAGATATAGGATTATGATATAAAACTAAATCTAACTGAATAAATTTTAAAACATTTCATTGATCAGTTAGAAAAAAAAACTCAGCCAATATCAAGACATTCTTTTGAATAAAGTGAGATATTAAGATGACGATTTGGCTTGATTTTATTTGGCATGATATTGACCTGGGATCATTTCATCTTCCAAACAATGTTATCATTCTTCTTCACAACTATCATTGACAATTTACTCTCTTTAATTTGGCCATGTTCAAATCCTTTTATGAGAGATAAAGAGGGCGAAGTTGGTTGAGATCAATAGGGAAATGTTCGTTTTATACAGTCATATTCAGGTGTGGTAAATACATAGATCAAAATACCGAGGAATCTTCCAGTAGTAGCTAATCTCAGACTGGATGAGTTATCCTCGAGATGAAAGAGGTGAAGATTAGCTCACTCCTCTATCTAATACAAGGCTTCCATATATTGTAAAGTCGACAGCTTTGAATGGAATGTTAGTGATTTAAACCTATGTCAATATAAATGTCGTCTAAGAAGTCGTTATGACAAGCTCTTTATGTCGTTCTATTAAAACGTTACAGTTATGTTAGATATAAAATTGACTTTCTTGTTAACCCTTGCGATATTCTAATATCCGTTTTATTATTTGCATCAGCGACTTTGCCATCAGCCATTAGATGAACATTTAATCCAGGGTGGTTACAAAAATTTACTGTTCTCTGGGTCCAGCCCTATATCCATGCCTTTGGCTTTGGAGGTATATTTCATTGCCCCATTAAGACTATCCTTGTTAATAATATCTGTTAAATTGTGCAGTTTTAATATTGGACCTTATAATAGTGATGGTATCTAGAAAGCAGTTTTTTATTTCATTTGTGAAAACCATAAAAAAAGAAAAAGAGGAAAATTAAGAAAAAAGTTAAAAACATGTGTAATGATATAAACTGCGATGAATTTAAAGAAAATGACTGTTTAAATATATTAAATCATTTAACAGTAAAACATTAACTGAATTTCAAAGCTTTACCATTTAACAGTTTATACATTATAAATCTGCTATTTTCATCACATTAAATTAATCTTAGTAAAAAAACTTCTCTCTTGCACAATTTGTATTGGAAATAAATCATGATTATTACTCGTCTATCTGGTACCAAGTCTAGAAAAACGTCAGAGGAGAAAAAACGATTGAATTAAAAGTCAATTTAGTGAGGGGAATCGAGATATTTACTGTTAATGACACATTAATTGATTCCAGTTAATGTTTAATGAAAAGAAATTATATTAAAGTGCCAATTCGTCTCACAAAACAGTTTCAGAAGAGAAGATTAATTCTGTACAGTGAATATGATTATCTAAAAGGTTCTATATTATTTTCTGTTAGAATTACTTTCTGAGAGTTATGGGATAGTTATAGTTATATTTCATTCTAATTCTATTAACTTGTTGAAATATAGGTGCATTGCAATAAAAAAGCAGAAAGTGGGCGTGTCCGATTAACATCATTATATCATAATAATTCCAATAATAATTTTATAGCCGGTATAGTTGGTTCAGATTTTATAGTTGTTATTTGATAATGTTTTATAAATTTAAGATGGATCCATATATGACATGACGTTAATTAAGCGAATAATTCAATAAGCTTGATAACTTACATGTGGGATAAAATTAAACTCACAATATACAGTACAAAATAACAGGAAAAAAATCTTATACTCTTTTATGAGTTGGTTATAATAATTATACGTAAAATAATATGCTTGCATGAATGGTAAATAAAATGAATGTGAGAGTTTGCATTGGTTTTCTACTCTTGTTTCGGCCCCCGATTTCAATTACCTTCAGATACCTTTCGACCATCATGTGCAGTGGCAATATTTTTCTGTTGAATTTATAGCTCTTTTATATGGTGGGGTTAATTACCGAGAGTAGGCATTGGACAGGATGCGATAGCGCAAAAGTTATTCAGAATTTGATGGTGTCTATTATTGGCTCAAATTGGCTCAAATCAGATTCTTATCAAGGAGATAATAACATTATTAACAAATCTACTATTAGGCCTACTGAAGGGTAGGCCGTTATGGCTCCATTATACTCTGCAGTCTTATGTTGCGTATGATACCCGATAAACTTAATGGTGTAAGATTGACTTTAAGTGGGTAAATTAGATTGAAAATGAGCACGAAAGTGAAATGCAAGGCATGACACGTTTAATTATACCAGATTAATGGAAATCTAAGAATCGTATGAGTTTAACAGAACATGGTAATTATCCGATTTGATTCCAAATTCTACTAAGAATTAGAAAATAATTTAAAGATTCCCCAGGAGGAAAATTTAATTAATGTTGTAAATCATAGCCATCAACATATAATTTTTAATAGAGTTTTACATTTATATCATCTGATAATGCTAATTATTTTACCTTTCTGGTTCCATTTAAGATGGAAGTAGACCTCCTTCCGAGTAAATTTATCATCATATTAAAGTTAAATGTCAATACATGTAGATGAAAAGACTCAAGTTTATGAAAATCTGTATTATTAAGAATCGACTTTTGATAGACATCTTCTGATACTTAAATAGTTTACTTTTGTAAATCGATTTAAAATGCGTCATTTCCGTGATGGTCAGAAAATTGTTCTTGTTTCAGACCGAAATTGTGCACATCCAAAAGAAAAAAAGAGCATGAGAGGCATATATCTTCAAATGAAATATGATTCAAAACAGAGCTTTTGACAGAGTGTTTCTTTAAGTATATAAGTTCTGGGAGGTAATTTGAACTGTATATAAACATGTGTAGAGGTTAACAAAGTTTTATCAACAAAACTCATCAGATTACAATCAATGTTAACACTGAAATATCGCGCCAAATCCATCGTGTTTTTTAATTAATTTACATTTAATACATTGATTCGACTAATACCTTTCACTCAACACACCTGGTACATTATAAAAAGTAACTTACATTGTTTTTAGTTTTTCACATACATGTAACCCACATATTATTTTCTGCAACGGTAATTTGGTAATGGGATCGAGTGCGGTGGGGCGTGGTTGGACATTGTGATCTGAAATCCGTAATGCATGATTAACTTGCAAGAAACAAAGAATGAATATTTTATTATTAAATGTATTTTTTTTATTTGCAGCTTTATGAACTCAGTGAGGACCCAAAACGACGAGAATTTCTCGATGATTTATTCAGCTTTATGCAGAAAAGAGGTAAGTTATTTATCCTTTTATATATCGTTGAAAGTTTTTGAAGTTCGTGTTCTCAGACAAACAGGCACACTCTGGTGTTTCTCTCATCCAAATCAAAGCAAGCAATAGAGGCTAATTTCAATGAAAGTTGCTACCCGTGAACAGTGCTTAATATATGCTAGACTTTACCTTGAAAAATATAATCGGTGAAAATTAGTTAATTGAATTCGGTTAACGGAATGTTGAGTTGAATGGATATCACCTGATTGATAAGTCAAATAGAATGCGTTTCAATCAATAACTTTAGTCAAAATATGATTACTGTCAGGTAGATTGATATTAACCACCAGAGATACACGGTCTCTCAACACACTTGATAGGTCATTCCAAAAAGTATTTTTCACTCAATCGGAAGTGAAAAATCGCTTTCAGAAGAAGATTCGGTACACCAATCTGAAAGTACCCGTTAAATCGTACTGAAACAATTGTCAGTTTATCCAGTCATAAAAGAAGCATGCTTATTTTAGAATCATTGTCATGGAAATCAAACGAAGGCCGAAGTAAAAGAAGTCCTCATTACACACTGTAATGCGAAATAATTTTGTGAATACCATGTAAGTTAAAGAAGTTAGCGTCCTGCACGAATCACAGTGCTGTATTATGTGGCAATTAATAGTCCAAACGTTAATCTGTTGTCAGCTTCTGAAACTCTTATATTGAACTCGGGATGGCAAAAGTTAGATTCAGAAACTATGCTTGGAAAAAAGGTAGTTTAACTGTAATGATTACATATTTAAAACTATTTCGTGAAGGTTCATATAAAAACTAAACAAAAGGTATTGGAAATGATCAATGACCTGAACCTGCTATTTTACCTGAGAATAGTTTAATTTATTTTATTGTATAACAATTTATTCTCATTAGTGCCAGTCTATATATAATACATAAAGCTGAGTTGTCAGGTAAATTATAGTCCTTGTATCGACTTTAATACAACTCCATGATCAAATAATTATAGTGGTAGACCGAATTCAGCTTAATCGTACTTCATTCTACCCTATACACCTGGGTTTAACCCCAGTTCTCATGTATCAACTAGACCTAACAACTATAACTTGTAATACAGGTGGGTAAGGTGATGAAGATGATTTAATCTTATTCTTGACTGGCAGAGGTTAGCTCTTTTCTCACATCGCCCTATGTTGTGGATTCGTTCATGATACTTTCAATATTCAAGACCTCAGACGACATTCTGTAAATAATTATGTTCATCACATTACATGCTTTTAATTAAGAAAATGCAACAAAAAAAAATTGAAAATATTGGGCGTGGGAAATATTAATGAAACGCTATCTGCCAAATGGATTTGGATGCGCTTCACTGTTTATTTTCAGATAATTCCTAACAGTGACATTATTATTCATTTACTGGTACTACATATTTCTTTCAATATTATGACCGAGTTGCACCGTATCCTAGAAACTAGGCACCAGTCTTCGTTTTCTATATATATTCAACGAAAGCACTCAAGCAAATTTAAATGTATAAATCAATCAAAAACTGTATATAAACATTATGTTTTTAATTCAGGGAATTGTTTAACTGAAAACAAACGAATATTTGGTATTTAAGGGAAAAAAGAAAACCATATGAAACCAGACACATACTTAGATTTATTTTCATGTTTTTTAGAATTCGTTATGTTATAATTCAAAATAGAATAGTATTTTTTCTATTTCTTAATGTATTTTTAATTATAAATCTGAAGAGGTTCTTAATAAAATCGCAGTCGTAATTTTGATTTATGTAATAAACAGATTGAAAACATCTCACTACCTTTTGATTCAATTATCTTGATAGAGAAATATTTATATACTGAAGATTTAAGATCTGAAAATAGATTAAGCATTCTAGAATGATATATACCCCTGAGTGAGATGGTGTGGTCTGCTCTTTTATAAAGTCCAAGCAGAACAGACGAAGATCTTATTGTCCACTTTTTGTATTAGACTAGTAGAGTTATGATTCGACCTGGAAAAAACTCCAAGACGTGAAGATCTAGCGATTATTAAGAAGTCTGTGCTGCGAGAGATGTCATACCGTATCGATATTATTGCAGATGAACAATGGTTTAATCCATTTATCTGATATTATAATTATAGTGGAATTATATTTGTTGTTAATTGGTAAAAAAAAGATTACCCATTTGATCATACTAATCATTTTATTGTCACGGTAATCATGAAAATAATAAATATTTAATAAGAATATTATTCAAGTAGAATCAATATACTAATGACTTTCTCATATCATATTAAATCTATAGACCAGAAACATTTGGCAATCATGCATATACTTTTGTAAAAAGGAAAAACCTTTTATAGTGCACATTTCAGCATATATAAACATGACTTGTGTCAATCCCTGCTGCTCGTCAACTCGTGAATGGAAGAAGACAATTGTTTTTAAGAATAATTTCAAAATAAACTTGTCAATAAAAGTTTAATTCTTGGTACGAGTATCAGGATTCATTACTCCACACTGTATCAAATGCATTACTGAAATCAATTAACTGATAACTTGTAGAATGCGAAAGTGAATCCTTACATGAGGCAAGCTTAAGACCTTTTATTAAATGTTACCTTTTCTAAACTATTTAGCTAAAGACACAGAACAATTGGTCCTGGAATAGAACGGGGAAAGTTTAAATTGTTCACTATATTGAATCGTATAATATTCGAATAATGGGTAGTTTGCTCAGGGATTAATTCAGAGATACATTTCATTGGTACCAGTCTTTATTGTTATCAGTATTGTATATCATACGATATCATCGTGAAGACAAATGAATTACCACTATTATAATACATGTACTATTATTGTATATGCTGTATTTCAATGACCCAAGGGTTTTGTTTAAGATCTTGCTCAATAATTGTTTTTCCACTTCCCGCCAAATAGAATTCCACAAGGTAATATTTGTGAGGAAATAATGTTATATCTACTTCTCTAAAACCCTGCTAATTTTTCTTACTCGTATAAGGAATAAATATCAAACATTTAATTATAATCAATAACCCATCACAAAAATTTTGTGATTCGCCCAATACAATATAGCGGAAGTTTGTAAATTTTAATTTAAATAAGGTATTTACTAAAATTTGTAAGCCACAGTGATATATGTACTGGATTACATTTGGCAAGCTTTATGCGCTCCCGAAACTTTATATACAAATCCTTTTAAAAGTTAAAGCTAGGATTTAATTCTGTCTATTGCGCCAATGACCAAGATAGATGAATAGAATTGATTTAATTCACTTGTATTCTGAAATACATTATTCAATTAAATTTTCTATTACAGGAACACCCGTGAACAGAATACCAATCATGGCGAAACAGACCTTAGATATATATGAATTATTTAGATTAGTTGTATCTAAAGGTGGTCTAGTAGAAGTTATTAATAAGAAATTATGGAGAGAAATAACCAAGGGTTTAAATTTACCATCATCTATCACAAGTGCTGCATTTACATTAAGAACACAGTAAGTATTTAAGTCTCAACCTTTGTGATTAATTGTAAACAGCTCTTCCATACACAGTAATCTAACGCAAAAAAAAACCCTCTGTAGGCCTACAAGTCACACATCGCGATTCAAAGATTTTCTATGAATATGACATAATCAAAATTTAAACTTCATCATGATCTGCAGATAAGTATGTTTATATTAAGATTGTTGATTAAAAATCCATAAGAATCGGCGAATTAAAAGGAATACATTGCTTGCAACATCAAAATCCATATATGACGTTTCCTTTGTCAACCATAACATGCTACTGCTTCTAACTTTGATAAGGCATTAAGTCACTCATGTAAAATGTCCAAATTAATTCTGAATTGCCTTTCTACTTTTAAGATTTATTTTTAAGACAAAACTACCCTAACCGTCGTAACAATACTTTCTACATAAACAAGACTATTAAAATCAGGTATAATCTAAGAATATTAGTTATTATCTGATCAGCTTGATTCAATTTTCTCTTGAGACCTCAACATTATTGTTCATTGATTCTCTTGTACACGAAAACCATCTCTTATTACCATTAAATGATGTGAGAAATAATATCGAGCTTACATTATCCATAATTTGTCAGTCTGATAGAATATTAATTCAAACAGCCATTGATACCGTGGCTGTTTTTATGTGTTAATAGAAAGGAAGATATAACTATAATTGACAAGGATAACAACTAAGGTTATTAAAGGATCTTTGAATCAGCTGGTCCTTGACTTCAGAACTTTCTATGAATTTAATTTCAAATGACACATATATGTCGATTATTATACCGGAAGTCGTGAACCACATCCAAGAATAAAAGGAGCATATAAGCCATAGTCATAATATCAATTTATTAAATATCATTTATATAGTCCTGATGATCTGAGCTAAGGAGCAAAAGAGTTGTTTTTAGGCACATGTCTTACTTTAGAATACAATTTGCCTAGTTTAGTTTGCTTATATTTGGATAGTGTTTAGTTACTATGTCCGGTATAAAATAATAACTAAGTCAGTGGTATAATCACGATTGTATCTTATGAAGACGTAATTACAATGAAAAAAGTTTCTCTCGACTTAATAGCTTCGCATCCCATTACTCCATACCAAATTGTTTCACACCTTTACTTCTCCCTCAGCAGCTGAGACTCGCTCAAATATCATTACAGTTGTTCAAAGTGTTTAGGTTTTCATGCAAAGCTCTGGTGCTTTGAGACTGGTTCAACTTAATGATAAATATCCTTCCTATAATTCACTCATCATTCTTCGTCTTCAGGGACTTAAAAACATTTATATTTCATTTACTCTATCATCCTTATTGTATAATTTCATTACACACAGAACATTTAATTAGCTTGGTGGCTTTATTAATACCATTATTAAAATGTAATAGAAGAAACACGCTATAAAAACATTGAGTTATTCACTTAAAATTAAAGATCGCATAAACTAATCGAGACATTCTTCATGACCTTTATTTTGAGTCAGTTACATTTGACTTTTAATCTTCTTTTCTTTTGGATTAGGACTAATAGATCTTTGTCAATGATTGTAGATAGTATCTTGCAATGATCGTGGAGACTTAGGTCGAGAAAATTCCTAACAAAATGACTGGGAAAAAAGGGCAGACAAAACCATCTCTGATAATTGTTTGCAGTCAGTTACTTTCAATGATAGTGGACGCTTGAAAAGATTAACTGCATGAAAACCCTCAACACATGAAAAACATTATCTGCATAACGATCTCTGATCATTTGGAGCGCGATTCAAAATTATCGTCACAGCTTTCATTTATCTTTTTGAATTCTGTTGATTATATATATTACTAAAATGATTGAATTCCAGATACTTTTCTTCTATTTGTAAAGTGTTTCAACCTTCATCGATTTTTTCGAGAGCATCACGGGTTAATGATAATGATCATCCAAAGAAAACAAATGGACAATTGATAAATTATTTATGTCTAATTTCATTCAAGTGAAATAGATCTTTGTATCAATTAAAGTTGGTTTTATTCTAAAAGGGAATTTGATGAGTTAATAATTAATTTACAAGAAAAAAGAAGTGCTTAATTTCCTTTGTCCGTTTTTAAAATAAAATTAACAAGCGTGACTGATACCATTTCACTTATTGACTTCATTTGTTGCCATTTCTACATAAATGCTTTTAAATCGATAGTTTTAATTGTGATAATAGAAAATTCATTCTTTGATACTGGCAATCAAATTTTAACAATTAATAAGGTTAGAAAGTTAAAAAGGTTATAGACTGTATCTTGATGAATCTTGGTTATAATTGCTTTATTTACTGACGAAGTTAAATTGCCGCATTGTAGGGCAATTTCTTTCTCTTAAGACAACGTGCTGCTTAACCCTGAAAGTTTAAATTGATATCGTGTTACGATGAAATGTGAAGTGTCAAGTAAAATAGTTATAAATATTAAGCTGGTGTTTATGAGATCAGAGATGAAGAATAATGAGAAATTGTCTAGAAATAAAGGAGGAACTAATTCAATTAATCCAACTATATAATGTCATTTGGTAAAGATTATAACAAATTAAAGGCACACATTATAAATTATTAGGTGCGAGTAAGAGCAGAAAATGATACTGGGAAATTACGAGAGACCTTGTTAATTTGATCAAATTACACCTTGAACGAATTAAATGTGGTCTTACACTATCAAATATTAATAGTATTGAATTAGAGTTGATTACTATACTTGTTCTTCATCGAACCAACACTCTAGTACGGTTAAAGTAACCATAGAACTCATTCTTAGCCGAAGTCATCAATTGATCCATTTCGGTTTCAGGATTTGCTTTGAGAAAACATTGCAAGGTCACTACTTTCAGGGCTCAGTTATTTGAAAAGTCAAATTAAATTCACGATTTACGAATTTGTATAGTAATTTTAAATCATAATTTGATGAAATTTGAGAAGTCATTTTGGGGTTAGTATTGAATGAAATTTGTCTTGACCAACCTACATAATGTCAGTAAGCTTAGTAAATATGTTTTAAATGTAAGTGGTCCAGCAACTTGAAATGTTCTATAACACTCAAAGAATAGAAAAGTTATTGATTCCATTTCAACTTTACAATTTAAACAAATTTATCTTTTTGCAAGGAAAAAGTCGAGTGAATTAATTGAAAGTGACATAAAGCAATTGAAATCCAACATGATATATCTAATTATGTCAAACAGAGGTGACTGTTTTTGCGTTGATTAAACGAGTACAAATTTAACGATGCGATCTACATTTTAGTTTTTTCTCCAGAATAATGTTAAGATGATCTGTGATCTTTTGAATGAGTGAAATAACAAGCAATGTTTTAGTTGAACTGACAGTGACATCACATTCGATTTAAGAGCAATGGAAAGTATATTTAAATGCAATTGAAAAACCGCACCATTCAAGTATTCTGTTTTGATATGGGAAAATAGGACAACAGATAAGTCAACCAGACTTTAAAACCATCCTTAACAACACAGTACGTATCATATCTTATCTCGTGAAAAGTTTAGTCAGATTGTACGACATTTCTCTTAATCCATAAAGGCATAGATAAAATAATAGCAAATACAAGAACAAAGATTGTAACAGTCTCATATTAATTACATTTCAAATGGCCTTTTAAATAGTAAATAGTTTCACCTTCTTCACTATACAATATAAAGATCACATCTCCTTCAACATCTTTCATTTAAATCAACTAAATTCTTTTGTATTTCTAAATGACTCGGAATGTAAATTAGATAATGCCATTGGAAAGAAGTAAGCTATTAAAGGTCATGGGTAGAGAAATATGATTTAGGACAATACTACTGTCTTGACAAATAGTTATACACGTTCAGTGTCAATAAGACCATGTCTGTCTCTAAAATTGGTTACCATAATTGTTATACTATAAAATGAGAGGTTCTTATACGACTATTTCTTCCGACAAAATAATGAAATACACATATATTACCACCAACCTCTGATTGGTAGACAAAAGCACCCTGTCCAAAATGTATGTTTTGTATACTTATTAAATGTCGTTAGTGGTGCCAAAAAGAAAATGTCCACATTGCTTTGCGATGTATGTGACCAGATTCTTTTTTCAACCTACAACCATTTATCCATTTCAGATATATGAAGTATTTATATCCATATGAATGTGAGAAGTTAAAGCTAAGTTCACCAACAGAATTACAAGCTGCAATTGATGGGAACAGACGAGAAGGTAGAAGATCACATTATGGTTATGAAATGTCACCTAGTCCTAATCTAGTCCCACCTACTCATCTCAACGGTAGTCTTTTAAATGGGAAACATCGTTTGGGAACACCACGTAAGTTCCACGATTTGTCCAGACAGTTCAAATTTAACATCAGAATCAACTCATTGCCAGAATCCATTTAATAATCCTAACCTCTTTTTAAAGATTTTATAACGTTGTCTTTTAATTGCAGCGACTGATGACAGTCTACCTTCTACTCCCCATAATTTATCAACAAGAGTTCTTACAGAACGCGATGCACTCGCTATGGAGGCAGCTTCAAGAGCAGTGGAAGAAGCTTCTAGGAAAATGGAAGCTGCCTCAAGAACTGCCATGGAAGAACCCAGTCCCAGTAAGAGGATGTTGTCTGAAGAGGAGAGGATGCTTTTACATGCTGGTTTCCCTAGTGCTCACTTTAAAATCACCTCACGAAGTAAGTATTAATACACTCCATTGAACACTCATTGTGTTTGGTTGATCCTTGGAGAAAGCGTACAGCTTTAAGAGCCACTGTAACTCAGAGGAATGACTTTTATTGGCAACGGAGCATTTATTGACATCCTGTTGCGACAATAGATTGTTTTTTTGTGGTGGTCACGAGAATTAACCAAAAGTACTTACGTTATATAAATATATAAACCAGAGTTCTTTTGAGAGTTAAATGTTTTAAATGTATTCTTTCTAATCTCTTTACAGATGATGGTCGATCAGAAATAGATAGTTCATTAGTCATTACAATGGAAATCAACGGTATTATGTACCAAGGTGTATTGTTTGCTCAGCATCATCACAGAAGAAGTTAAATTTTGTACATAAATAGCATGTTATATACAGTTTATGGTGACGTTTCCAGGTAGTTTTCAAATTGTATGGATCTTGATATTGTACAAGAAGATGTTTCTAATATTTAAACAATAAGAATGAAAGAAGTGCTATAGATCACAAGAACCAGAATTGTCTTTGAATCGAAGTATTAATAGGATTGAGGTTTTCAGCCAGAATTGTGGATCGCACAGGAACTTGTCACTTATGCATCATAGAGCTTTGTACAGAAATGGTTCTGCAGTGACTGTCAAATGTCAAACAACCAGCTTTCCCAGATATTCATTGTGAACCCGAATGGATATGAAGGAGCGTTTTAATAATTTGATTGTGTATATAATTATTATAAGTTGAACTTTTTGTCTCATACAAGTTCACTGTTGTCATTATACCACTGATTTATCGTAAATAAATAATCTTACATTGAATATAATAATTTTTTTTTATTTGCACAGTAAAGATATGGTACCAAGTACCCACTACCTCAACAAATGTTTGTTCTTGTCTTGTAGTCATTATCAAATTTTCCAAAGACTTGAGTTGTCCAATGAAAGTGGTATTTTAATACTGCATTCAGGCAACCCCAACTTCGTCTTCAAACATTCTCTGACCACAACTTTGTCTTCAACATTCTCTGACCACAACTTCATCTTCAAACATTCGCTGACCACCATTAGCTCAGAATTAAATTCTATATGACAATTGTATTTACATTGCAAACCATGCTATGATAATATTTTATCAAATACAAAACCATTAGCCTTATCTACAGCTGTGGATACCGACTCTATACTCTCTTTCTTCTATAATATAAAGAAAAAATAAACATACTGATGACTATTTATATGTGGTCTAAAAAATTGTCAACACTAACTGCAGTTATTTCCCTTACATAAACAGTACAGCTAACATCTCCTACCTGTATATTCAATGGTAGAAAAGAGACTAATCCATAACCTTCTATAACATCTATCAAACTCTGATTTAACTTTTTATATTTCTTAAAAACAGGATCATCCTGCAAGGCACCAATACAATAAAGTCATAATTATTAGTATTTGAACTAAGTTAAGTTAAAGTATCTTTCAACAGAATTATTGTCCAAAACAGTGGCATAAAAGTAAGGAGGATACAGATTTGGCTGTCAATTATCCAATCCTACTTCTGTAGAACTACCGTAATAAAGGTATATGGTCATAGCATAAATTTTTCCAAAATATTATATTGCACATGGTCTGATGCTATGAAGTGGATAAGATTATTATTTAGACCTACCTGTAAGTGATCCAATAAAAATTTTAAATCTAATACATCTGTATAGAACTCTTCATTATAAGCTATTGTCTTATATTTCTTAAATAAATCAAACTTTGATAATATATTAATATGAGGTAGTTCCAGTTGTAACATGGTATTTAATGATATTATTAATGCTGAAATATATTTCCCAGGCTCATTACAACAGAATGAATCAATTAAATTCACACAAGTTATTCTATAGTCAGCCTTTAATAAAAGATTTACTATATTCTTCACTGATTGATGATGAGTGAAGAGTTCAACTTGTCCAGGGAAATCAAACAGAACATAGCTATCTTTGATTTGAGACAGTTCCTCTAATAACCAGTCTATGTTTTTTTCTAAGTATTCCATACAATAAACTAAAGCACCATTGGGACCAAGTTTTAAATTTTCCATCACATCTGAGAGTTGTATAAGATCTGCAATGTCTATTGCTGGTTTGTAGGGTAAAATGTCGTTAGCTGGATCTAGATTCACTACTGCTACCTTTCTCTCTTTCTTTATCAAATGTGAAGCCATGGCACAACAGTAGGTAGTTTTTCCTGTAGCTGGCGGGCCAATCACTATTTGTCCAAATGATGGCATTTTCAATCTTAAATTCTGATTTAACTGAGCATATAAGTCACTGAAATGAATTACATTAACACATCGTATCCATAGCAAGGAACAAAAAGCAAGTAATTTGGTCATCACATTTTAATGTGAATGTCTTAAAATGGTATGTGTAATTCAAGACTTTACCTTACTCAAGAGCATTAAACTAAAAGCATAATCCTATTTCATAGATTTCTTTAAAAAAAATGAAAGATTGTTGAAATATAATTGTGTCTATGTAATAGATAAAACTTGTTAACTTATATTGATCTTTTCACAAATCTTAATGTTTTGTAAAATGTTTGGTGGTGTTGTCTCTCATTCGGTAGTTGAAAGGCACAACAGACAGAAAATAGCACGATTTGAAGTTTTTTAAACATTGATCAATGGAAATATCAATACTAAACGCTGCTGTGAAGTACCAACTTTCAAAAAATTCAAAATTTTCCACTTATACTTAAAGCGATTTAATAAGAAGATAATATATTCGACAAATTACCGTATATTTTCATTTTCAACCATGAGTTCAAGGGAGACAACTACAGCTAATTGCCAGTTCGTTTTTTCAAATTTGGTTTATTTGTCCTCAATCACAAATGCTGACAATTTAATTATTTTAATTTTTAATTACATGCTAACTTCTAGGTATAACTATTCACAATAAAATCTTATACATTAATTTTGATTCCATTATTGTCATTGCTTTTGAACAATAGCCTACTAACGTGTGTGAAGCACAATTCGTAGCCTTTTATCATAGTAGGCCTACATGTGCATATTCAATGAGCTCGCAATAACGATGACATTATTATACATGTGTAATGCTTTTCCTAGTGTTAAATCGTTTAAATAGGAAATTATATAGCAAATTACTACAGAAATACGGGTATATTAGAGTTCAGCACAAGGTAATATTTCTGATGGTTATTGATAAAACATATTGATTAGTATCCTGCACTTGCTCTCCGTCCAAATGAAAAAAATTAAAAATGAACCTGTTGTTACCTCCCTTGAACCACAAATTTTCCACATCCAGCAAATTTACATGCAATCTTCACCTTTGATTTGGTCACAAACAAACCTCTTCAAAATTTATTGCACCAGATATATGATTTAGTGCAAATAATATATGACAAATATAACCACTGAAGTGCAGGATGGAGACTTTTCGTATAGATGTGGTCGATGTCTTAAACAGATTTTATTCCTTATTTCAGAATTAACATGTTTTGATTTATACATTGCACAGGTATATTGACCGTGTTACTTGGTATTGATGATTCCCTTTAGAAAAATGCAGACTAAAACAAGGTTTTTCTTTGTTAAAAGGAAAGATTTAAGGAACTAAGTAAAACATATTTTTTAACACTCTGAAGAGAACGATGCCGATATACCACAATAAAGATGTTTCCAATTTATACCAAGAAAGGGCGAAGAAAATGTTGGAAGTGATTGAAAAGCATAACAAATATATGTGTAAACGAAATGATTTATTTGCAACGATTTTAATCTTTGGCTGACATAATAATAATAATAGTAATAATAATCATAATAATAATAATGAAACATTCTAAACTACCGTATTATTTACACAATAATTATAACAGATTATGCACAGGTTTGTATATAATATTTCTTTTATTGGTATATCGATATTACCAGGCCTAAATAGGCCGCCGTCCTTTTAACTGTATACACTATTACATGTACATTGTAATGTGATAGTCGTTAATTTCGATATTACGTATGAAAACACAAATAATATAGGCTAAAAATTGTATGGTCATTATAAGACAGATGGTTTTGGTTGACAACATCTTTTATGCAACCGTGTTTAAACGAGAGTCGAATTATTATTATCGTCCTCGACCATAAAGAACAATAAAATATCCAAAATATTCTATTTCGCAAAATAGTAATATACAATGTAGTCCTGTGCTGTTCCACCGTTAATGATGATCCAATCGTTAAAAAAACGTAATTCTAGTCTAAACATGATATGGTATATATACAAAATTATACAATGAATAATATGCTGAATAATATTAATAAATAATGTTAATTTCGGTGGATAACATTATCTATGGAAGCTGTGTTTAATAGCTCAAAACTAACAAGTGACACGATCAGGTGCAATCAGAATGCTATGTGTTACGCCACCATCTCCAATACAAGAATTACCTTGAAATATCTCAGCAATCTTGCATTGTCATTGAAAAAAACAACTTTTTAATTTGTCTCATTTAATTGTTACTAGATACGATACAGGTTTGCTATGAAATTGTTTCTTAGTATCGATATAATGACATTATATCTTACTATCGTAACAGAATGCCTTTGAACATGATGTAAATTGTGCAGAGCACATCGATATATCGAATGTTCCCATTAAAATAACCAAAACGTTCTCTGTTAGTCTCGCTGGTCCGAATGAGCGAATATTATAAAGGTGTATAATATATACTCTTACATAATTATGATAATCTAGGTAATTTTCTACAGCTGGCTTGGAAGTGATCTTGTGAATACTAAAGTTAAGCAGGTAAAACACACAACGTATACAACATTATTACACTAGTAAAAATGAAGATATTAGGTATTGCACTTATTTCACTTTATGAAAAAACATATACATGTACTAGGGCATGGCCTCTAGTATTTCTTAGAGAAGTTACATCTAATAAATCGCATGTATATGCTGGTTTAGTGTCATCATTCATTGTAACCGGTACTTTATGCCCGGAATGTCTTGAAATCACTGATATTATAGGGATACATTATAATATTCCTTGTTAAATCATCTTTTCTTATTGTATCTATTTCCACATAAACATCATCGATGGTTTCAACTCTGTTGGTGATTGGGGTGTAATGCATGCTCCTCAATTATAAAATGTTGTATGTACAAGTTTTTACATATCACAATACTGCGATCAACACAATTATATCTTTAAGCAATATTGATTAATATTCCGAATTAATATCTGTATTCCTTTTTAAGCACATTCATCGATTCAATGTTTGCAATGCAAATTACATACCAAATTTTATGTCCCATTTCGAAATTTGATTTCATTTTTAACACATTATGAGGCCTAAGATTTTTGATTTTTCGAAGGAATTCCAATTCCGTGAGTAGAATAATGCCAATAAGGTGTCATAAAAGTAAGAGATGATGTCAGTGAAACATATCCCGTAGAATTTGATGAAAGAACACAAAACTTATTGCTATGACGTACGTGGAGGGCTTGGTTAAACAACAATTATCAATCATAGTCGATTCTAAAGTTTTCGCCGCTGAACCTGAAAAGCAACAGAATGAAGTTTAGAGGGATGGACTTGAGTAAAAAAAAGGTTCAGTATAGCCTGCAATATGTAATCTAAACAATTTTCTTCGTATCACACCTAATATATTAAGGTTGAGACAATAACAGAATAATGGATCCATTTTGAAATATGTTTTTCCATTTTACTTCAAAATCCACCCAATATAAGGAATTGTTCGTTACTTTAAATATCGTCTGAAAAATATAATAGTATTATGTTGTTTGCTGCATTTTATCATCTATCAACAGTCTGTGAAGTTGTAGTATATTAAATTTTGTGAGTGGGATGGGGTTTAAAACGAGGTGTGTTATCCGGTGCAGCAATGTGAAGAATGATACAGTTTGTTAAAGAAAATGAATACTTCTTTAATGTTAAATTTCATTTTGTAGACAATTCTGGTTTTACATATACCAAATCAATATACTGTGAATGTGATTTTTTTTTCTTTTCTTTTTTCTTTTTGAGAAAAAGAAAACGAGGAACAATGTTACCCCATATTAATACGGTATCCATTTTCTCCAACAATTGAAACTGACAAAGAACGTACATAATGGCATGAGATTGCCGATACACAGCTTATGATTTGTTGATTTGGAGGCAGAAAAACTTTTACCGGCATGTACAGGTCGACTTGGGTACGGTGTTCCTCGGGGTCGTTGCGTAATATAATCCATATCTGTATTCTCGTATTTATCGTAATTGTTGGGGTGAATATACGGTGGCTTTAGTGGACCCATAGTCGCATGCGGGTATAATGTTACTATTTTGGTGCTGACTGTGGTTGGCATAGGAGCAGGAGTGGTAGCAGGTGTCGTTGATCTATGGGCTGTATAATCTGTAACAATTAAATTATGAATTATCAAAAGCTAAATTTGTCTTAGTTTTGGTGTTCTGAAACTTAACGGCAATATATTTCTAAATTTTTGGTTTAAAGTATTCAATAATCCACCTAAAATCTGACTGCCCCTTTAATTTCACACATACCTTCTTTAACACATTTTCTTCAGAACTTCTTAAAAACTTTTATTGAAAAGTAACTAAGCAAAGTATTATACTAAATTAAAGTTATATTCTTTAGAATTAGATTCTACGCAATAATGTAATAAACAGTATTTTTTTTTTGACATGCCGTGTTTCAAGAGAAATCGCTTTAGTCGGACACATAAACAAATATTAACAATAGCTAATGTATTAATCATACATCATTATTGTTTTTCTCATTCTTCTCTTTACAGCAATGGAAACCCAGCATGACGAGAATTGTCTAGAAATGATACCTTAAAATCAAGCAGTAGACAGAGTAAATCATACCGTGCTTTGATTAGGTTTAAAATTAGTTATTATATCATATAACTATCATGATTATAATGTGATAATAAAAATACTGTATAAAATAACTGTTAATATTGATATTAGATTGATTGGAGACAATATTCCACTTTCTTTTTATTATCAGTAATTAAAGTGTTAACATTTGATCCTAGTAATTATAGTGATAATATATGATTCAGTACAGCATCAAATATTGTCACGCATCACACCTGCTAATTCATATAGTTTTACACTTAAAGTCGCTATCCCAGAAAGAGCTGATGCCGGTTGTATGAACATTTAAGACCTAGAATTTCCATTTATTGTCTAAATTATAATTAAATTTCCAGCAATTTAAGAAAATTAATCTTAAATATTAACTATCATACAAATTTCTAAATTTGGATTGTATGGGATGATTGAGAAGAACTCTTCAAAGTTTCCAGAACAACTATAACAATGAGAAATACCACCAAAATTTACTTGCAATATGGTAAAGAACTAAAAATACATACCATAAAGCACCATTTCCTCCTTATCCGTTCCTAATGGATTGGAAGCCATACAACTATACCGTCCGAAGTCCGAATAATCTAAAGTTCGTATTCGTAAACTTAAAGTAATGGTATGTTCGCCTTCATCATATATTTCTATGCGGTATTTCCGACCATTACTGAGTTCCATACCCTCCCATAACCACACACTAACTGCTTGTGGATAGGCTGTAATTACACATTCTAATATTGTCTCTTTACCAACTATTTGTCCAATTCGTTTATTGGGCAGTCGAACTTCTGGTGGAACTGAAAATTAAAACAAAAATAACGAATGCAGCATTGGTGTCAAAGGATTCTTCTCAAGCCTTAGAAAAATTAATGAACTTTTACAAACTGTAGAATTATCTAATGTATCGAATGGTCCAAGATTGTTGGGGCATTCTTGGTTTCTTCAATAATTTTGCCATGGAATATGGATTTTGATTAGGATATGCACACGTCCCTCTTTGTGGTATTTACAATAACGTATATTGTACTCACATTCAACACCAACTTTAATCTTTTTACTAACAGCTGGAGGAACACCATTGAAAGCAACACACTCATAAGTATCTCCACAATATCTACTTACGTTATGTATAATCAGCACCTCACCACTGATTCCAATTCCTAAAATAGAGGGGACGAGACATAGAGGATTTCATCTTTCTAATAGCAGGCATTTCCCACTGTAAATTGCATTATTTTATGTCGAAAATAATTTTCTAGCTTCTGTTTAATCACCAAGATGGAGACAATCAGCAAAGATTTTTAAATTATTTTTATTATGTAGAAAATTGGAAAGCAAGACTAAAAACTTGTCTAATCTACAAAGTTAAAAAATGTGATATTCGTTTGACTCTTTCTAACATTCAAAAGGGTGATAAGAAAAAGTTCATCATAGAAGATTAAATTTGTTCACTTTAAGAAGTCGTGCGTTTTAATAGTGGTGATGAAAAAAGTTGTTAGTAATTGGTAAGAGTTAGTTTAAGTTGGGATAATGCTATATATGGTTATATGGGATGATTTGGAAGGGTTGCATGAACAATCTTTGCACATAAAAAGCGTTAAACTTCTTTAAACCAGGGTCAGCACTTCCCAAAAGGCATCCCTATCAAATCTACGAATACTATATCATTTTCTCAGAATTATCCACCTTTAAAAATTTCTTTTCAGCAAGCATTAAAAGTGTCATTTATTTCTTTCAGAAAAATTTTAATCAAGTTTGTCAGTGGAAATTTGGACTTGTTTCTATCAATCGAAGTATTTAAGGTAATAATTGTTTGCGAGATATGAAACATGCAAACCTGGATGAGAATTGTTAGTAAAATTATGTTAGTAGTAACTAGATTTATTAAGCATGCAACAAATCAAGAATGTTTCTAAAAAGTATTTTGTTTACTACGAGATCATACAAAATAAGGAATCTTAAAAAAGTTCAAGCTTTTAAAATATTTTGCTGGTATAAGTTAATATTTTCTTATGGAAAAAGCGAGTCCATTAAAATGAATTTGATTTTCGAAAAAAAAACGTCCTGCAAATCGAGTTTTAGACGAAATTGAAATACATGTTAAAAAGGTAAAATGTTATAAAAATCAAGAGTATACGTTCAGGACCAACTTACCACCAAATACATTAGCAACTTAAATATTGAAAGTCTTAATTAGGATAGAATTGACAATTAATCATTATAAATTTAAAATGCACGTGCATATTTCAAGTATAATTGCTGTAGACTGTCTTTATATCTGTTCATAAAACCTGTAAGAGGCGGTGTATTTTAATCAAATTTAATTTCAATCGCTGGGACTGGAATTTAGGGATTTGTTATTCTTCATTAGCATGCAGAAATGCACCAACACAAAATATCTTACTATTAGTGCCAGGGCAGAACTCACTCTCTTTCTCGAACCCCTTATCACTGGATTTATGTCTATACCACGTGACGGAGGGGGCGGGAATACCCGTGACATTACATGTCAAGGTCACAGTGTCGCCCTCTCTCGCCGTCTGATCCTCAGATGATAAATGATGAATTATAGTGGCTGGAACTGAAAGAAGAAAACAGATTTATTTTTATTGATTAAAAAGTTTTAAATTTTTACGTGATTATAGGGGTGGATGGACTAAGGAAATCCATATACAGACCGGGACCCAAACATATATCTCAATTGCAAAAACAAGTTTTACCAATCCTATTTTCACTTGCAATAGATATTTCCGAGGAACCCAAACAATTTTTTGAAATTTTGAGAATGTTAAAGCATGTAAGAGGCATCTGGTAACAAAAATCCAATTCTGACAGCTTATACATTTCTGAAATCAAGTAGTTTTCTATCTAGAAATAAATTCCAATATATTGCAACTTTTTGGTGTAAAGAGTAAATAGAGGCACATTGCAATGCAATTCTGGTGAAAACGTACAAAGAGGTTGATAAGGATCTAAATAATCTGGTATTCAGTGAACACAGACTAAAGAATATAAGAGAGACAAGGTGTGTAATAAAATAATCTAGTTTATGTTGAATATAAACGGTTTAGCCTCTAAACTGCCACCCTTAAACACTTGATCTGATCGTATAAAACTAATAAAAGTTCTTCTATAGAAAGCCAATTGAGTCAGCGAGAAAATACAATTACATGTTACTGTGTGAAAGCTGAATAAAAATTGTTTCATTCCTGACTTGTAAAGAAATGGTAAATTGGTGACAATCTATATTTAGTTAATTACTGTTAGTGAAAACAGACTCGTTCACTTCCGCTCCTTCACAATACAAGTTCATTCCTTCTAATTAACTCGGAATAAATACGGTTAAATTATTACGCATGACGAAATAGTCCGAATAAGTATTTTGTTTTGTTCCGTTGAATTTGCTGACACCCTATGATTCTTGTATCCAGAAAAGTATACTGTCAAAAATGAAAATATATGTTTAGAATGCATATTTTCAATTTTATGAATCATATGAGCATAACATTTAGAAGTCATTAAGATGAGAAAGGTCAAATCACTCCATCGATATTGTTCAAGGTTTCTTAACAAGCGTTAGTGGTATTGGCAACTGAAGTAGTGTTATTCGTTTACCAAGGATATTGGTACCTTTGGCAATCGACAATAGAAAAGTGGTCGTATCGAATTATTGAATCCGGAAAGAAAGAAGAAAAATAAACAAAGTAGAATGAGGATGAAGTGATTTCACTAATTAATTTCTTGAAAAATAAATAACTAATTCCGTCACCATGTTAATTTCATTGAAGTTGCCACAAGAAATTGTCGATCAATACCGGAAGTAGAATTAAGATGATGTTACTTTGAATTAATAACGTAGTTTAACAGATGATTCCAAACAGGATTTTTTCGCTAAATCAATTTTCCTTTATGTTATGACAATTATTAAAGGAAAATAAAAGGTAATACAAATGGCCCATACAAAATCGGTTTCTAATTGTCACCAATATGTTAAAATTAAAATAGTATTCCCATGAAATCATGGATTTCGCAATCTTCATTTGCCGAAGGCTTCCCCTTTCCAATTTAAATGATTTATGAACAATAATTATCCAAATCAACCTTACTGTATAAACGAATTTTAAAATTTTTTAGAATTGTTTCCATTAATGCTTTATAGATAAAAAAAAAACAATTCCGATTTCAATCTGGCAGACAAAATAGTCAATTGTTTCATAAAACAGTACTTTATTCTTTGTTTAGAGAGTATACAATTGCTGAATTATTATGCACATAGCTTTTGTTTGAAGGTGATCGGAACAGATGGAAAAGGTACCGATTGATTTTCGTCCACAAGGATCGGATAAATACTAAGAATATACCAACCCTGTACTTTTAAATTAACTGTTTTTATTTTAACAGGACTTGTGTTAATTTGACAGTTATAAATTCCCTGATCGCCATATTTAACATGGCGGATGTGAAGATTCCAATCTTTGGTAAAAGGTCTTTCCACGCTGATTCGTTCATCATCTATTATTCTTCTATCTTCAAATGTTAACAATGTAGACCATTGATCTGTCCAAATAACCTGAAACAATACGTACCTTCGTATCAGAAAAAATATATTGCACACAATATACACTTTAGTTACCATGTGGATTCTCCAAATATGGATTCTGATTTGACACACCATCTAGTGACCCGCCAAAAGCATTAATTATTTCAGCTAAACCCACGAAAATGACACATCTAAATTGATTACTTGCATGAATTATATACCGAGATATGACGATTGTTAAGCAACTGTTTTTCAACATTACCATATGATGTTAAATTAGACCAGAAGTTATTGAAGTATAAGTAAGTATTTAATTGAAAATGTTGCAATGTTCATGATATATTTACTATTAGGTATGTATTTTATTTGTTTTCTCACCCACTCCAGACTAATGTGAATCACTAACGACATCTAGGCGTAAACATCAACATAGATAAGAATTCTTTGTTTTGATAAATGGGTAGAATTCCAGGGAAAAAATGAAAGGTGTTGTTAGGAAAGGAATTCGAGTGTTTGGTGAATGTAAAAGCAGAAGATACAGTGATGGAGGTAAACATTGAAATAGTAAAAAGTAATCGAAGGTGACAGACTGCATTTCTATTCGGAAACACACAATTCTTACAGGAAAGATCTAGCAAGTTAAAATTCTCAATCAAAACGGGTTGTCAAGAAATATCAGAATGAACAAATATATGCGATTTCAATTTCTAAAGTAAACATTTCACTGTTTTTAGTATAATATCTTGTGAATGCAGTAAATCAGATTGGTTCATCGGATGAATCATACTGTAAATTGTTTCCAGTGTTAATTAAAATCATGAAGAACGTAAATGCACAGGAGTGGTATTAATTTCCAAGCACTAACAAGCTACCACCAGGATGTTAAGGTTATCAACCGACCAACCGGAAGTACAAAATGTGCAGATCTGCTCATAATATCTGAAGTGCATGTGCATAAGATGTGTTCTTTATAATGATAATGTTCTTGATGGGACAAACGTTCCTTACAGGCTTGTTTTGTTTCAAGAAATAAACATTAAGAGACAAGCGAATCGACCGAATGATTAAAGCCTGTCGATCTATCTCTTCCTAAAATCCAATTCGAACCGTGCATACGCTTGATAAATGGTTGTGTCAGAGTAATAACACCTTATTGTGTCATACCACATTGTTTCTTGGAACATTGGTTCAAACCTAGGGTTAATGGATTACTCCGGTTGGTTAGAAGGAAATGGCACGTGCCTTGAGGCACTGGATCCTTTATGTTACATACGAGATTTTTATCTCAAGAGCATCTCAAGAATTTTCCTTTAAAGTCAATAAAGTGACTGTTTTGAAGAATTTTGATAATGTCTAATTAGGCGATATATTTTACGATCTAGACAATATTAAAACATACTGTTACTGAGACACTGTTTGAAAATTTATTGGGATTATATTCGGTTTAATACAAGATGTTTTAAAGGAAACATATAATTAGAGTGGCTATAGCCTCGGGTTGTCAGACGAGCACGAAACCTGAATAACAGATCCAAATGTTATTTTAAGATTTGTTTTTCAAAAACGTGAATTCTTTGACCATATCTTATCTTTGTAGAATATCTTGTTTGTCATAATAATTAATGATATAACACATTGTCTTGTGTATGTATCATTGCTTGTAGTGCACTTTTGAAATGTATAAAAAAAAAGTGAATCCCAATTTTGTGACTTCAACTATCCCGTAATTCCATTCTTGCTGTCGGTTCAGTCAAGAACGTAGGTTTGATATCACCTTCATGTAATTAAATACATTTTACATCTATGTAGACTCGTTTTGTTTGCGTAACCGCGTGGCATGCAAGTTCATATATAGAACACAAACTCATCAATTTAAAATCTTCAAAGCCTTAATCAATGTTCTTTGTCGAGGAAAAGTTTACAGGAATTAATATAATGTTCATGATTTGTAGACAAGGTTTTTTAAACTTCGGAATAACTAGCATAAATCATTACTATCGGAAATAATCCTAAATAATATGTGAATATATATATATATATATATCCCGTGCTTTTTTTTATAACGAATTGTATTTTTTATACAAGTCAAAATTAATTAAATAAACAAAATCACCATCTTTGTCCGCCGAGTTGTAAATATGCATTATGATAAAAGATATTATGACTATATATCCCGTGTCTTTGCTAAGGACCCTGTCTGTATTAACAATACGTCTAATTAGAATAGTTTTATATATTGATCGATGATATCATGAACCCAATCATATCTGACAGTTAAATTTCCACAGAGAAAGAAAAACACATCAAATATGTCCAAATATAAAAAGGCTCTCATTTCATATGACGGATAATGTATGGACTTCACAGTAAAAAATTGAAATGGTTCTAGGTTAAGGCGATGAAATTAAAGATAGCGAAAGCCTAAAGGGATGAAGAAGCATTTGAAAACAAAATTTTGATCGTATCGGACAAGCTTGTCGTAATACTTTTAATCCATTCTATCATAAAAGTGTGACATATAATCCATAACACAATACTTTGTGCAATACTCACATCAAACACGATTTATATAAAAAAAAGTGTTGTATTGGTAAATATATATAACTGCCATAATCATACAGATTGTTGCACGATTGGTCATTTTTGTGTTCATTAGCAGTTGAAAATTATGTTGATTTGCCTCCACTATAGAATAGATCAATTACCTGATGTTTTCCTAGAAATTTTACTGAGCATGGTAAAATCGCCGTTGTTCCTTCTTTAACTGTTACATTTACCATTGGTACATCAAAACTTGGTTCTAATGTTATACCACCTGTAATATATAATATGGAAGAGTTCACAACAGAAATTCAATTTCGACACTGTACTAAATTGGGGGTGCCTTAATTGATAATCAAGATCAAGATCTGAAAAAAATGTTATCTAATGAGAATTTACCTGAAACCTAGAATAATAATCTAATTAAAGAATAATATAATAGAAAGCGATTTCTTTGTCTTTGTAAGAGTGTATAATTCTTTTAAAATTATAGTCCATTGTGCAGAAATATTTGATTGAATATTTTTTATAAGTAAATATAAGAAAAGGAAATAGTTTTTCTACTTATTACACATTATGACGGTTTTATGACAGAATATATATCTAGCACTTGCAATGAAATTTAAAACTGTTAGAAAGAGTTGAAATAATTCTATCACACTTAATCATCATTACAGACAGACAAAACCCATTCCCTTTTCAAATAAACATTAAATAAAACTGTAATCAGAGCTAGGATTTCATCAATTGCTGTTTAACTCATCTTACGATGTTCGTTTTATGCTGATTTTGTACGGATGAATCACTAGGGTTTGATTAAAGAGAAATACTACACCCATTGGGACCGAGGTGATTGGAATAGTATAAAGAGACAAAGATCAGTAACACATAAAAAATCTCAATACGACTGTGTGGCGGATTGATGTCGGTCGTGAAACTGAACTAATCAGCTTTTAGCAAGGACAAGATTACGTCTTGTCATAAATAGACACATTCATATTATTCTATTGTAGAACTTCTCGCCGTGTTTACCATTCAAACAACTTCCAATGAATCTGAATAAATGCCTTTACATGTTAAGTTCAAGCCTTTCGATCTCCTACCAGAAGTGTCAATAACAGGCCAGTACGATTGCCCAAGTCTAGAATGTTCTATATATATCACAGTGGCTTTTGTAAACTCTCAATGTAAGATTAAAATCAACTTTGAAAATTGGTGTCTTGAAATTCATCCTCATCTCTGCTGTAGCTTTTTGTCTGTGCCATGTGTACTCAGAAGCTTCGTGGATACACTGAGATCTGGATTATAATATAAAGAATGCCTTCAAGCAAAAGTTCACAAATCACTTAATAATTCGTCTGATTCGACTGTTTCATGTGCTTTAAATTAAAACCCACAATGCACAAAATCAGCACCCTTGGCAGATCATGCCAACAATTTTTACATGAAAATTATATGGTTCTAAAAAGCTCCCAACAGAACTTAAGCTTTTCAGATTTGAATATGACATGGGAGGGGATGGGGGGGGGGGGATTCCATTGTATCTATATCCGAACTAATAAATATATTTATCTATGGTCAAAAGTTAATATTGATAACGTTACCAGGGTCAAGATGATCCAAGTGCCTACGGTTAAGATTAAAGGAATTGTCTAACAAGAGGAAGATAATACGATAATAGCATTAGAATAAGCATATAAGCATCACACTGAAGACGGACGGAATAAATTAGATTTTCTTTAAGCCACTGCTTTTATCAGACAAATCAAGGTGTATCTAATTATTTCAAGCATACTGCAGTTACACATTACCAAGGAACACATAACTTTATTTTCCTTTGTTACACCATTACAGAGTCAAATGGATAAAATCGATATACTTGTATCAACGTTAATCTTTAAAAAGGCAAAGAAGGACACTCTTTGTTAAAGCTCTGTTAAACTGCGGTCACAAAAATACTGCCTTCTAAAAGGTATGTTCATATTCTATTTGGTTTCTTCAGTGAACAGTTGGTAACTAAGATTATTTATTTTATCTTTAAAATTGATTGAGATAAATATATGCCAGATTTAAACCAAGTGTTAGCTTTTAAAGAGACAAGAATCCTTTATCTTTTTGTTTATGCCTCTGATCCTCGATCACCTTGTTTTCATGTTCTTTAAATGTCTTATTGCACACGTCATCTTCCCACAAGAAAAGCTTTTTGCGATTTCGTTAAACGAATAGTAAGACGCACGTATTTAGGTAAAGCTAATAATTGTATAAACATTGAATACATTGAAAAATTCTTAATAGTAATATTTTCATGTATCAAAATATATATTTTATCTAATATGAGTAGACAGTTCTTGGTTCAATCTTAAGACATTCAGGAAACTTTAACTCTTAACCGCCACTTAGAGGATTTGAGTTCAAAATGATCTACCACAAGGGAGATAGAATACGACCCAAACAAGATGTAAGGTTGATCTCGGTGGTCTCTCATTCCACATCAATTCAGTATGACAAGATAATGAGGAAGAAAGATAGAATGAAGGTCCTAATAGGATAACAATCAATACGGCTTGCTTGTAAAATACCAAAAGTAGAACAGAGAGATTAAACATACGTTTACTATCAGATCTACTTTAGATACGCCATGAATGACTTTTTTTATATCAGATAACGCACAATACATACAGGTCTTCAGAAACAGGTCCATCTATAATATTTCGATAATTCATGATAAAAAAAGTACAATGGCCCAAACCACTACAGAGAGACTGTACGCGTTCGATATTATGTATGTCCCATATTGATACCTTGAAATGCTTATGAATATTTAAGGATATTAGTTATCGGTAATACATCTAATATACAACAAGTCATGTTACCGAGCTCAAATGTTAGTAAATTGCAACAACCTACAAAATAATATGGAAACGATTTTTACGAAACAGTTCCGTAAATCATAGTTCTGGTGTAACAAGAACTATATCTAATCGCGGAAGATTCAGTCAAACAATCCATGATATATTAACAAATTGTATACATTCAGATAAGGAAGTTAGCTGCTCTTAACCTGTCAGAATATACTTTCAGATGACATTACACAGATCTTCCACAATCGATAAACAATGCAACACAAAGTACCCAAGAAAAATCTGAAATTGTTTCAAATAA
The DNA here is from genome assembly GCA_030562195.1 of Nipponacmea schrenckii. Lineage (NCBI taxonomy): Eukaryota > Metazoa > Mollusca > Gastropoda > Lottiidae > Nipponacmea > Nipponacmea schrenckii. Next base: position 22,001,820 of record CM060200.1, on the reverse strand, counting down.
CCCATCAAGGCTTTTTTTACGCTACGAAAAAACCTGTAAGTGCCTGATGTTATTCATAAGATTTTCCAGGGAATTAGATTTAATCCTGTCTAAATAGCCGTTAAAACGCCAATAGCTCAAGCAACCATTAGAACAAATGATATGGACAAGTGTTAAATCTGTAATTACTCTTCTAGTACTTTAACTGTAATCATCCTTATTTTTCACATACTATTTGTGCCTCATGAACTAAAAATATACACGGAAATCCTAGACATGTAAAACACAGTGTACTCGGGGGCAACCGATAGAGTCATTATAATTTGAATTTGAAATTAATGATGGAGCCTCGATTGTTTGAGGACATTTAATGAAGCATCTTGAGAACAGTCAGACAAAGTTGCAACTTTTAGTCTAGTGTTCTTCCTCTAGTCGTTCGAATTTGACAATTAAGAAACGTCTGTTAAACAGTCTGTATCTTTCGATAGGTGAATTTAATCAAATTATATACATAAATTACCTAACTTCACCCTGGTTAGCATCTTCACTATCCCATAGTAGAAGAGCTCAGCATTATACTTAGTATTGGTTTTGGAATATTAAGTTGGCCCTTAACAAATTCCGGCTACGATTTAAATGTACGGATTTTGTGTCACAGAGTATTAAAATAAGAATTAATATGTGAAAATAACCAAAGAATTATAAAGTAGAATAATTATATTATATATTTTATTGAATACAATCTAATATGATCAATCCCCTCCAAACTTCTCATTGCCTTTCAAATTGTGTCGTAGAAGATGTAACTCAACATGTGATAACTAAATCAAAAACCTCTAGAAACTATCTCAACCAAGTCTACTTAAAATAAAGTTATGTACGCTCAGGCAACCTGTCGGAACCAATTTACTTCAATTTGCATCACTGAGGTAATATGGAGCGGGTCTTATTCACTTATTCTGTTACTAGTCATTTGACAGAAGTTGAAGTTGGCTTGTAATATTGATCGTCTATCGTCTTACACAGACAATACGTTCAAACATACCCGACCAATTTCTCTGGTATTGACACACAACATTGTGATCACATTCACTTTATTTGGTCTTTTCACCTAAAGTGGCTCATCTGTGTGGCTACTTGTGTCAGTTTGTTAATAAATGTGATCCAATTAATTAATTCAATCTGATTTGGTGAATGAATAAATAGTATGAAAGGGTAAAAGTCAGCTATTGTGACTGTCTAGAAGTTGTAGTAAATTAGTTTATAGTATTATTAGTAATTGTACTGCTCGAGTTAATCATCTTACTAATTAAATACATTTATTTGACTTGATACCATCCCTGACCCAGATCCAGGTATCAATGAATAAATAAGTACTGACCAATACAGTATGTTTTTAACGCACATTATTTAGTGATATATTTAGTTACAAAATCAAGTTTATTAACCTTAAAACTGGCGGATATGTTGTAAATAATGTTTGCTAGACAAAGCGACAATGATTATACGAATATTAACATCACGAACTATAATCTTGATACCACCAAGGTTGATAATTGGTAGGAAGCATCAGTTCCTATCTTATCTGTTCCAATGCTCCCATTTATTATATCATGACCTCATTATTAACACATAAGTACATACTCTGAACAAACCATATTATGGTTCGGTTTTGACAGCAATTCTTCTCTACAACATACTGTGGAAAATATTCTACCATTGTTCATTATATATGGAGGATTATCATCTTATACATAATACACTGAACCTATAAAAATACCTGAAAGGATTTACTTTACGTCAGCTGCTTTAATAACAAGTTAAGGACATCTGTCTAAGGTGGTGGTGATTACTGCTGAATGTGAAAACGTCTCGTGATGCTTAATATGCCCACACAATCCTCTTTCTAAATCTGAAACATCTTTTTATCACCCCTAGCAGTTTCTGTAAACAAATGGACTGAAATGAAACCTCCCCATTGAACCATAAAGAATTAAATTGATATTTAACATGAACTGTTTCCGCTTACAAAGATTAAAGCTAGTATCGCTATGAAATTCGAACATGCTGTTTTATGTCTGTATGTTGTTAGCACTTGTTGGTAATTGGGCTTCATTTGTGTCGATTCATTGCTTGGTATTGTTATCTAATGAGTATTTACTCCGAGGAATTTTTTCCACAGGGAATCAACACTTGTTTCTATTGAAAATGGGCTAATCAATAGGGTTAATGGTTGAGAAATGACCTAACTTGCTATTAGACCAATTGTCTTCTACCCAGAAACTATTCTCTGGAAGTGCTATATTGACTATAATTATGCCAGTATAATCACCGTGTTTTCAATTTTAGTGTTTCAGAAAACCCTTGATGATTCTTATGACTTTTAAAGGAGTATCATCCTCTGATTATGTGTTTTTTATAAGTAGTTGAATTTCAGACTAAGAAAAGGATAACGGAGAAATAGTTTTAGTTTGATGCCTTTGTCGGTTGTTACATAGTTGGAAAGAAAAAGAATAAAAATGGGTCTGGAAGCTAATAAGAAATATACCGCACTCTTAGTCCTCTGTCATTGACTTAGAAGGGATGAGTTTAAAAACTGCATAATTATATACGAATTTCAAATAGATAGACATAGACGCTTACAGCTGGATTTGAAGTTGAATGAATGAAATAAAGTCTGGGAAATTCGGGATATGGATTAAGGTTATAAGCCGCATCCTCAATTTCGCATCCTCCATTTATGTGTATATAACTCTTATAAAAGTAATTACTAACTGAACTTAAGCTCTGTTAGAATATTTAATGGTCATAATAAATAATATGTGAATACCCAAAAATATTGTAAAAATTATTGCAATCTCAAGCACAGCATGTCGTTTAGTTTCACCATTCCGATATTTATACGAAAACACAAATTAAAAATACGCTAGCGGCAAGCGACATCGACAAACAAATTATAATTGATTAAACATGGTTATTTCTAGTATGAACTGCACGCAAATAAAATATCAAAATGCTAATTTTCACAGTAAGGATTTGTACTCGTGAGTCCAAATGTAAGTAACATCGATTTATTAGAATTCAAAGTTTATTTTCGAAATTGAAATGGAATGGAAACTCTTCAAATCTTTCCTGTAATTTAAGATTTGTAAATCTTGCTTTTCTTTTGGGATATATAAAAAATTATTTATTTATTATAAATATTTATAGATGTTGATCTCTCTTCAGATTATTCACAAAAATATACAAAACAATACTCGTATACTTGTAATTTATTTTTACCAAACCTGCAAGCCCAACTATGACGAATATGTAGAATCATTCAGCGGCGATTGAATGAGTCCTAACTATATATATATATATATATCTGGAAATCAAATTTGGATATGCATATCATAACAATCAACAAATATTTGAAGGTAACCGTTGTTAGTATCAAATTCACAAAAAGTTTTCAATTCTATATTCATATCTGAAAGTCAAGTTATGATCATTCCTAATAAGTTAAATTTCTGTTGCATGTAAATTATGGAATCAGTATCTCTTTATCCCAATTTAGAGCACACACCGCGTTGTTACAGTACCTATATGTGTAAAATTCGTCTTATGAGTATATCTATTTAAATTTGATTATTACAGTAAGATGGTTCAAGGTGATATCGATTAACCTTTCCAATTCCCTTTCCATATTAAAGCAATTCTATAGTGACTTGGTACTGGTCATATCTTGACTCATTCACGTCCCTTCGTGTACGACGATTAGCTTCTGTGAACTTCTTCAAGTCAGGCAAGTAATTCAATTAATCTCTCTACTTAAATAACACCTAACATCGCCTCTGACGTGTATTACAACCTTAATAACATTGGGAGGAACTCTTCTACCATTTAAGGTAATACTATTACTGGTTGAAATCCCTGGAGAGAAATGAAGTATCTCCTATTCTTCACTCTTATTTCTTAATCAAATGTTTTATTCGTGTTTTCGTACTTTGTATAAATGAGGGAATTATACAGGAGACTTTTGTATGATTTTCTGATCTACATTCATCGCTTTCCATTTCTATTTAATGTATTTTGGATGTCAAGGAATTTGGTATTTCCTTTTAAATTTTTGATCTTTCAAAGGAAACTAATTCACCTTATAATGAGAAATGTAAGAACATTATTAAGTTTTAGAATATTGCCACCATTTCAGTTTAGTATATACCAAATACACGACATAAGTTTTCCCTCGATTCAGACTATGTGAAGAACGTCGTGCGGTGCAAGATTAGACTGACTTGTTGAATATTTAAAATGCAATGGCTGTTACGGTGGTTACGTTTATATTAGTAAAAGACTTATTAGTGACAACTTCAAGAGGACAACTGGCCTGAAGTCAAGACTTTTCTACAAAGAACAATGTTGAAGGAAACTGAATGGTCTCTTAGATAGTTGATTATGAAAGAAAAGTAGTAAATTACTATTCCGAATGGTCACCCCTATTCAACTACTTAACGAGTCATTCTGTCAGTTTGATTTACTAACATCACTCACCTGGTGCTACTACAATATCCACGTAGTTTCTGGACATTATGAACCCATATAACTTACCACCCTAGTTATGATGCCAGACTATTATGATTAGCAATGGCCAAGATTGTTATTTGTACTTAATAACGTACCTGTATGTGTATGTAGTATGTAATAAATTCAGAAATAGAAGGCCTATATACATATATCTTGTTTTCATAATGTTAACCTTTCTATTTCTATATGTCTTACAAGTAATATCACATCTAAGAATATGATAAAGCACAGTCTTATTCGAACATTCATTCCGGCATCTGAATAATTGTCATAATTAATTTACGTTATGTTCCCTAGTTCCTTATCGCCGAGTTTGAGTTGCGTGAATTCCAGTTCATGTCCCTGAACCAATTATTTTAGTTACATCGTTTAAAGTCAATAGTAATTAGTATGCAGATCGGATAGTGAGTAAAACGGTCCCTCAATCCAATGGAGATTCAATAGCTGTTAATCTTAATCATCAGCCCACAGACTGACAGAGTCTGTCTTCTAGGTGCCACAACATCCATCTTCCCTCACATTAACAACAGTAAAATCTATTTAACATACTCAAACTTTGATTTATTGAGTGTTTCAACGCCGCCGACAGTTCCATGCACCTTTTTCTAAGAAAGCAAAAATGAAGTCTCTGGAGGATTTCGGGAAGTAGTTTAGTTGTCAGAAAGAATGGGTTCTAAGAATGAAGTTCAATGTTCTCTAAGTTGACATTTATATCATTACGCCATTTTACGTGGCTTATGTTTGTAATGCTTCTCATGGGAGAAAACTTTTCAAATTTGGGCAAACGGCATTATAAATATAATGCAATGAATTACAGAAATATGTATTTTATATTCAGGATATTCTTAGAATTATTGGCAATATAATTTTCATTTGAGTCTGTCTTTATCAATGTGGTATAAATAAATATATCTGGACAATTGTAAAACCAGATGCCAGTCTTGAATTTGTTTATAATAGGTTATTAAGCCGGGTTTTATATTTAGATGACATTTTCAGCCTTTACAGTCGAGTTAGATTAGATTAAAGAACGGGTCATGGATTGAAAAGATTTATATAACTAAATCTAATTTACTGTTTCTAATTTGTATGACCAGATGAGTTCACATATTACAGCGATACTCATGCCAGTACTGCATCTCTAAAAGTAATCAACGACAACAATGCTTCAACGGAACAAACTTGGTAACGAATTTCAGACAACTACAGGTTACTTGGTACAAGTTGTGACATTTTCACAGAATCCAATTTTCAAAACGATTCGACACAGATGTCCAAAAGCAATAGAATGTCATTTCAAATATTTTCGAAACCCATGCCCAAAAGCAATTCTAAGACAAATTGCAACATTGTCAGATGTGTACGCCTCTTTAGAATGATATATAGTTGAGGACAAAATAGGTTTGATTAGATTAGCCTAACTACGCGCTACAATGTTACGATTCACTGATTTATAAAGAGATGTGGCCGCAACTTTCTCTGTTTAATATAAGAAATATTACACGCTAATCAATCAGAAGGAAAAAGCAAGACATTCCCTTGAGATGAAATGTCACCACATCACATCGAATATTTGATAAATTTTGATATCTGTAATTTGCCAAAGGTCACACAACATAAGCAATCGAATAAATAGGATGCGACCAATACGGAATAAACATAACATCGAATTCAAGTTTTGAGGTAATGGGTTTTAAATGTGACTTTAATTCAAAGTTATTTAATAAACACTACCACCATTATTGGTACTAATTCACTCCAGAGACAAATTATATTGACATCGTATATTGATAAGTGGATGTTTAAAATTAGCTATTGGTCGCCTTCTTCCTAGTAAACAAATGAAGCCCAAGGTGTGGTAATACTTTCATAGCGCTACAATACGTCCCAAATCTTTGAATACCAGACAAACAAGAGTTAATTATACTATAAACTCAAATAAATATATGAAATTTCACATTACTGAATTTCACCAGCTGAATTGAAACTATGGGAGTCCTAAAAAGCTCCCCCAGTTGTTCTCTGTAACTTTGACAATTGGACGTCTATCAGTCCTCTTATGTGCAGAAAAGTAAGACACTAACCCCATTTAATCATTTAATTCTGGATGATCTACTCCATAGAAGACACGAAGGTCTAATTCTCGTAAAATTTTAACATATACTCAGTAATGACTGTTTCGGAAAAAAATTAGTTTCTTAGTTGCCAACTATGCTGCGACTCCACAGATCCCACTCTGTGATAGGAAAGGCAGGATGTACTCTTGTATTGCTTCAGAATTACCACTGTTTAGATTCACTAACGGCATAGAAAGTTACAACACTTCAAGGTAATTTAAGATTTCAACATTGATTAAAATAACTCGAACCACCTGAGCACATTATTAGCCTACGCGTTGAATTATGACAATATGCTTAAAATTTCAATTAACTGAGAAAAGTTTATTGCAGCTGTGACAATTTGGATGTCGTTATCGTTGCCCACTAGGTTCGAGATCGTAAGACTGAATCCAAGACAACAGCCTTTATGTGGTTCCAGCTGAACTGCAATACTAACAGTAGTGCAGGCCTCTCTGAAGCAGCAGGTAAAGCCCACTTTGACGAAAAACTATGAAAATTATCTGGGCCTCTGACCTACTCGTTATTTTATTTGGAAAGTAAGTATAGATACTGATGTTTTATTTTCTGGTCACCAAGTAGGCTCCTTGTCTAAAATATAAATAGTTAATTTAGTAAAAACTAGCTAATTGGTATGGCCTCGTAATATTCTATATTATATAACAATGGTCAATTTCGTTAAAATAAAAAAAAGGCCATTTGGCAAGCAACCATGTCATAGAAGACTAGATAATACAGGAACAGACATCATTAACATTGGTACAAATAGATTAAACACATTAATCAGTTGATGTGTTCTTTAGAGTTGACATTATTACTTTGATTCTGGTCTAAATAAAATCGAACTGTAAACACACTGAAATACAGCAAGCATTGTTCAAGTGATGTACTTTTACTTCTGTATGCTTGCTATATGCGGGGTTGAATCACACTCAGTGCTGCTCAGACCTAAATATTAACCTTAGGCATACTTCGCAGAAATTACAGAAATATATGAACACAAACTATCTAACTGCGATTGCGCTTTATGTATTGTAACACGCCTCATTTATATCAATATGATGTATGCATAAGATGAAAAACAATTCCTTTTTGGTACGTAGCAATACTATAAAATCTCATTGATAAAAACAGTTCACTTCATTAAATCAAGTATAATATATGTATAGTTGATGACTCATTTTATTTTTCACCTATATGTAATATGCTGCGTATGCACAATGATCAATAAGGCGTACCTTCACAACACATAATTTCAGTGATACAAACATTAAACTTTATCAACTTTAGAATTGTAGAAAGGGGGTGATGGACTCGAATGTCAAGAAGGAAAACATTTGTCAATATTGGTAGTATTCCAAGTTAAAAATCTTCTGGAGATGTATCATCACAGTGTTATTTTAAATCAACATGTCGTTAGTTTCAATCATCTTGTACGTGATACTACATAACAAAAACTTCTTATACATTAATATCTTCATCATCCCATCTTCACTTCATATTTTTACAGATTTTTATTGATATTAAATAAGATGAGATGTGATTCTACCACTAAAATCGGTGGAACTGCCTGCATGGCAATGGAGATGAAAAATGGTTTCTTGTTATAAATTGAAAGATTAGATGCATCCAACTCAATGCGCAATATTTGATCATCAGTCAGCTTTCTGTTTGGTACGGAGATTTTGGAAATAAATTTGTGCAACAGTATCAAAAGAGAATATCAAAAACAAAATTGGGAAAAATGAGTGGGTAACTGATTTTTTCCCAATTTCGTTTCCTAGACATTTTCTTTTGATACTGTTGCACAAATATATTTCCAAAATCCCCTTGCAAACCAGAAAGCTGAGAAAGTTAACTTTTTGATATGGAAAACCAGGAGAAATAATAACAACTGGCTCTCCAGTACATTATTCATGCTTAGCTAATGACGTACTTTAAATTACCGTGCGAAACATGCATAAACGGTTAACCTCCCATCATTCCTTGCCTGATTCCTCCAACATAATCAAAGAGCAGGATAAAATCAGAATCTAATGTGATCTATAATTAATCGAAAAAATCAGCAATTGATATTTATATTATTGTTCTTTTCGATAGTCGAAATTTGTTTGTAAAAGCTTTGAATGTTGGTGACATTTATTAAGAGATTTGAAGACTAATACTAAACCTTTGAAAAACGTTTTATTTTATTTTCCTCTAAATATCATTTTGAACATTAAACACTGTTCGATGTTGAACTATATTTAATTTTGTAAAGACATCAAAAAGAAACGTTTCAATTTGTATAAGACTTAATAAATAAGATCAATCGCCTACAGCGACATCTCCGTTAAAAGGCTTAAATATAAGAAGGTTGATGTTGGAATTGACAATATTGTTGAAATGAAGGATTTTTAAAGAAAAACTGCCACAAATTAGGTTGTAGTCCGTATTACAGCCTCAAACTAAGTTAAACTGTGAATAGCAAATAAATTGCGAAACGGTTATACATTAGCCTTGGCATGAAAGTATAAATATTTGATTCATGTTTTGGTTGTATAATGTTGAGATCGTTTAACGGTATTTTAATAAAGAGTGTACCGGACTAATAAAAAGAAAAACACGACCAAGACTATTATCTAACGCTGAATCAGAAGTAAGGTGTAGCCAATTTTCCTACATTAGAAACTTCTATGGAGGAAAAAAGCGAGTGAATACCCCACATGAAAGATGTCGTGCTTCCTTATGTAAATGAATAAAAGAATTCAACTGAAGTCTCACAAGCCAATCAAAGTAATCTACTTAAGCAAATGTATCAAATTTTCTTGACCATAAATTTGGCGACGGAAGCGAAATCAATATGATTACAGATAGAATGTGATGTTCAGATCACAGATAAAACAGAAGAGTTTAATATAGTGTCGTGCCATTTAGCAGACAGGTCATATTTTAACTGTTATGGGCTGCAAAGATTATATAAAAGGTTGCAACACGGGCTGAAAAGATCATAAAGCTGACAATACGTTCTAACAAATAATTGAATCTGAAACCCAGAAAGAATTATTTTGGAAACAAACCAATAAATGAAAGTTAATTGAAGAAAACATTATATTATTCCACAGAGCCCTGCCCTGCCTTGCCTAACTAGAAATACATTAAATGGGCAAAACATAAACGGAAATAAAGAAAGGACATACATCATATATAATTTCAGTTATATCTACATTTCAATAAATACATCCCTGTACAATGTAAGCTTATTACCAGTTCTCTACGGATGTCAAAGTGCTAGACGGGACTATATTCTATGTGATATCATTTGACCTTTTAATGCCTGTCATTTCAGAGATAAAAAAATGAAAGGTGCATTATTAGACTGAAATGGATGTTTGGATAACGTTGTTCTTTTTCTTTTTTTGTAATGACTTTCTTTTGTGGATTATCTACTAAAAGTTATTATTTAAATACATAACATAACTTATGAATGAACTCTTATTGAATCGTTATTATTTTAAAACATAACACAAATAAAACTCTTTTTGGGCTTTTTTTTTTTAAAATAAATAACACAATTATGAATTCAACTCTTTTTGAAATGTTATTATTTAAATAAATTTTAAATTTGTTAAATATAACTCTTATCTAATTGATATTATTTATATTGTTGATATAAGTGGAATAAGTAATTCAAAAATTAGATTCAATTCTGTTTTTCTGACTTTTCTGATCAAACAGGTTGACTTTTAAATTGAATTAATCTGTAATATTGGCCTAGCAGTTATTCTGTACAAAGGAAGGTCACAATTTCTATTCAAATATTCTAATTCTGGGAATTCCGCCAAGAAAAAGGCAAGAATCAAGTTTCTGGGGATCAATAAGATGTTCTCAGTCTTGTTAAAAGAAATGGTATTATTTTACCCTAACTAATTTAAATTCACACCAAGGGAAATATAATCTAAGATGACTAAATATTCTTCATGTTTGAATTAATAAAAATAACTGTTTTAATGTTTATATTATCTTGCATTGTTTCAGATTTTTTAACAGTATAATTTATACTAATAGACATAACGGAAGCATGTGTTTCTTCAATATATTGGCATATAAAATTATGACATTTATGTGTTTTTGTCGGTTATCTTTTGTTTGAAAAGCTGTGATATCGAACTGAGAAGCAGCAGGCCAACAGACTAGTTTTGTGTTCCTGTCAAATAAATTGCAATTGTGTTCGTCGTATGTAAAACATTTTTCCTCACTGAAAACCCCGGTAATCTAAATACAATTTCGGCTTTAAAGGCAAAATAGATTATTGCCAGTTTATGAAATTTCCATGTTGTAGGTTATCTCATCTACTTTGCATCTCTGAAATATTTGCAACATAGTTATTGTCTGTTGTTATTAGGAAAACAGTAATCAAACAGTAGAATTGTATGGTTATTCGGTATGCCTATATCGATATTTTTCCTTGGAAGGGTTTAATAACTGAGTCAACAACCTTACTCTTGTCACAGAGAAAACAACCAAATTCAAAACTACTCGGAATCTTGTGAGTCTACAGACTAGAGGTGTCAAAATTGTCTTGTTTTTATTCATGAAATTTGTAATTTGGTACCGATCAATGTCTAATCAAATTGGCTGAGAGGATGACGAGCACCAGATGTAGTCCAATATGACAATAATTCAACTCTAGACTGTAACAAACCACTCAGTCGAATAACTGCCTTATTATATTATCATTATTTCAGGAATTTAAGTACAAAATACCAGTCTTGAAATCCTGGACTATCTTATCACTAGCAGCTGATTTAGCGTTAAATACCAGGCCGTATTATTGTTCATGATACAGGTAAAATCCAAACTATCATTATGATGAGTTTCGATGTTGCTTACCTTGTCTTGTGGATAATTGGGCCAATGATTGACAGAAAGATATTAAAATGAAGTCTCTCAGATGGTCTTCAGATCTGTAAAAAGCCTCTTAGTCATCAAATTATACTATTATATTCCCATTACTTGGCGACTCAAAGGGCAGAAGATGACAGTCATGGTGACCCAGACCATGTTGAGAAAGACTGTAGAAAGGGTTTCAATAGACGTAATTTTTATACTTGGCTGGAAAGGGTAGAATGTATAGGCCCTATTTATTCTTCATAGGAATCGAGAAATATAGAAAGAATTTCTAAAAATTAGTGTTTTGTAAAGGTATGTATAAACATCTGATTGCTATTGCCTCTATAACTACATGCATATATTAACATCATATAATATATACATATATTTAATTAACCGCAAACACATCTTAAGCTAAGGCTAAAAAGACCACCCATCATCTTACTCAGCTATGAATGTGGCTTTGTGCTTTAGGGAATATGCAGTTTGTTTTCATTTTTATGTTTGAATTTAACCAGTGGTAATTCAACCTGATTTATTTCACCATTGTCATTTAGAACAGTGATTTATTGAAACACGAAATGACATTGTTGGATGTTAAAATAAATATTGAATACAGGTAAAGATGATATCACATCAGTGAATATAAAACAACACACTGGGAAATGAGATAATATGAAAGCACAAAAAGCTTATCAAGAAGTAATCTATCTTAAATTACCGTTTCAAAGTGTTATATTACAACCTTCTGTTTGGATTCCCACACTTTTAATGTCAAGAGCTACACCTGAACTTCATAAAACAAATCATTCGTGTTCAAACAATGGTCTGTCATAGACACAAACACTGTATACCTTTTGCCATTCAATATTAAGCGGTATGACCGACCAATCAGAACAAAAACCAAAAAACAGGACAACGTTGTCAATATGGCACGTCAAATTCAGGCTACAAACCCAAACTTGTGTTTTTGCATTTGTAAGTATCCTTGAGGGTTATTCGGATGGGGTTATATAGGCGAAAGCCATGTTCTAAATCCTAGTTGGAAGTTCATATGCATATTAATATTTCACTATAATTGACGGTATTCTTGATATTCCATATCACAATATAGAATGAAACCAATTAAGGTATGAAGTAATCACCTGACTAATTAGTGACATACATTTACCGGTATAATTGAAATAATTTGGATCAATTCTGAAATCGATCTCGAGCTGATGAGGTTATCAGACTTTTAAGTCTAAACGAGGATGACATGTTGATACACCTAATTTCATAAGTAGCTTTGTTGCTTTGTTTTTATCAATTCAATAATCATGATGGAGCGAGCAAACCTCTTATGATAGTTTCTAGAATTCATTTTTCTTCATCTCATTGATCATTCTTGTCATAATCCATTTAGTTTTAAATATTAACTCGTTTCCCAAGATGACGAGTACTTCAAAAATCACTTCTTTTATTCTAAGATCCGATTCTACACCAACTAATCAATATGCTAAAAAAAAATTTCAGAAGATACATAATCTTTAAAAATTTAACAAATAGTGAAACTAAGGCCTTAAAATAAGCACTTCAGTAGATTACCTGGAATTTCCAACATCAACTTGGACATTATCACCACTGAAATATTTTTCTAAACGTAACCAGAAAGAATGATGATACAAGTAGTATGTGTATCTGTTGAGTCTTCGTAAATCAGTCAAATGCAGAGAATCACACACCGGAACAAGTTTGAGCTTAATGAATATTAAATGTGCACCTGTTAGGTATCATACAAAGATAATCAAAATTTAAGTGATCATTACACATCCGTATTTTGCATTGACCATTGTTTCATGCTGTTTACAATACAATGCAATAAAAATGCAAAATTGAGGAATTTCACGTCCAAACAGTTTCGATATGTAGCCCTACTTGTATATTTTTTCACATATCTACAAAGAACTTCGAACTGTTTTTGTCCATTATTTCCGTAAATGGTTTGAAAGAAATGAAATATGACATGTATTAGTGTAGAGAGCCATGAACTTGACCAAGGAGGAAATATGAGTTAATCATTGCTCATAAATCTGGAAGTTTTGTATTTACAGCCGGTAATCACGGGATGTGATTGAAACAGTTAATAATATTGATCACCTATCAGTCCTGTTATGTAGGTCTACTGATTAATCGGCGCTGCCGTGAATATTATTATTTACTTTCAGTTATTATAAGTTTATTATATTTATTTTCTACTATTGATATAATCTCAGGGTCGTTTTATTCATTTGTAATCTCAGCATCATGTTGGACTAACAGAACTAACATTATTCTAATGGAATTCCTTTTTTTTTCACTTAGACAAAACGTTGATGATGATATATAAACATATTATATACTATGTTATATTAAAAGGCTTCTGTAGCAGAAGACTGGTCGGAGGATTACATTCTTACAAAGCAACAACTAAAACGCACTGTTTGCAACACATTGTAATGTAGATGTTTGCCCATTAGCTTGTGCATGATTTCCAATTAAAGCTCTCACACGTCTACGTCGAAATCATAGTCGACCAGTGATTATATTTTGTTCCTGTATACAATAGTGATTCACCAACACCAAACCAACTCTATAATGGAATCATTGGTTTTATAAAGAATCTGTCATTCGATTGATATAGGTCTGTCACACAACTTCTACTGGACACCTGCCGAGTTACTGAAACCTCTATTTAACACTTGAATGACGAAGGTCTTGAATTGACAGTTCTAAAATGGATTTCTCAAACCAAAAACAGATACTAAGGTCTTAAATATTGGTAAAAAATAGTTTGCTATCATTATTGAAAACTTGAAAGAAGACGCAATCTGTCAAGATGGGAATAAGAACCCACGATCACTTTCATTTGTGCTATTTTGAGCAGAACAGCTGCATGTGGAAGTTCGCTCAGTGCAAAAAAAAGCAACAATCTTAATGAAGAATAATATGTGATTAGGATAGTCACGTCAAAACGGACAAATTTTTCTTTCTTCGCCATAGAATTTTAATGAAAATATATTTGTTTGGCGGAAAGTACACAAGACAAATAAGGTGGTCAACACACAGGACTTGGTCTTTGAGGTTATTGGTTATTTTTAGGAAAAATGATTTATTGCTGTACCAAATTGAAATTTATAAATTCGAATGACGCAAATCTTGTCAAAAAATTCGGTTTGAAGGTTTTCATCTGATTTTTTTTATCTCCTCGTTTTGTTTTGGAGAATAAGGACCTCGTTTGATGTGCACCTGAAATAATCGTAAGATGGTCGCAATTGTGTTCCTTTCTGAATTGATGATTATAGTGGTAAAATACTTAATTATTAGGGATTCACCCGTTCATTAAATTGCTTTCAGAATGAGTTAAGCTTTCCTGAAGAATATGAAAGGTTTAAGTGTCCAGAAGACTCGACTGTTATGTTTCCATTGGTGTCGTTAAAAGGGAGGCATTTATGTTAAATGTGCATGAATATTGAAGTGTATTGTGTAACACTTTACTTATATACCAAGTCAGATGGGATTAAATGAATCATCAGCGTCTCAAGGAGTCAAGACACAGGTGGTAGCTAACGCGAATTTACAATAAGTTTTCACTTGAGTGCCTCAAACACTAACGTAATTTCCTTCACGAGGTTCGCCTGTCTCACTTACTCTAACTTCATATTAGTTTTCTGGCAATCGACTCACAAATTAATATAATTGAAGAAGTGTGTAGACCTTAAACGAGTGCTTAATCTGCTTTGCGCATTAAATATGCATAGACCTAATTTGTTCTCTTCAGTTTTTATCCATTATTTACACCTTGCTATCAATGTAGTTTCACGTTTATTCAATAATAACCAGTCGTTTGGTCAATACACTAATATAAGTTTTAACCTTTCCTATTAAAGGTGTTACAATTACCAATCAAGCGTTTTCTTCTAAAATTATGATGAAGAGTTCACTTCACCAGAATAATCGCTGGCATTGAAAGAGAAATTGTCTGTTAGAAGAATATTGACGTTTCTCTTTAATTATTAATATATCTAACGTCAAAATGTCTCGAAACGTTTTTTTTTACTTTTCTCTAATTAAGTTTAAATAACATTGTCTATAATATTTATCAGCACTGAGCATGGAGGCGTTCTCAATTCTTCCTTTATTTTATTCCATTTTCAACTCCAGACGACAACTTGACAATATTAGACCAATGACAAAAGCCAGAAACAAATTTTAAATATTTGAAATACGTTTACGACACGACAGTTTTAAATTGGACCTAATTCCGACATTAATTGGATATTTCAAATGTCATGAAAATATCAGAATTGAATGCTACGCAGGTATCTGTGTGACATTGACCAGTCCAATATTACGAATAGCAAACTGTTATTTATATTTGTCAGATATCAAATTTAAAAATTAAACGTCATTTAGTTTGCCACAAAAATGTTTAGGAGATGAAAATCCTATGATATATGACAGTTCCAATAATTACCGAAGTTATCGTTACGTTCAAAATGGCGTCACTTCCGATTGTTTCCAAACTGTATGCAATAAAAATTGACGAACCATTCCTTGAGGTCATCTAGATAATAATTAACTTCCGGTGTAATCAATCCTGTTACACTGAAACGGTAATCAATAAAATTAAGCCTATTTGTTAATACAGATAATAATCAAAGAAAATTGAACTCGCCAAGTAGGTGAAAATCTTTTCAAGGTTCTGAAATCTTAGCTTTGTGTCAATCAAAGATCACGATAGTCACTTGTGGTCTTCTTTAGATGTTAAATCCCACAAGTAGCCACAAGTATAAGTAGAGAGATTTCTCTTGATGTGTGTTTACGTTAAATTCTCTTTAACAGAATAATTGCCACTGCTCATACGGTGTTGAATATTTATAACGCATTGGCTATTTCAAACCCTGGAGTATGCATTCATTTCTTAATCACACAACTGTTTGACCTAGCCAGAGTCTTGGGACTTGAGGCTAATGATATACACACTTTGTATGTCTAATGTGTTATTATTCACTTTATCCCATTGTATCTCTAAAGTATTTTGTGGTTGGATTCTGTTATATTTAGCACTCTTAAACATGAGGTCACTGTACAATGGACAGTCTGGCAACAAAATTAATTTAGCGCAGGAATTTCATTTTCGACCAAATTAGGAATCTTTAAATACGTCTCTCTCCAATCCCCATCTCTTCATACCTACGCATTTACTGGCCAGAGAACCTGATGTATCTTACAAGTCAAATAAGAAGATCCAAAGTCCATACCTGTTAAAGAAAAATATTTCTCAAGTTGTGGTGAAGGCCATGGGTCTGGCCAGTCTCGTAAATTCAGTCAACTATGGTTGCTTCTAGCCACAAAATTTGGAGAAGGTCAATCACACAACGACAGGCCCAATGATATAAGTAAAATTAACTTTCAATATTATCCATTTAAACATCGTCCAAACGTCCATACCAATAAAAGAAAAGGAGGATCAACACTTCTCTAATGGTGGTGCATGACATGGACCTGGTCAGTTTCTATATTCGAACTATGGTGCCTTCTATTGGGGAAAACCAATTACACCAAATGCTAAGAGTACCCATATAAGTATAACTAACTGTCAATATTAACCATTTTTCAGACATATCTAAATAGAGCTTAATTCCAGTAAAAATTTGGACCACAGAGCTTAAATCACCATCTACGTTGGTAGGCAATCCAGTTTAAAACATAAACAGAGGCAAATGATTTATTAAGATCCAATGTTAACCCCTGGTGATACATATTTTAAACATCATGGTATGTAAATGCACCTTGTATTCAGATATTTGTTAAGAGAATGGAAAGAAATTAGACATCCGCACTGTTGGAAAACAGTAGTGGAATCTTCCAGTAGCAGAGATACAGAAAGAGAGAGGAGAAAATGGGTGCACTGATGATACTATGAAACAAGTAACATCATTGATAAATACACCCTTTTGCCGAAGAACAGTTTGTAGAAGAAATATGACAATGAAATGAAAAAAAATGGAGTTATACAACCTACTTTTCTGCACCTAGTGGACTAATATGTGTAATTTTGTCAGGACAGCAATATGAAGAGGATAGGCCTATGTGTTAAAATCCTTCTACTCTCATTGAAGAAAATCCGTCTTGAAATTTGCTAGAATAAGCATATACATGTATCTATGAAAGCTATGGTACGTTATGTATTTTTCTGTAGTCGTTCTGTATCACAACACAATAAATGAGTTAGAAGAATAAAAGATCAGAGAAAGACAATCATTATCCTGTGTTTGGATATTCTTGTACATTTTCAGAAAACAAGGTTTGTACGCCATATATTTGCAGGATCATCACCAAACCTCATTCACTACACATCATTCACTATCATCGTGACAATACGCTGTGGACGGTTAATTAATTTCAGAATAACAGGTCCAAAATTAAATATGAGCAATAAGGTTACAACTTAAATATTTACTTACTTGTAAATCCACCACTTACCTTTGCAAAGTGTTGAGCGAGATGCGACCATGATCGCATGATGTGGGATACAAGATAGGTTTTAAAAAACGGAAATTAGATACAGAAACAATCTTCTTTGGGTTAATAATTAATATGTAAAAACTACTATTTTAAGATTACAAACTTGGCAAATTGTTAAAGTAGGGGAAATTTTAATAGCTAAATTTCCTATCAAACTTACATTTAATGTACAAGACATTTTGTTCTGCATTGTTTTAATGGATCTTTAAGTTTGACGCGATTGCATGCACATAATAAAATATTATAATTAATCTTTATTGGGTGATAATGGAACTGTTTTTAATTTTTGTTTTCTTCCTGAAGAGGTTCGCTCAATGCAAATTGTTAATTTCAATCGAAAATTTGATATGCACCAGTTCATGGAAAAAAGGACTTTTCAAATAATTTTTTGAAAAAAGTACAAGTAAGGTCGAAAGAACATTGCAAAGAAACCTGTTGTCTTGCATGAGTCACTGCACTAAAATCTTTTAGAACAACTGAAATTAATTGCCACCTGATGCTAAATTATGACAACGTTTAAATTCGATTTAAGTTAACGCCTGGGTATAAATATTTTTTATTCCAATACAGAGAAAAGATTAAAGATAAGGTTAGGTAAAATATAAATTTTTCTTTACTTTTTTTCTTGTATTTTTATTTGTATAAACAATATTGGTCTTTTTTTCTCATTTCAAGAAAGATCTGTTGTTTTTAGGGATTGAGTGAGATGCTTTTCCTATAAACATGCACGTGTCTGTTTCATGTCGTCTTTGACAATATAACAATCAGGCTTCAAATAAATAATTTCCAAATTGTTTCAAATCGTTGTATATGTTTTTTCCTCATTAAATATTTGCAGCTGCAGTGCGTATGTTATGGAATGATGCCATAGTAATTGTGAATTTATTATTTATTTCAACTATTTATCGCTAAATGATTCCATGAAGCTACCTCCAGCAGCCAGATGTAGAATGACGTGAATAAAGCAAGGAATACAATCATTTGTATTAAAAGTGAAATAAAAAAAATAAAAAAAATCATGAGAAAACACAGGTGACTTTAAATGGTTTGCATTTCAAAGGTCAAAATTTACTTCCATAATTCGGCAAAGGGCGGATCTGATATGCATAAATTTTGATTAAAATATTTGAAATAATAATGTTCCAATATTTACAATGTCTTTGCCTCTGATGTTTAGAGCAATAATATGTAGATTTAGCAGAATAGTTGAGCATTTGACCAACGCTGGCTTGAAAGAAGGGATGAAAGATTGGCGTATGTCAGTACAAAAGTCATTGTATTTTCTTATCAACTTTGACATTGTCCAGTCAAAGAGAGTTAAGGCAATGAAGTTAATTCCGTGGTATTTAGACGAAGGAAACAGATCAGTCACATTGTTTGTAGGTTGTATTGTTAATTAGAACTAATCAAAATATTGAGATTAGATTTCATTGTGATCAATACTGGAATAAAACTTGATATCTCCACTTTGATATACTAGATAACATCACAGAGCCGATTTTTACTGCCAAATATATATCTTATTTCATTCAAACGTATAAAAAAAATATTTTAAACATTTTCGCCACACCTACTAAGCAAAAAAATCAATCTGAGTGCAGGAATGTATGGAAATTAGTTAAATTTTTTCTTAAAATCTGCATTTCAAGACATTTGACATAACAGTTCATCTTTAGCTGCACTTAAATTTGAATTAATAAAATTTGTTCTGAAAAGAAGTTAAGGAATATGAAACAGTATGATATTTTACAACCAAAAAATTGACCACAATAAATATTATTCTTGTAACATTTTAAATGGTAAAAGGTTGTGCAAATGTCTATAATCAATTTAAAGCATCGTAAACCAAAAAATCAAAACACTTCTGTGACACCATATACAAATAATTTTGAGAAAGCGTTTTAATCTAACATGGGATTTAATGGTATCTTTTGGGGGGGGGTATAAGATGTTATATGACATGATATTTGCAAAAACGATGTCATAAGTTATTTTGGAATTACAGTAACCATAGACGTCAAGCAAGGAATCGGAATGTTTCAAATTTAAAGAATGGGACACCTAATTGAAATCTTTTTAAAGGTAACATTAATTAATATGCCTGAAGCCAAACTAACAGTTTCCTGCTTAGATCTATCAAAGTATTTTGCATCTGAAAAAGACATCAATGTGTATGGTTATCATAACTCTAACGAATATTGGACATAAACTGTCACCATTTGCAGCCTGTTTTATTCGTCGTTGGAACTAAAGAACATAATAAATTGATTTATAAATTAACATAAACATATATCTTACCTACTATAACCACCAGAGAAGTGGAAAATAAGAACTCTAACATTAAGGCAATGTCCATCTTGACTGTAAGTAAAACATATATTACATCACATAATATGTTAATAGTCCATTCTATTCATTAAAAGTTAATTGTTTACAATATAAGTTGTTACATGTCCAATATAAACCATATACGACACAGTAGAAACAATAGTAATCCACTATCTAACTTTCTTAACATGTGTTTAAACTAGACGCTGCTAATAGAAAATATCGAATAGCCTTTTCTTCTGGCTTCCGTGTGACTGCTACCGCCTATTGACCGATCGGGGCATCGAGGGGACGCTGACGATACGATACAGCGATTACAAATGGCTATATTCAATACATGAGTACATGTGATTATTGATAAGAGCGTGAGAGATGCCAAGTTCCAGGATGATTCTGTCAAATAGAACTGCTATTCACTATTACTTTTGAAGGATTATGAATTGATAGTAAATACAAGGCGCCTGACTTGGGTCGTGATTCTGTAACATGGTCTCATAAAGTCAGTCAAGTTAATTTAGGAAATTTCGAAAGTAATGATTAATTTCACTTGTTGGGAATCACATGACATGACTTTCATTATGTTGTTGTATATTGTGGACTGATATATAAGATTATTGGCCTGTAACCTCCGATATTTTATCATATCTTATCGTATACATAGTTATTACTGTCTTCCTGACATTGATTATCTATAGGTAATTATTACTCAAATATATCTTATTTGTGCA
The DNA here is from genome assembly GCA_030562195.1 of Nipponacmea schrenckii. Classification (NCBI taxonomy): domain Eukaryota; kingdom Metazoa; phylum Mollusca; class Gastropoda; family Lottiidae; genus Nipponacmea; species Nipponacmea schrenckii. Next base: position 21,980,678 of record CM060200.1, on the reverse strand, counting down.
TGTATATATTTCATACATATGTTTATCATACAGTATTATTAAAATTTAAAATTTACACAACTACAAGAAGACGTGGGAGATATCTAATTGGAAATTTTAAGGGAATTCAGTTACATAAACAAATCGCAAAGACAATTTTTAGATGTAGCTAGGTAAAAAGTTGGTTTCAGGAGGTCAATCTCCATCACATTAGCAATTAATATAATATTGCCCTTGTAGATATTGCTGGAGGTCACCATTTGCGGAATACGTCCCTGCATGTAAAAATGACCATTTCAAACCTGATAGCACATCTACTGGTTTTGGGGGGTAATTCTCCAATACATTTGTGTTCGCAAGAAATAAAAAACGGATAGTTGTTTTCAGTTATCAAATTCAAGATAAGGACAATTGAGCAGATAATTTCTATTGCTTTTCACATGCTTATCACTCGCATACGTTTGCTCTCAGACCACCCAATCCCTTGTAATTGCGAGATGTCTACCTAGAGAATTGATATAGATATAGTTGAGAAGGAAATCTTAATTCCTAATAAGAAAGATACAGAAATCTATAATACTATCTACCCGATGGAGTTAAAATTTGAGATTCGAAGTTGGAGTCACGTCATGACAAGTATTGTCTATACAATAATCACTTACTTTACTATGGGTAGAAAATGAATGTTATTTCGACTCTGATAGACGATACCAACATCTCAGCTGATATTTCTGTCTTATTTTGACCAATCGTAATCCGGAAGACAAAAAAGATCTGTTTTGTCTAGAAAGTTTAATTAATTTTATGAAAGTAAATTTATTTCTGTTATAATCATCTAATATAATATTTCTATCAGGTCGACTTAACACATTCAGTTTTCTAGATTCGATAATGTGTAATTTATTGTCCTGTTCGAGAGATCTAGCTAAGCGCTGAAACGTTGCGAAAAGTGGCTAGTTGATCTCTGACCATCAATTTAAAATTTAAGTACACATTATTAGCTGCCCTTGCTCTCTAATTTAGCTCGCCCGTGTGTTCCCTTTCATATCTGTCTATGCACTAACAAGAATATTTCTGTTTTCTTCTTAATGTTTGCCATAATTAAAAATTGTTTGTCTTCTCCAGCCTGTCTTCATGTGTTTCCAATCAAATTTTTTTGTATAGTGTTAATTCGTTAAAAGTCCCCAAAATATCCGATATCATCAGAATTAAATTTGACTAATTGGAGAGACTGATGGTGATATCATAGTTATCTAATGAAAATATATCGATACAGACAAGCTATTCAGTCTATTACGAAGTGAACAGTGTAATAATATAATAATGATTATTTCGTTAATTTGAATAATTACATAATTATTGATCAAAGCTTTAATTACTTGACTTGTATTACCAATTCGTCTAGAGCCAATACTTTGTAATGATGAATATATTAATGATATAATACGTGAATTAACTGTAGTCATACTTCAGACTAGTCTCTTGTCATATTTAATATTTGATTACTACAAATTAACAATTCTTTTATTTTCTAGAAACGCAATATTAGAACTTGTGTGATTGTATAAAAAACATGACTATCACCGCAATTACAATAACACTATACGAATTACCTTTAAAGGTATTCAACTTGTAACAATGATTTGTCAATTTTGCGGAGGAGTTCCGATTCATTTTGAATCAAATAGATAACCGTGTCACAGGATCATCATATTAAGTAAATATTATACAAATTAATAGATCCTGTGTTACAAATATAACTGATTCAATGTAAGCTTATTGTATACAAAGCTCCTTGGATTATGTTAATTCGGAAAGTTTCCAAGTCCCCGGAGAAATCATCCCATCCTCTCAAGGAGATGTAATTTAATTTTTCGGCTAGCGGCGTTCGTTTGTGTCGGTAAACATGAGTTCATAAATATTTAACACCCTGAAATGGTAATAGTTTATAAACCGTCTTAACTCATTATCAAACTTTACAACTGGGAATCGAACAAAACAAAATGGCGGACATTAAAACTGGATAGATTTCACGAATCAAAGAAATTCCAATGAATGTTGTATTTGTATCAGATCCTAAAATACTACCTTGAAATTGTTATATTTGCAACATGTGCCTTAAAGAGAAATATACTTGGACTCAGTTTATGATACAAAACTTTTTGGAAAACAGCAACCTAAAGAAAATGCAGGTTTTGTGTGGTTTAGTCAATATGTGAAAACCATATATTTGAATAGATTTGAAATGAAGGAAGTTATTCAGATCTGAAAAGAAGAAAGTTATTTAATAATAGAACAGAGTAGAATTACAGTCTGAGTTCCTAGTCCACCACAGTAAAAGCATGTTGAATAATATTGGTAACATGCTGATTGTCTTAAGATTTCCATAACTCATGAATACGACACAGATATTTCATCTTATATGTTTTTTATTTGTCCCAGTAAAGTATATTAAACATAATATTTGTCTAGAAGGCATGGTTTTATTGTTGCTATATTGCTTTAGATTTGTAGAATTACATTGAATAATAAGTTGGAATAAAGACAAATAAACCACCATCGCCAATAACAATACATATGGCTTGGAAAATGAATTCCCTCTCTTCATATCAAAATGTCGGAATTTGAATTTGAACTATTGTACAATTGAAGTCGATATTCGACGTTGACAAATTCACTTTTGCAAAATTTAGATTTCTGACCTGATATCTGACACTCTGCTCTGATATACACTCTAATATCTGATATTTTGATATCTGTCATTCGAATCTACATTCTGATACCTGTCATTCGAATCTGAATTATTACAGACCGATATCTGACTTTCAGATCTGAATTGTATTCTGATATCTGTCATTCGGATCTGAATTGTATTCTGATATCTGACAATCGTATCTGAATTATATTGACATCTGTCATCCTGATCTGAAAAACATTCGGATCTGAATTATACTTTTCTGATCCGAAATGCACTTTTATACTTACTCTGATCTGAAATAATCTCTGGGACTGCCTTTCTGTATCTGAAATACAGACTAAACCCACTATTTTGATCGGAAATAAACTTTCGGATGTTCAAGAATGCATTCTCTTTTTGGAGTTGTTATATTCAAAATGTATTGAGTCAATTTTTAATAAAGTGTACATATCTTTAAAAAATGTATTTAACTGTCCTTATAAGTGTTTGACTGGTGACTTGACAAGATAAAGATTGACAGAATATTTAAATGTTTGATTATATTATAAACAATATAAGATAGTCCATATCCTTATGTTTATTGATTATCCTGTATATCTTCTTTCCTCTAATTGGATTGTTGCTATGAAACAAAAAAAACATATAATTTACTCAAGAAGTACAATTTAGATGTTTCGCTTGGTTTTAGCCTTAATTGACTCTACTGAGACATTATAGAATTGCAAATATAAAATGACAATGATACAACATTGTACAATCAATATAAGTCTTCGTGGTGACGGGTGTCGTAATAACAGACTATATTGGCCACATTATATAACAAGAAACATTATCATGGATATTCTACTCCCCTTTCATTTACGTTTCAATTCATATACAGGAATATTTATCAATGATAAGGAATAAGAATAACAATTATAAATAGCAAATATATGTATTATCCACTTGTGGTCACGTTTTAAGGCTCTACAGGTATTGAGGACTTGCTGATACTACCACACGTGGCAATAAGAATGTACATCTAGTTTTCTTTGCATGAGCCACGTTATGGTATCTGTTTGAGAGAATGAATTTGTCATGTTAATGAGTAAAAATATTATAATGCGCTGCCGAATTTTTTATACTTCCAATGATCTGACAATGCAATAAATTGACGGTAGCTAAATACTCCAGTTACAGATTCACGCAACCTTCGATTGTAAGTACCAACTTTCAGATGAGCATATACACTCAGCATCTTTCAATAGTTCGAAACTGTATAAAACTAAATAAACTAAGAATTAGCTTTAATAATGGAATTAAGGAGACTTTGTTGAGAGGTGAAGACTATTGGAAATCTGCCAATTGTCACTATTTTAATTATCCAACTAAGAACTTGCGCTCTTAAAGGATTTCATAATGACATTGATGAGAAAGAAGGTAAAATATTATTGACAGAAACGGACAAAATTTAACTAATTTCAATTCCAGACCCATTGTCAGTATGTTTTCTATTCTCTACGTGTCGACTTCTCTACCAAACAACACTATGATTACACATTATAATGAGTTTTAGCCACAAAAACTGACAAGTAATTTCACTGATTAACGCCAAATATGGATGTTCGGAAATCACTAGTAGAAATGTCTATATTATTTGAGGATTTAGTTTAAACGTTTTCTGTTTGAAGAAGCCTGAGGAGCGGTAAATAAAATGATTTCGTGTTGGAAATTGCTGTAGAAGGTGACGATGTGATTGTAAAACTCAGTAGTCCTCGTGTTTTAATTTGTACCTTTAATTACAAAAGGTACATAGCCTAGTTCTCAGACATAAAAATCAACTTAGCTCAACTCAGTAATAACATTAGTAAATTGCCTTACAACATAAACCCCACAAAATATATCTCCTGTAAATTAAGACTCGTTGAAGAATACTGGGTGATTATTGACTCGAGAGGAAAAGGTCTGTTAAAAGAAGGCCAAAGATATTTCGCAGTGCGGTCTCTTAGTCATCAATCTTACTTTGTTTGGAAAACGATCACTTGATATAATAATATGCTTATGATCAATCTCTCGTGAGTGTGTAGATCTGGTTTGTCTGATACCGCCGTTGCATTTTACATCTTTTGAAACATGAAGATAGCTTGCCAGGCAAGGTAATATAGGCCCACTGGCAGCATTGAAATGCTCAAAAAACCTTCATTAAAAATTCTTATCAATGCCAATGATCATACCAGTTTTATTGAAAATTGCAGCTTCTATTTTTAATACAATTTTGACACTAAGTTAAGGGCAATAACTCAAAAACTGTTCATGGAAAATCGTAAAATTCAATCTTTACCGCCTTGTTATCAATTCGAATGCTCACACCAAGTTTCATCAAAATCCAGTGAAAATTTTAGCTTCTACAATAAAATTTTGACGCGATTTACTTAAAAAAATAACTAAAAAATTGTTCCTGGAAAAATCAGCAAATTCAAGTTTCATCACAATCGATTGAAAATTGTAGCTTCTTTTGCGACCACAACAAATATCTGGAGGCAGGGGCAATAACTCAAAAACCGTTCATTGAAAAATTGTCCGCCGTTTAAAAATTCCAATCCTCTCGCAATGTTTCATTAAAATCTATAGAAAATTGTAGCCCCGATAATGTCTACAACAAATGTTTACGGACTGACAGATCGACGAACGGGGGCGACGACAATATACGTCCACATATTCATGTGGGTGTATAAAAACTTGCGGACCAAAGTCTACTTGTCCCAAGACATCTTTATCTCTTCCAAACAGGGCATGACAAACCCGATCGTTGAAGTTCAAATGACATATTAAGTGGCTGTATACTGAATTAAGAATGAATCATGCTCTGTTGACCAATAAAAATTTAAGATGTTATCACTACCAGCATGCCGGAAAAAGATACAATACGATCGTGGTATATCAATATATACCCGAATATAAAAGAATCCTTAAATGACCCATTCTGCAACACACGTTGGTCTGGGGCATGTTTCTAGCGTACGAACACTGTTAATCATCTGATTAAAAGCATTTGAAATAAATGTTTTAAAAAAAGAAGATTGTTAAAATCATATTGACGAGTATTAATTTTAGCTTCAGTTTCCACTTGTTTTCAACACTGTGATACAAGCAGGAAATGAAATAATTTAGTTTGTAATTTAGATGATGATAGTCAAATGAAATCACATCTTTGGTGTCAAGTCGGTAGAATCACGTTAGCGATTAGGTTCCGTACATTTCGATTAATCTGATCATATTTGTGTCGTATGATGTTCTATCTGCACTAACCCTCAACAACCACGTGAAATTGACATTTTAAGATTTTAAGAAATGGATATCTATATAGTTAAGCACGATTCTGTGTTCTTTGTCAAGTGAAATTTGTCTCCTGCTTACCGACAGCAGTTCCTTACAACAAAACGTATAGACTTACTGTGACATCATGCAGACTTATTGAAATGGAAACACGTGTTGTAAAGCCATGCATTAAGAGACCCTTTAATTCATTAGCATTAACTTTTGAATATTTTCCACAAATTGGATTTTCCATACTGTCTTAATGTCTGAACAATTCCTCATAATATAAAGTACAAGAGATCGAACAAAAATAAAATGCCTAGACTTTGGTAAAAAAAAAATATGGAATTACAAAAGCGCAAAAATTGTTATTTCTTTAAATTAGGATCTAGACTAAGACATTATCTGTCTGTGTATATGAATGATATGAACATTAAATGTAACTGATTATATTTGGTTAAGATGGTAGATGAAATGAGGTTATTGAATAGCGTCTCTCACCTTTACCTCTTCTCCATACATCATTTCCCGTCAGTTGACATCCTTCCATTATTTCAACCAGTAGATAAAATCACAGATTTCTAACCAATTACTGTAAATATTGTTCTCTGTTTCCATCACAATTTGTCTTTCCATAGACCACAAATGATATAACAGATCTACTCTTCAACTTCAAGAAACATTTCTGGTTTTAATTAGTTAAGGATACAATGAAATGAAATACACTTCACTTGATTTGGACAATGTAGATGAGCAACGCTATACATTGTACAGCGAGGGAAATTGTATTATGACAATAGTATAAGCTACCCGTACCTGTGCTCCTGTAGCATTACTTTACCGCAGTGTCTTATCTAAAATTCCCACTCTTCATTGTTCATTTTCCAACATTTGGAGTGTTTAGAAGCCAGCGGTTCACAGGTACTCAAGTTTTTCCTCTTTTTGGGAAAGCGTCGATAATTTCTCCAAATAGATTTCGGTTCTCTCCTTTTGCTCTTTGCAGTTTATGTTAGTATCGCTTTGAAGAAAACCATTAAGTATGAGTTGCGTACTGTCAAATGGTAGTATAATATCATTCCCCCATTTAATCATCTCAGATGTTGATCTTTAATCTGGTGATGAATAGTTAGTTGTTCATCTTCCATCTAGTAACGCTGAATACCGTTCACTGGTCACTTAGTGATTATTAAAGAGCATAAATAACCAATTTCACCTTTATGGCTTCGTTATACTGTTATAAATGGGCCGAAACAAGACACTTTACAGTTACTTTACTCAGTATCCAATACAATTTCTTTAATTGTAAAGTATTCTGACAATGTATCATGATTTTTATGGCCAACTTTCTTAAACTGAATAGGAAACATCTTTTTTTCAATCTGGATTACCTCCGTTAAAGCGTCTCCGCATTCGAACGTGTCAAAAAATTTAGGTCCCCCTTTCAGCAGACTGATTTGATATAAGGTTCACCAAAAAAAGAAAGATTCTTCTCATTTTTCTTTTATATATTAATTAATTATTTTTTTTAGCACTAAAGCTACATTTATAACACAATTTGTGCAAGAAAGGGTCATGGTTATTCATCCCAAAATACCGATAGCCAGTGTTCCATATTAGTCCCTCCGACCTTCATCATTATCAGCTGGACTCAATCTACTTCCCGAGAAAGTCCAACTTACTATAAAACTAAATTGAAAAATCTTAAAAGAGAACAAAAGAACACTAAATATTTCAGAATTCATTTGAGGTCAGAATATAATCGTTATGTGTTTCTGTAATTGATATCGGAAATGCCTCCGAATGACAATAAAATTACCGGCTATCAGACACTCATTTCTATCGCCCATATTAGTCTGTATTTCTAAATAGATATTCTTAATATTCAGGACTATTATTACGTTCATAGTGAATTTTATGAAACATTATTATATTTTCAATTTCAGACCACAGAAAGGAATGTCCATCTTTATTAAACTTCCAAAATTTCACAATATACGGGGTTTTTGACATATAAACAGTTTTATTCATGGTACAGAATTAGATAGTCATAGAATTCACCAAAGAAACTGACATTGCACTGAGTATTGCTACTAGGAGAGTTTTATAGAGATAGCCTGGCTAATTCAATGTTACCAATAATGGACACTTAGCAGCACTATTTGCCAGTAGTCTATAACAATCTACAAAGATGATATCATGATGATCAATCGATTGAAAATATAGATGACAAATAATAGCTCTTTTAATTTTTATGCGGCCATGTTTAATTTCTTGAACACATCAAAATGATGAAGGAAAAGTTCAACAATTTCTGCCTGTAGGGTAAAGTGACTGTTAAGTCAATACTGTGATTCTTGCCTGCTGTTGATCAATTTGTACTTGGCCTTCTTTACATCGTGTAAGTGGTAGATTATAGAAAAACTTTTCAAATCACATCTCCTCCAACTACCAAATTTAAACAAGTTCAAGTGAATAGAAAGATTGATATTAAACAGTGTGAAGTAAATCGTACAAGATTTGTCAATAGAACGTCTCCATGTTTTCCGGGCAAAGATATACATTGTAAAGATATGACTGTTTCCCTGCAGCTTTCATTGACTACTTCATTCTGCTTCATTTACAGTTGTATTGTTTCGTATCTCACATGAAAGACCACAGCCATTTTTTCCCAGATCAGAATGATTCAGTTTTTAAGATGTACTCTCCCTGTCATTTCCAGACAAATTTTTATGCAATTCTGCCTGCGCATTGTCTATAGAAAATTTACAATAGCTTAGTCGACCGATAGAAAGCCAATAATTGTGTATATTTCCTAAATTTTACGTTATTTATATATATTATCTTTAGCTTATTAGTATTAGAATGGAGGATTATAGGAAGATCTCAAGATCGCTCAAGATATAATGTACCAGCAAATTGATCTTAGATTGTGTGAATACCTAATATCAAATTTGTTCATAACGTTTCACAACCACTTCGAACAAAAAATAAAAAATAAAAAAACAGCGATATATTGGATACAAGTGGAACGTATTCAAGAAATCCAGAAAAGGAATATTGGAGAAATTCTCAGCGTGATATAGATGAAGGTATATTGATTTAATTTGAACCATACAAATTCTTCAATAGACATTCTCCTTCTCAACCAAACCAAAAGCTGAAATGGTGCCGAGGGGTAAAAGTCGCTTCAGTGAATGTGAATGTGCCAATTTTTCGGTTATACAGGATGCGGTTACCATCCACCGCCTGTCCATTTAATGCAAATATTTATATATTACCCTGCACTTGAGTGCAGAATGCAGTCAACATTCCCTAAGAAATAAGCATTGCTCCGTTTAGAAAAGCCTGTAGATTAAGGATTGGAATAAAGGGATCAGTTCCCACATGCCCAAGCCGTTACAAATAATACATTGGAACGTTATGTACATTTCATCTTCTTACTAATTTAACCATATTAATGTTGTTTCATTGTTTACAAATCTGTCAGTAATATTATTTTAATAAATATTATGATTTCCAATTGTTACAACAAAGCTCTTTTTTATATTTTTTCTACGAGAAAACAATAAGTCGCCTTAAGTTGTTTTGATCGGTAAATTGAGATAGAGTGACATGTTTTGAAATCGGAAGTGTCTTGACTCCACTTGAAGCATGTTAAAGACATGTTTGAAATACAGATGATGTTTAAGAAATATTCCGGTATAAATTGAATGAGAAGATCTTGTTTGAAATCCTCTCCAACTCTAATTGACCTAAGGTAAATGAAATTATGGTTGTAATAGAATTTGTTAGTGAAGGCGTCGAGCAAGTCAATAATACGATACAAAGGCTAAGTGTAGCAATATTCTAACAACTTCCAGAAGATGGATTCCGTCATAAAAATTACCATTTAGGTAATACCTCTACGTTATCGGTAATCTCAGAGCACTTGAATTACTTTACTATAAATTATATGCTTTAACCATTTGTAAGGTCTAAGTCATGTAGCAAAATATGTACTGCCCTAAATAGGTAATTTGCCTTCAAAATGACGATGACTACAATATTAACCTCAAGGAAACCGATATTGCTTAAGAACCTGGTTTGTCAAAAAGCAGTTGTTACAAAAAATATAAGCAGGGTTACAAATTCATATTTTGAAAATTATTTTATTTAATGCGCCCCTCTGACTTATATTTATGCAAAATTCTAAGAATATTTTCCAGACAAATATAATATAGGAAAATGTTATAATCTTCTCGATGTAATAAATATAGGAAATGATTTTTTATGTTGAGATAAATCATGATGATTTTAATGATAATAAAGAGAAGCCGACAAATTACTTTGAACATCTATTGTTCGAGATATAGTCATTATTAGGCCAAGAAAACGATGAGAACTGAGGAAATGGAATCATTTGTCGCTCGTTTAAATGGTTTATTGGTAAAGAGGATCCTCGTTGACTCTATGGTTGCTTATTTACGGTTAAAGGTCTTTTTATAATTATGTCACGTGATATCGTCCCTTGCCATCTTCTGTAAATGAGATAAGTAAGGTGTTTTATTCAAATAAGTAAATCCATTGAAACATCAACCTTGTTATGGAATTATCCTCTCCTAAATAAAAATTCACTTCATTGTTGCATAATAAAGAATTTCAAGATGCTTCCAATTCTTAATTATGGACCCCATTATCAGATAATTTTAGAAATTTCAGAATATAGCGTACAAATTAAACCCTTTATCCCTGGGGTTAGTAAATATATTAATAAAAATTGCCGAGAATTGCAGTTCAAGTATATAAAAGAGCGGTTATATAATTAAAATGGGCCTCATGCTCATTAGGTATTCAGAAAGGTTTTAGAAGCATTATTATTGACGAAGGTCGGGTAACCTACGTTACACCATCCAAGGCCGAGTTTCACCGCCATTTCATTCGACACGAGCAAAGCTCAAAAATTATCAACAACCAACAGCACATTACCTTCAAATTGAACCAATCCAACTACTACAAATACCACCAACTACCTAGATTTCTAGCAATTATTGGAAGCGAACTTAACTGCTCACATCTTGACCAACTACAAATATGACGGATTATTCTTCCACAATGAATTCAAATAAAAATATCATACCTGATATTGCGAATGTGACGCCGGATTTAATTTTGAAACGTTATCCATATAACTATAATAAAGATCTAGTAGCGACGTCTTTGCTTAGAGTAGAAGCTTATTTCTTAAACTTGTCTTAAAATTTGTTCACCTTGGTGCCCCTTATGATCTGTATTTTAGTAAGAAACCACATTTTGTTTTTAAACAATACGTCACCTCAGATGGCACGATGAATTATTTTTTATTTGCTGCATGTGAAATACTGAGCTCCACCATGTCCTTTAATTGAAACAAAATTTACTGAGTTATTTTAGTTTAAATATTAGTAAAAAAAAAGATTTTTCTTGAAAATGCCATAATAATCATCCATCATGATACAAGGCAACATTTATCTTAGTTGGTGTTTTCGTTATCGCGTGCATTGTGACATAAACTTGTCGATATGGCACATTTTGTTATGAGAAAACAAGTAACCTGTTTAAACTTGATCTGATTTCAGTCAAAGGTTACAACGTTGATTATATTTGATATTGATATTATATCTTAAAGACGCTGATATCAGATAAAAGCTCAGCTATGAATTCCTCATTTGTATATTCAGAATAAATGTCATGCATCTGTGTTTGAATGTTGACCATAATACTTAACATGACTGGTGAATGGTACATAATAAAATTTCCACACTTCGATTTTCAGAAGTAGGTATCATTTTGAAAGTACATGCATATTGTCTAATGAATGGTTTACAGATCTCATCAATCACTTTACAATATCTTGTCATATCAATGTACAAATCAGAACTTTGACATGCAACTTGAACCATTTTAATTAGAATGCATTATTACCGGTGCATCTTTTGTTACTTTTATTTTGATCATGATTACTGCAAGGAAGACTGCTGTCGACATTTTAAAGAAATACTGTTGGCAAATAACTATAAATATTCACGGTGCAGTAAAAAATATTGATATTTTATCCCAGAAACTAACGATTCTAGTATACAATGGAGAAAATAAAATTAATATATTTGAGAAAATTACTTTATCTGGAAAATTGTTAAAATGGAGAAGATTAAAAATCTTGTTCAAATATCAATTTGAGTGGAAGGCTATGAATAGAGGTAACTCCTGTATTCAAATATTTCATCATTGTATCATCCCGAGAGACTTGACTTCCTGAAGAACATATTAACCATTTTTCATGTCGTTCCTTACAGAAAGTTTTCTTTTCTTCAATTCTATGTGATTATTTGGTGTCGGTGTATTTCTAGATATGATCAGTGATAAATATATTGATCTAATATTTGTTGTTAGTCACAAGTAATCCCTGTTTGGTGATAACTCATGATTACAAACGAGACCCAAGATCAGAAATAAAAACCTTTCTCTGACTAGTTAATGTAGACTCGAGACGATCGTGCCTCACACCAAGCCAATATTGTATTTAGACGTGTTGTTTGAAGCAATATGATCACGGCTCTAGCATGTCGGGGCCAATCTTGTCACTTTTCTTTCAACCACAGTGATATACTGTTATCAATCGGTTTATTAGCATCAAGCACTGCACTGAAGCTCTGTCTATATTAGTGCATAGATGGTACACCATGCCTTAATGATAACACCATGCTAAATAAGATACATTTTCCTAGTACACCGCTGAACGTTCTAGTAACTGGAGGTTATTGGAATAAGGAAATGTTTTGCTTCTTACAAAATTATTAGGTTCTCATTTTTATCGGTAAAAGTTATTTGACCGATATATCTCATAAAAATTACAATTTCAAATAGACACCATGAATAGCAGTAATAAGACGTTTCTCGTAATGTAAGTGATGAAATATAAACGTTGGATTAGTCTAAAGAATACTTTCCGTTTTTTATGATTTGTAATTTTTCTATGAGTCAATAAAAATAATTTAGGAGAAAGAAGTGGTATCTCATCATTGATTTATTTTATTGCATTGAAAACGAGAAGAAGGAATTGTCGAAATATGGATCATGTTAATCTACAGCTTAAATGCAGATCTATCGCATATCTTTCGAGGGATAAACTTTTAAACTATGTTTAACTTATGAAATATTTAAGAAGCAATATTGTAAAATGGAAAATATATTTCATTTCAAGGAAGCTATAGTGGACAATTCTAGAATCAGACCACACATAGTTTGATCCAAGATAATCTTCTTCGTGTTTTTAGGATACAAAATATTTGGCTATTAAATAATAATCTAGAAACTTATTTTATTGTCTGCTGAAACATTTAGAGTAGACTTTTTGCATTCGTTGAGGCAACCCCTGTTATATACAAAGGGGGATAATACATATTCAAGACAATAGTAATTTCAAAAAGAATTGGAAAGAATGCAGCTTTTCTGCCTCTTATTAGACTTCTGGGACGAGTAACGTCATAACGCAAGCAATGGGGAATTTTTGCTCTGTAGCAGCACATGTACCATACTATCGAGAAATTCAATGTGTAGGATGAGAGACCGAAACATCTACCATTATTCCAGCCTCAATTAGCTACTTTGACAGTTTTCTTCTGGTGCAGAGACAAAACATTAGGCTTGTTTTTTTTATTTAATCCGCCAAATCCAGATGTAATATTATAAATTATGAACAAATTTTAGTTCATTCATACCACCATTACCCCCTAAACCATTTAAATTTTCCTTCGGAGGTATTTAAAATTCAGCCAACAATTGTCCAATTGGCTAAATGTTACTGACTTTTTTTTACCCTAAAACAGATTGAAGGAGATCAGTTGGTACATCAAGTGCCCTACCACCTGAACCATTGCCGTTCTCTACCCGGATGTACTAATTTATGGAAAACCTAAGTTTAAAGATTATTTTGGCAGGGTTAAATATATATAACCCTTAAATCTGAGTCGAATAAGAGAAACAATTATTTGTTAACAGTTGCCCATATCAGCCTCCGATAACTGACTTACAACTTGTTATCTCCCTTAATACAGATTCCGTCATCAGCATCACCATGGATGGTACTTTAATGTCTAATTAACATTTCGTGATGTAAATGTTATTAATTAGTAGTGGTTTCACACTGGACTTATAAGCAAAACTCGTGTAACAGAATATATCCGTCTGTGCCCTCATATTCGATTGACATGACCAAATACACATATGGAATTACTTCACGTTGTAGAATAAATTCTTATTGCGATGTATAGACCGTTTTAAGTTTTGAAAGGTAGATAAAAAAAATGTGTAGATAGAATTTGATAAAAATAGAAATAATATAGAATTTATTATATACAATTACAAATGTTAAAAACTTTTTACATTGAAAACAAAAAACAATATTTTAGTACATTCTGTAATATTGTGACATATTTTAAAGAAAAAAAAACCACAAAGAGCGGAAACATTGATAATAATTACTTGTTGATATTCGCAGTATAGAGCTCGATTAAACTGAGGTAATATATTATTGTGAGAATCATTCAAGATATATCATCATATTAGAACATAATGATTGTGTAAACCACAATGTTGGAAAATTTACATATTTTAATGTATTAAGACACAAAATACGTGTATTAAAAGCAAATCGCGAATGGTGCTTGCAAATGTAGGATACAATCACTAAAAGAAATACTGTTTTGGTTTGTTACCTGGTCGATATCTTGTACTCAATAATAGCATCAAGTATTCATCTGGTTAGAAAATATCAACGGTGTCATGTAATCCTGTTTACCCAATAAACCCAGTAATCTTAAACAGAATTGTCTTTCACTGCATTCTAGTCAAAAAGTTGATACAAAAGCTTAATATATATTGTTTGGTAAACAAATAAATGAAAATGAAAGGTGAAGTCAGGCATGGTAGTAATAATTATGATTAAATTGAAAGTAAAACGAAATATTGCCAAATGATGTAAGCAATTCTATGGAATGAGCATAGTACATAAGTATAAATATAAATAAGTGCATGATGGAATGAACCAGAAAATCAAAAGTTACAAGTTGTAACGAATGTACAAGCAGCTGATGGAATGATGGTAAACGTATATAAATACTATTAAAAGAGTAAAGTAAAGGAATGACATTAACAAATAAAAAGAATATTAAGTAATTGAGAATAATGTAACACGGATGATAATGATTCATAGATGGATGAAAAGATGCATACAATGAAGTTCCAGGTAATTCCAATTAGATTTCAGTGGAAACGTAGAGGTAATAACATGGCAGATATGAATATACAATCATTAATTGAAGGTTTGAAATTAAGTTCAAAAGATTAGATATCAATCCATCTTTCCATATGATGATCAGTACATTACATACAATGGACAACAACTGTGAAAATGTGTTCCTGTGACATCTAACTTTGAGTAACATGTACATTAATCGTTGCTGCCTTCAAGTGGAATACCACATGATATTCTCGTTCGATCACGGTGTCTCTTCCATTGGGCTTCTATCGGATATACTATCGAGCTTTACAATCTTTAAATCAGATACACAAAACAGTTTGCATTTACATGCTTGATATGCATTATCAAAAGAAATGCACACGTGTGAAGAATAAAATTGATGAAATACATAAACTCTCATGAAATATCGCCTGTAAATTGATAAAAGTACACTACAGAACACCACAACAATAATGATGTCACTAACAATCTATTTCCTATTATCACGTGATACACCATTGTCAAAAGGACCGGAAACAGTTTAGATACATTATAATTAACACTACCACCACCTCCACTAGTCATTTCTTCTGCTGTTGAGGTACCTGAAATAAATGACAAGAAAAAATATTTGAGAAGTATCTCACGGAAATCCCATAATTGTCGCATTCGGAGAATAACGTCCCTATCAGTTGGTCATGATGGCTTTATGTATTCAGTAGGAATCGATGAGTCTTTTATTGATAGATCATATTGGTTTGGCTGGTTTTCTTCAAAAACCTCACGATACGACCAGCAGCTATAACTTGTTTTATACCTTAGTTGTGTGGATATGATTGGATATTGAAATGGTACAATTATTGTAATCAATGGCGACTGGCTTGGGGAGCAGCTACAATAAGTCAAACCTTACAGTTATAGAACATTTTCGGTATTTATATCCGCTTCAATTATGTTTTTATTTTACGGTGCGGATGTACAAATTAGGAACAATTACATATAAACATTATAACGTTCAAGTCTTCTTCAAGATTTGGCCGGTTCTTACTCCTACTCTTTTGAAAAAAAAAGTCGGTCGTTGATAATTTGTGCTAGAAAATATCAGACTAAACATACCAATCCTTTCACCTGAACTACTGCAGCTCAATGATTATTGTAAAAACAGTGGTCTCGGGTTATAGAAATTGTCATGTTTTTCTCAAATCGCAGGATATAAGCCTTGAAGTGCCAACGGGGATTAATTATATAAAATTAAAGTTAAATCCGCTGTATATTTTAAACCAGAATAAGACGTATTTTGTAATAGGATAGACATTGTCTGAATCTTAGTGCTAGAATTGTGGAGGATGATATCTCTCCGTATAAAATACAGATTTAAATTCAACAACAGTTACGAGATTTAAATTTCTTTTCTGCGAGTAGATTATTGGATTATTGCCCCTTATCCCTTACAAATAGATTCTATGGAGAAATAGTCATTAATATAAATTCAAACGAGAAGAACGCAGACAAAAGGAGAGAATTTATTGTACACAAGATAATTGATACGATCTTTTTTACTGGTGATAAAGAACGGTAGGATGATTGAGATAAATAGTGCTTTCTTCATCAAGCATGCCGCTAATAGAACTAAACTCCTTTCAGTCTCTATTCACTTTTTATGCACGACCTTGAAGACTCAGCATATTTGAACAACATGTTTTGTAACAGTTCAGTATCGTGAATTATCTAGTGTAGTACAATACGAATATTAAACGAAGCAACATGAGAGCTTTTGTAATTGCACGATTACATTATCGTTGGGCTTCAGCTGTAAGTGTAAAGCGCGGTAGTGTAAATTTGCAGTCGTCATTGGTCTATGCCACATGAAATACAACTCAATTTTAAAATTTATTGTAGTTCTAGAACATCTAACAAAGGTCCCAGAGATAACATTGGCACCATTCTTACATAACAAACAATAGTTAAGGAGAAATACATCATAACAATGATGATTGTTATTGGAATACTTTAATTCCACGTTAGACTATATTTTGGTCTATAGAGTATTAAAATATTAGAAAATATTGGTTCAAATTCTCATCCTTGGCACGTTTCAGACTGTTGGAGAGTCCAGACTCTATTTAAATGATATTTGGACAGTCTTAAGGGTAATTGTCTACGATTTTGGAGAGTCAACAGGGATTAATAGTTGATATGATTTGATATTAAGCAGACTTTTAGCTTATTGACTTCCCAATACTGGTCAAAATTTTCTTATCATCATATTACCGATTTATTAATTATATTCTTAATGTCGACAAGTTCAATCTATCGTAATAAAATTACAATTTCTATGTCAATTTTAATCAACATTGTAAATTCAATCACTTGGTACTCATTCTCGTCAACTAGCCAGTAATCTTGTTAGACTGGTCTTTCTGGAGTCATCCCCTGGGAAATAAACACACACTTATCCACAAGGGCGTATCATTTTCACGCTTTATTATGAGTGTTTCGTGCTTTCGACAACTCAGAGCGCAATTTCATCGTCTAGACCTCTGGTAATATCTACAAATTCAATCTTAAAGCCATTTGTAAAATGGATAGATTTGTTCTTTAGGCCACAATTGAACACAAGCTATATTCATGATCAAACAATTGCCTAATGCAGACTTCTTTTATTAAAGCATGTTCCATAGTTTATTCCATAATCGTATTGGGTAATGTTAGCCCTGGGCTACTACCTTGATCCGATCAACGAGTTTCATTTTGGTCATACATTTTAATACATCACAAACAGTAAAATGAAATGACAAAAGAAAATACAGGTTTCGTGAAAAGACAAGGTTTAGATGTTTGGGATATTTCAATTAGATATCCATATCGCTTACTTACACACCCGCCCGGGTAAATATGTATGTGTTCATCGAATGTCTGGTTTTGGGGAATCCGACTAGTGATTCAGGTATGATATGACTTGTGTATTATCGATGACGAAAGTAAATACATATGCCTGACTTAAAATTAATATTAGCTGTCTTTTAAGGGCATCTTGACCAAAGGCCGGTTAATAACCTGACGTAGCAATCCGGAGACTGACACAGTTTTGGAATCATTTAATAAAACTAGTGAGTGGGCTCTATATCAATTTACTTTATTGTAGATTACAATACTCGGGAGGGATGAACAGACACACTGTTCGAATATAACAGAACGTACTTACCACGTTTTACATTCGGAGATCCAGCTGCAAAACAGAAAAAATTATAAATATAATAATTTACACACACTGGTGGAATATAACATATACAATAATATACAATAAGATTTAGAAAAGATTTTTTTTATTCGAAATGCCATTACATTTCCTGAAAAAAAATCATAAAATAATTTGAACCACGGTAATGAGGGAAAAGCACTCATTGATATAAGATTTAAGCCATTTTATTGGATTCAGAGGACGGTTAGATAATGTACATTTTTCTGTTTGGGGCATAGATGACCTAGATTTAGTATCTCGGATACGTATTCGCTTTTCTGATAGATAAATTTAGCTCCGGTACTGACCAGATACATTTTTCATTTTAAATCAACTGTCAGAGCTAAAGATATTGGAAAATGATCTTCATATATTCTCGTCTGTCTTGTAGACATCCTTTACGTTCCCTGACCTGAATATCTCATAAAACAGACAGAATGTTTCATTCAATTGACTTTCACATCAAACTTGTAAATTAAATTTCTGACAGTAGTCGTATAATCCTTAAGAATGGCTTTTATCAAAATGTTTCAAATTGACACGCGTTGTTTAAACATTGGGAACCTCGTACTGAATAATTGAGATCAATTTTTTGTACAGTTTCTAGTCTAGTGTAACATTATCAAGTTTTTGCCAAGAAATTTTGAAACGACAATTCAAATGAACAATCAAAAAAAATTTTTCATCATTTGTTTCCATAGAAACTAATTTAAAATCAAAATAGAAACATATAAGTGTTGTAATTGTCTGGCCAAATTAGCTTCCAAGAATACAACATTTTTTATAATACTCATTAAATTTTTTATTTTTTTATTTTCCACAATTTATAATTTGTTTAGGAAAGTCATCGTTGTAGAAATCTCACAATATGTTACTTGTCGGTGTATTTAATTTTGCTGGTTTTTTTTTTCTCGTTTTGTGTTCTGACTCCAGAATGGGATCTAGTACATTCAATACACTCTATTAAATGGCTGACTTCCAAGCCCTTTCCATGTTGGCATATTATAACCTGTGGATAGATTTGCATGAATTGAACTAATGCATATATTAATGGCCTTACCATTTAAGATATGGACTTTAACACTTGTGGTATCTAATTCACTACTTCTACACACGTAAGTTCCTGCATCACTCATTTGACTATGTTTTAACACTAAGACACTAGCTAAAGTTTTTGTCGCTGAGAACTTATATTTATTTAAGGTTATTTTTTGATGCGCATCAGGAGATAGCTTGATGCCATCTTTAAACCAGTCTAAGTTATCCGGAGGCTGTGTGGCACCTGATGCATTGCATACTAAATGAACTGGATCACCTTTCTCTACAAACTGTGTCCCAGAAACAAAAATTGCTGAAAAGAGAACAGAAGTACAAGATTTACAAACATTTGAATAATAAAAAGCGGCGTTAAAGTGAAAAAGAATACACAGGTATCCACAAAGCAGGTGGCCCACTGTTTATTTGAGTATTTCTATTTTTAGCTTCGATCATATCTGATTAAAACTAAGAATCGCAGAACTAATTTTAAAAAATGGCGTCCTCATTTCCGTTTAACCTTTCACTCATGAATGATTTTAAGGGGTCTGATAGTATCAAATAATTTTTTTAACAATATAATCGTGGAAATAAATATATAGCCATGCGTAGCATTTTATTTTCGTGTTAATTTTCAAAACACTTAAAATTGTTTTGATCGGATTCATTTGGTAGACTAGGATTTTAACCCCACTTAAAACGATCAGTTGAAATATTGACTATGTAATCGGTATAGAATTATACGAGAAACATGTAATCATTTTTATTGATATTCCAAACAATTATTTCTGTTTCCATTGATTGTAGAGCACTTTGTTTTATTAATTCAAAACACCATTTCTATTCATATGCCATCATACAAAGAATTAAACACGTGAGGTCAGAGAACTCCGCGAAGGGAAATCAATTAGTTGATTGTGAAATAAAGAAATGATGCATGATCATTTACAATGCAATAATCCAATATGGCTCCGGTTGTAAATTGTAAGTGCTGCCAAGGGATTGCATATACCATTGATTCCATGTGTCATTTGAATGTTTTTTTTTTTGTGTGTAAAATGTATAATGCGGCAGTGTTTTATAAAATCTATTCAGACTCTGGTTAAATTGACTTAAAACTTACTTGGTGATGTATGTAATGGTTTATCTGAAATGATAAATGAAAACAAATGTTATAGGTAGATTATGCAATTATAATGTCATAGTTCGATCAACGGGTCCATAATATTGTCTGTATTAGTACATTTATGGTCTCTACTGAACAGAAGTCATTTATATATCTATCTTACGGTCACATTTGTATGAAAACTATGTTGCTAAATGACCCTATTGTCTTCAAACAAAGCTCCTGGGGATTGAATTGGTTTTGGTAACGTCAAGGAAGACTGAACAATTATTGAAGAAAAGAGAATTGTATCATTACCGTTAATAATCACTATTCACTCATAAAAAAGAATGTTCGTCTGTTACAAAAATAATCTTCGGAATCAGTTTGGAGTTCGAGATAGTGCTAATCAGCATCTTTTCTCAAGGAAAGTCGGGGGGGGGGGGTGTTATTTATTAAATGATAAAAATAAAGAGATTATTATAACATAATAAACAATTCTCTCCCAACAGCAAAATAATCATAAACACTGCTTTATTATCAATAAATTGTTCTCTCGCTATGAATATTTCGTTCTCATAAAATATATTTATCAATATCAAGAAGCATTCAGTTTCAGCCACTGACTTATCCTAACTTCTTACAAAGGAATACCTCTACTGTTTGTACAAATTCAGATGCCAAACATCACATTACTACAATAGCTCTTCTTTGTTACCATTTTTCATAAGAGGAAACGATGGAACACATTGCTGAACACTAAGAAAGGATTTCTAATATACATTGAACCAATTTGTAAATCTGGATGAATCGTTTAATAGCCTTTTTTTTTTTTTTTTTTTTTTTTTTTTTTGAATGGGGGGTAAGGAACTTCATTTGACATACATGGTAACGATATTGTTACCTACTCAACCTATAAATGCTCTGTTTGCTCATATACATGTATATTGTTAAACTTTCACTTATATTGTCTAACGGTCACACCACACACTAACCACAATTCAACAGTATTGCGATCATAGGTTGTGTATGTTGTAAACTAAGGAACACACGAAAGGAAACTGTTTTTTTTTTTTTCATATTGGTAATTTACAAAAAAGAAATGCATTACAGAAGCTAATAGATCGTGCAAGTTGTCGGTATTGAATGGATACCTAATTGTAAAAGATTAATCTTGATTCTATTTTGGTTTTCTGTCCAAATAAATAATTAACCACGACACATATACATCAGTATAAATATATAATAAGTACAGATAAGATCAGAATAGAATTGGTAGTCACTCGGTACTTTAAAAACCAACCATTACGCTACTTTCAAGGTAGTTTTAATGGATGTAGTCCTTCCGGACTGTATTTTGCAAAGTCTTGAAAACAATAATGGTGTGTGAAACTAATCAAGTCATGCAAGATGCTAAGTAACTACAGTCAACAAAAGTTATAGCTGAATAAGCATCTAAATAAGTAAATAAGCTTGAATATAATATTTAAGTTGAAATAATAGCTAGGAACATGCAAGAACGGAATTTCAGAATGATACATAATATATATATAAATACGATACACTTGGGTACAATATACTAGACAGAAAAATATTATGGCGGGGGAAAGCGGCAAGAACCTAATGCTATGTAGAAATGTCTAATTCAAAATACAAATGTAACATAATGCAATACATAATACCTAAAACGTCTAATACAAAAGACAAAATACATGAAACTTCTTATACATAATACCTCATACGTCCATGCAAAAAGAAACAAAGTACAAGAAACCTCTATTACATAATACATAAACCTCTAATGCACAACTGATTTTACAACCTGAAACATCTACCATAGCATTAGATGACATATCTACTTAACATTAACCATATATCTTTTGTAATATCTTTATTTAGGTCAATGTTAAGGTCAATTTTTTTCTAATGGCAGCCGAAATCATTACGGAATTGAAACGAATGATAACAAATTTAGCTTACAAACCTGAAAGTAGGCAATCCATAGAGTATGTTGCTAGAGAACTAGACATGGTGTCTGGTATCTTGTCAGAGGTATCGATGATGTTTGAAGACCCTCAAATAGACCGTGCCACGGAATGTTTATCGCCTGCATCTGATCTTGTGGATAACATGGTTCATCAACAACAAGTGCTTAATGAAGAAGAATCTTTTGGAGTAGAACCGACCTTAAGGCCTGTGTCCACATTCGCGTTTTCAGGAGCGTTTTCACGCCACTTAATACGCGTCGAAAAACACCTGAAATGACTAGAGAGGAAGACAACATTGCGAATGAATCGGACAGTGACATTGAAGTCATAGCACTGTATAACTATAAAAACGAGGAAAAAAAACAAGAAAAAAACACATGAATACTGGGTTCACGGATTACTGCAAGAGCGAGCTCGATTTGGGGGATACCAGCACTTGGTGAAGCAGCTATTTTCATATGAGAACAAGTTTTTCATATACTTCCGTATTCACTTGCAGCTATTGAATCACGCCAAGCGTAAAACGCTCATAACCCCTTCGGAGGTTATGGGCGTTTTACGCCGCGTCGGCAAATTGTTGCGTTTTTTCGATTACGCCTATGTGGACAAGTCACTATTGAAATACTCTTTGGGGTTTCTCGACGCGTAGTACGCAGCGTGAAAACGCTCCTGAAAACGCGAATGTGGACACAGGCCTTTAGTGTACGGGAAAACGGGCAGACCAAAGCTTTACATACCATTGAGCCAGCTGGAATTTTTGATTGATTGCAATTTCAATTGGGGAACTCTTTGGAATAAGTGTGAGAACATTAAGGCTTTCTGAGAATAGAATCCAACATGAAAAGAAGTTTACTACAATATCTGATGAGGAACTTGATGTAAAAAAAGGGCAGATATTAATCAACCATCCTGACTTTGGCTATAGATCTATGAGGGCACAACTACTTGCTGATGGAGAAAATCTTCAAGAAATAAGGGTTCGTGAATCTGTGAGAAGCTTGAATTTAGAAGGATGTATATTGCGACGTCTGGCCGTTTTGAAACCAAACCGACGCAAATATAACGTGAGAGCGCCAAACACAATATTTCGACCTTGACATTGACCTAAATAAAGATATTACAAAAGATATGTAGTTAATGTTAAGTAGATATGTCATCTAATGCTATGGTAGATGTTACAGGTTGTAAAATCAATTGTGCATTAGAGGTTATATGTATAATGTAATGGAGGTTTCTTGTACTTTGTTTTTTGCATTAGACGTGCGAGGTATTATGTATAAAAGGTTTCATGTATTTTGTCTTTTGTATTAGACGTTTTAGGTATTATGTATTGCATTATGTTACATTTGTGTTTTGAATTAGACATTTCTACATAGTATTAGGTTCTTGCCGCTTTCCTCCGCCATAAAATATGCATGTTTATTTCATGCAGATATGATTACTGTAAATGCGATTGGTTTGCTTCACGACAATATAACTATTTACATCAAACTGATTATTTACCTTTACTATAACCACTTTTACTAACTCCTTTTGTTTCTAAAGATATAATTAATGAAAGAGTCAAATTACTGAAAACAGAACTCGTTGTTATACTAGTAATTTTTACCTCTGTAATTACATCAATCAAAATAATAGTTATTTTTATATAATAAATGTGTAAAATAATTATAGACTAGCTATAATTATATTCTCAATGGCATAAATATCTGAACACAAAAATGATTTCATCATCTTGGCTCCTGGTGTTGCATGAAGGAGTACATCACGGAACAGGCATCCTTTCGTTTTGCTGGTTTACTATGTTTCATATTCTACGAAATAGTAAGGATTCGCTAAGTAGGTTTTGTTTTGAGGCTATATTGTCAGGAATATTGATATCAGCTATCATGTCATGATCGTTCATTGGTCGATCTTAATACCAGGTCAAAACAGGTCAATCATGTTTCTTCATGTTAAAATTTATCGCGATACAATTCTTATCGTTGGAAACATTTTGTTTACCATTGCTGTCTCTTATTAGCAAAACCTGGTTACAATGTTTCTGATTGTCTAAAACAAGTGAACCAGCATTCTCTACATATTTAACCTTGGCGTTTCTGATTGTCATTTGACTTTGAATGTCTCAGATAGTCAAAATAGTTGTTACCTTTGGTGTTTCTGATCAATAAAACGATAAGTTATCGTCAGCGTTTCTTATTTTTAAATCCCAGTAAAACCTCATAGTTTTTTATAGTCGCCGTCTACTAGAATTAATTTGTTTCCGACTAATGAAAAATTATTTAAAAAAATGTACTCACTATTTACACGTAATAAAATAAGCCGGGTTAATTTTTTTCTGGCGCTAACTTGACATTCGTATACACCAGAATCTTCAGGCTGGACATTTTTAATTAGTAAATTCCATTCTTTTTTCTCTGGTAATTTTTGAATGGCCATTCTGGGATCAGGTATGAATTGTAAATCACCTATTATTATTGGATTGGGATCTGACGCTCTTCTCCATATAACCTAGAATATGTGAAGAACAAAACAAGTTAATAATCACAAACATGAAAGTCGGTTAGCCAGGTTTTAGGGTTTTTGTTTAAGGTTATATTTTTATCTGAT
Organism: Nipponacmea schrenckii; assembly: GCA_030562195.1. Taxonomy (NCBI): domain Eukaryota; kingdom Metazoa; phylum Mollusca; class Gastropoda; family Lottiidae; genus Nipponacmea; species Nipponacmea schrenckii. The sequence goes on along the minus strand of CM060200.1, from coordinate 21,955,469 downwards.
CGTCGTTTAACTGTCTATTGTTGAACAGTGGCGATCACGACTAGTAGTATCTGTTCATGATAATAAAGACTAGTGATATTCGGTCATGACATCTTGATTGTAAAGACTATTGATATCTGATCATGACATCGTGATAACAAAGACTATCTTCTCATGGTGATAATGTACAGTTGTACCTGATCACGTCATCATGATTATAAAGACAAGTGGTATCTGTTCATGACGATAAAGACTGAACATAAGTGCTGAACATGTCGGTTTCTTAAGATTGTTTTAAATTCCACTGGAACTGAATTTAAGTAATCCTAGGATACCAACTGATTTGATTTTCAAAACTTATACGAGATACATTTTAAAGATAGTTAAATTTTCCTTAATAAAATTTCTTTAAATAAAGAATAGTAGCGATGGCCATTGTCTTTCGCCCACATTTGTGTTGGCAGCCAGTTCAGTTCTATCGAAAATAAAATCTTTTTTTGAGGCTCAATAGGACTCGATCAAAATTCACCAAGAAACCAGCTCTCTATTCTGTCAACAATAGAACGCGTTTTCAACAACAAGGGCAATGACTCATAGAAAATATTTCGATTGGTCTGATTTTTAATACAACAAAGAATTCAAGACCAAGGGAAATAACTGATATAAATATTTTGCGATTTATCTGATTTTCAATATACGGTTCTCCCTTTAGATCTTACAAATACTGACACCAAGTTTCGTCACAATCGATTAAGAAACCAGCTCCCTAACGTGTCCACAACAATTGTGGACAGACAGACAGGCAGACGGCCATATGTCCCCACATTAATGTGTTGGCGTATAAAAAGGTGTATGTAATCGTTCTCTTGGTTTGTAACTATTGTGAAGTTTAGTTGAAAGCTAAATTTCTGGTTGAGATATTAGTAGCCCAGCGTTTTCCTAAAATTTCTAACAGATATCAAACCTGACAGTACCAAGATGATTAGAGATACAATTGAGAATATCCAATACCAGTATTGATGTGGTGATTGTCAGATACAATTTCACTGATATACGATTGTAATGGTTTATAGAATTATACAAGACAAGGAGGTGGGGGTTAATTTATAATTAACTGTGTAGACGGCTGGATTTATTCTCGTTAGTACTTTAATTTTATCGGGTCAACCACAAACAAAGTTTTATTCACAAGCACACTGTTCATGGTCAACAATCTTTATTATCATCTTATAGCTACAATATTGGGTTCAGAACATGCTATTAGTGAAGAAAATAGCAAGGATGGCATGAAGTCATTCGGATTGTAATATACCGAGACCTCATGTGCACGTTAAGATGCCTCGACAGAAATCTTAAATCTAATATCACTGTCCTGGAAAACACGAATAGTTTCTTCGATCAACACACCATTGTCAATGAGAATCATCATACTTGTTCCAACATAAGCACGACGCATCGCATCTTATCGTGCTGGTGTCGATAAATCTACAAAAGACAAATCCCAAAATCCTATTGTTGTGGGATCCTATCGAAGCTGATGGTGAAATGTTTCCATTTGTTTGCTTCGTATGCGATATGCTCAACTTCAATCAAAATCATGAAAGAAATCGTGTACGTACATGTATTCGTAACGGACCTCATCGGTAATTTATTGACGTACGGACCAGATGGTACCGATACTGGGCACCCATTCGTGGAGATCGTATTAGATACAGACCTTATCGCGGACTCCGACGAAACAATCCTTTTTGTCCATTACACAAACCGAAGATCATGCCATGACACTGATCATTTAAAACTCTCAAGTAGATCGTATACAAGGGCAACAAATCGTTTCAAAACGTAATAGCATGAATTCATACCCTGAAATTTCAGGGTCATGATCATCCACTTACGTTCAAAACGTATCGGTCGACAGTGGGACCCTCGTATTAGAAACAAAAATTGGTTGGAATGATCAAAGAACAGCTGGATGCATACAACACGTTTTCTCAGTAGGAAAAGGTGATCAAGTCAGAGCAATTATCTCAAATTCGTATCTTTGTAAAAATATAAATAGAATATTAACATTGCAGAGAAAACTAGGTTGCATACAAATGAACCTAATATCGACTTTCTTGAGATAAAAAGAACGAGTAACACATAAAAGCATAATCCTTGCTTGGTTTATATTCAATAAATGTTACTTAGAAATAAGAGATATGGGAACGTCCTAACATAAATCTGAATGATATAAAGGATGTAGGTCAAACAAGGTGAAACAAGTCAATATGGGCTTAGCAGACATTCCAGAGAGATTCCAGACGTGGCTTAAGGGAGACGTTTTTAGCTTCTATAGCTTTTTTTTGTTCTTCGGTCTGGTGACAAAGGCATTTTAAACTTTCAGACTTTTCTTATTCTCTTTAGAGCTTGAGGGTTTTAACTCAATACAGTTTTTATTTTTAATAAATTTCGGGGAAGGGAGGGATTGACTCTCAAAGATGTTTTGCTGCGTAAAGTGCAGCTGCAAAATGGATTGCAGGGTTCTGAGAACACCTGATTTCACTAGCTTTGTCAGCATGACATAGTTTTCAGAGAAGCCATATTTTTTATTATATTTATTCTTCCTCAAATCAATTTCAACATCACGTAAGATATAAGATCTATCTAAATCATTGAAACCATTAGCTTCCTTAAAAAACACCAATTTGACGCGATTTGATTCTGTCAAGGGAAATAACTCAAACCTTATCTATTTAATGTCTAAACATTTCTACAAAAATGGTTCATCTGCTGATAATAAACTGTAACCACATTAATATCGGTAATTTCGGGTAGGATCATATCAATCCTCATTAACATACCTTTCCAGATCAAATGACATTCTAGCTTCGATTATGCCCACTTTAACGTGTTTTGGTCAAAGGCAATACCGTACAACAATTATTGATAAACTAAAATTATCTTTATTAGTCTGTAGTTTCCTTAGTTAACAAGACAAAGTTGATAGAGAAACCTGTTTTTCCTAAGACAACCAAGACTGCGATGCAGTGGTTTCATCATTTTGTCAAAAAATGCTGTAAATTGTAACAAAGCGTATTTAATTGGGATATATATATTTTTCTAGACAATTTAAAAACTTGTAAATTACCACTGACATCTCAGACTATTACAAGTTTTGTGATCAAAGAAGAAACAAACATGAAACGACAGAAAAAAAATTCCAATCTTTCTTTCAGTCTCGATGTCGGGTTCATGTAGTTTTCTCTTATTTCAATACAAAGTAATTAATTTGTTATCAACTACAAAGGTCGGTTTGTCTGATGACCTACTTGACTGGACAATTGGCCTGAAGTTAGACGTGGACTGTTGCTCTTTCCAGTACCAATAGGCTTGTTTGATAAACAATGCTGAAGGCATGTCTGTATTTGACAATAATATAAATGACCAGCATGTATCTTCGTGGTAATTACAATCTACAAAGCTTATAGAATTAATGTTTTGATTGAACGTCCAAAAGGTCATCAGATTGAAGCTATTTTTGATGACCAGCATGTTTTCCTTACTGGAAGCCTTGTTTGGACACTATTCACTTCAAATCAATGTAATTGAATATGGTAATTATTTGCGGACCCGATTACTGGTTAATTGGATGGTAACAATATATGAAGAATTGAATACTGGTATAAAAAACCTTACCGTTTTTGTTCCTAGATTTTCAATAGCACAAACTAACACAGCAGTTTCTCCTCTATGGAAAGTCACATTATTGGGTCGTTTTATAAAATAAGGCATGTTGGCGGAATGACGTGTTTCTACTGTATATGCTGAAAATACAAAATAAGAAAATAATCATTTTTTTTTTAAACATTTTTACAAAATGTAGGAATGTTTGCAGCAAAAACCAGGTAAAAACTCAAATCTTATTATAAGCAGGTTGTAGAAAAAACTAATCTAGCCATTAGGTGTAATTGTAACAATGGTATATTTGATTGTTCACAGTGGACATTTTAATTTACCATGATCCATATTTGGTGTGTTTATAGTGGTGTGATGTACTTGATCAGATATATGAGCGTGAGAATGATTTTTCATAGAAAAGTAATTGTGTTATGTTTCAATTAAACGACAATTTGTTCATGAATTATTAAAACTATATGTATTGATTTGTATGTATTTTACCTGTTGCCTGAGTTTTGTTGATTGATTTTGATTAATTTTGGTTGATCGGGATTAAAATGCGCTAAGTTCTGTAAAACATGTTTTTGGCTTTTTTGGGCTGAACAGATTCTCATTTCAAATTGACATCATGGTAAGACGGATGAATTGGGGGTATATTTGTCATTGTCCCTATTCGTTTCCGATTTACAGTGTCTGTTTTCGTACTGATTTCAGGAATCATGAGTGAGTCATCATTTCCTCTGACTTTCTCGAAATTTGGCACACTTAAATCTGCCTTTTGCGTCTTTTTGGAAATTAACTTCCTAAAATGCTCGAAGATTCACTATCTTCTGTAAAGCCCTTCTGTTGTTCGTAGTATATACATTATATAAGGGAATGATGCTTTCATTTTCCATATAACATATTATAACTGTAAAAAAATTGAATTCATTTTCTCATATAATAAAATTGACCTAGACATCGCCTTTTTTTACTATAGCAAGTCCCTGTGGAATTGGTCATTCGATTTTAATATGATTGTCATATGTCACAAAAGGCCGAATTTGTCAAAAGTAATTTAGTTATACTACTTTTGATATTCCGAGGGGATTTATACTCGAAAACAAGAAAATAGAGACGTTTTTAGCTAGTTTAATTCTATAATTCTATTGTCGATAGAAGTATTGTAAATTTTGTCACCTTCAAGTGAAGTGATAAGTCGATAGTCAGAGTGGAGTCACAAATTGGCAAGAAATCAACAGGCCTCTTAATGTTCGTCATATTGAATTACAAGTAACTGTACACCACTAATATTTAGAAATCTTAAAGATTTGTCGATTGTTTGCTGTCTATCAACCATTGTGTGATCGAAGATTGGGAGACAAGAAGGCTTCCATGTTAATAAAAAAAAAAGATCGAGAACTATTTTGTTAGCCATTTAGAAAACTATATATTTTGTATGAAATGATAGATAGAGTTTTGATGAAGATAAATACAAGTCTAGTTACTTGATTATTCATTTGTCATGTATAATATTTTGATTCCTTCATCGGTCAATGTTCAGAAAGTAAAATTGGTGTTTAATAACAACATATATTGATAGAATAAACGAATTTTGAATTTATTATCAGTAAAATAAAAATATTACAATATTCCATGAATATTTTTTTCTTCCTTAAAATGCAAGATTCTTTGGTGCTTCGTTTAGATCTAAATAACGTTCAGAATATATTATAAGGCCCATGCAATCCTTGACATAGGTTTGTTCTAGCAAGAGTAGTCAGTTAATGTAAGGAAAGCCTGAGAGTCGTGAATGTTTTTCAGGTTGGCAAAGTGTTGGTTAGGACGATGTTTACCATTGCTATGAGGTTTTGGAGGAGGCCATGTTCCACGCATAGCATTCGATTTTCATTCGTAGTTCATCAATGTCAAACGTATTTTCACACTTGTGTACTTTATTTACAAACATGTGGTATATCGAAATACTTGGTCAATTTTTTAACTGAAGTGTCATATACTTCTTTATAAACGCTGGTTGGACAAAAGATAAACGCTTTACTTTGAACACATGGTTCTGTTTTTTAAAAAAAAAACCTTAGTCTTTGAATAATATACTTGCACTCCTTATATTCGTGGTTCTCGGAATACATGTATATAGATTCATTAATTTTATGTATGACTTTATGCTGAATACCAAATACTGATGATTATTTTCTGCCGACTTAATACGATTTATTTGGTTCACTAGTTCCATTATTCAATTGTCAGATACATCTTTATCTTCCCTTCTCATGTCAACAGAATTGTAGATAAGACCACTGATGGTTTCTTATGTAGTAGAAGATAAGTAAGTAATTATTGGGTGTTCGTAAAGAATGAAAGATGACATTGACAAAGTATATAGAAGCAACTACACAGATCTATATTCGGCTGGAATTTGATATTCCCAATTATATTATTTTATAAATTATAATGAAAAATGTGTCAGATGTCGTATATAATATTCAACTGACCATATTAATCAAATTGATTACTCTGATATCATTTCGTGTGCCACTTCATTATTTTCCTAAAAATGGCCCCAAAACAAATTGTTGGAATGAAGCGAAGATGATTTCTAATTACACGTTTCCTTTCCCTCGGGACTAACAACTTCAATGTCTAGCCTACTACAGGATTGTATTGTGAAGGAATTCGTATGATTTACTAATAAGCTCATGCTTAAAAGCCCGTAATTAAATCTCCTTCAACTCCTTCAAATTCTATACAAAACATTCGATAATTGAGAAGCTATTAAGCTACAGATTTTTCTAGCACTTAGTCAAGTGATGGTAATTTAGAGTGAATTAAGCAACACGCTTAAAGGTGTTATTTTCTATTGTCACAAAAATTGTGTATTTTTTTTTAACTAAGCGGAACACTTCAGGCGCCATATTTTTATGAAACATGATGATGAAAGTCTAATCGTGGGAATAATGGGATGAGTAATGACACTATTCCTGGAATATTCTATGATTTACTGGAATTGTGGCGGAAGCATCCTGTAGGAGTGGGACAAACGGTGTGAACTAAGGTGAAGCATTAAAATTCCCTTGTTATAAATAAATTCACAGTCTGAACACTTGCTTTCATTGCATGTTTTGGGATGCAAGATTAACATTTAAAAAACATCTGTAACGGAAGAATGTCACTGTTATTGGAATAAAAAATGGTCAGTGATTTCAGAATCGCTTTACGAATGACCTGTAAAATTAAGCTATATTAATGCTAGTGGATGATGTTATATATTATTCGGTTAACGAAGAAGCTGTAAAATGGTGTTGTATTAATTGATAATTGAGCACATGTCGACCTTGCGCCAAGCAAATATTAATAGCAATTAGCCTTCAGTGACTCGCTAGTCGTAGATACATTTGCGAGGATGGGATTATTTGAGAGAATCTGATAAATCTCTGCAATAAGCTTACATAATAATAATAATAGGTTTTTCTATATAGCGCATTACATGGCAACATAAATTATAGTATAAAATCCCAGTGCGCTTAACAAAACAAAGAGGTTATAACTTAAATAAAACTATAAAAGAAAAAGAAGAAAAAAAAGCTCTAAAAACCTTTAAAAAAGAAAATAAGAGTATACTTAGTTAAAATACTGCATTAAAAGTCTAGTTTTAGTGGACCTTTTAAAAGAATTAAGGTTGGTTTCTAGGCGTATCTCTGGGGGTAAAGAGTTCGAGAGGGTTGGGGCATAAAGGCAGAATATTTTATTTCCAAAGAATTTATTATGGGCATGTTAAGGAGGGTACATTAAAGATGATGCATGTGAGAATCTTGTTGAATGAGCTTATATATAAACATAAACGTGCCAGGATCGCATTCACAATCAATTGTTGTCAAAGGTTGTCAGTCAGTAATGACAATCATACATATGATAAATGGAAACCGTCATCTAGTTGCAAGTCGGAAAGAGTCTTCAGTGGATTTCTGGTTATAACTGATATTCTGTTCTCCATTCAGACATCAAGAACGATAATCAAAATGTTATCAATACCAGAATTATCTCTTATTTCAATTTAATCTCGTAGAGTTCAAGATTGTGATCTGCTGCAAGATATAAAATAGATGAAGATTTATTTATATTTTTTACTCGGTAATTGATATAAATCAATTTTATTATATAGCATCTAAATTGAATTGAAGAATTTAAAGATATTGAATGGGATAGGGATTTCTCCATACAGATAGATTCCTACTGAGAACTATTAGGAAACATTAGAAGTATGTCTGTAGAGAGATAATTTACTATCTAAACTGATTGTCTGATGATAAGCTATAGAAACCCTGGACTTTACCAATCTAATTATAATGACATTGTGCTTCTCAATGCTTACTGTTGATGGTATTAGTTGCAGTGAATGATTCCCAAGATAAAGTGTATATGAGATTTTTAAATACTATAGTCAATAATACTGAAAGAAAGATTGGTATCAAATAGGCTAGGCTATTATGATTAATAATAAGGGGCTGAAATAATGAAGACTTCATTTATCTCGTAATCCGTAATCACAATCATTTTCAATTATAATTTAAAATACAGTTTTTCTCCAAACTAAGTCTTTGAAGGGTGACACAACCACGCATTTACTATATGGTTCGACGTCAGTTCAAAACTGTATTACCCAAATAAGACCATGAACATGTAATTTCAAGAGATTTCGTATCTTTCTGTGTGTAAGGGGGAAACTAAAATGTTCCACTTGCACTAATCCAAATTATTATCAGCCGAATAAAATCTCTTTATATTGAACTAGTAGTCTACGAGTATTTGAAGGTTAAGGCCAGATCTAATCTAAAGAGCATTCCGAGATATTATGAGTAATAAATCTACTTTACACTCAGTTAATGATATGATTATGGATGTGGATGACAATTATGGATATTGTTTTAGTTACTGTGAATTTTGCTTCCTTTTGCCGAGTAATGGTCGAGGTACTTATATACATACACACATCAAAATAATATATACGAAAGATGATGGCGACATATTCTTAAGAGGCCAGTAAATCTATTAAGTTTTCCTTCCAGAATCAATGAAATTACAGGAATTATAGCTGTAAATTTTAGACATTACTCTTGGGAGGCTACATTTCAACACTTTCTGAAAAAGTCGCTGAAATTACTCCTGTGGATGATTAACTTACTGCATATAGTTGTTTACGGAGGTAATCTCGAGTTGATGTATAAATTTGCACTGGATTCACATTCTGGATTGTTAAATTGAGGTTGTTGTGATATATTTACCCAAACAGAAACTTGGTCGTAAGGTTAGTCAATAAATCATGTGGGAAGTATACATTGAAATGAGACGGAATTAATATAAGCTAATTAAATCACTAATTGCAAATGAGTTAGACACGAGTCAATGTGTAGAAATGGAGACGGAAATATCAGGAAACCATTTCTGCTATCATTAGCCATTTATTATAAAAAGAATTGTAATTAACTGTGCGAAACATTGACAGGTGCGTGGCTGTGCTGATGACATTATAACATAGTTGTTGTCATGTACCAACAGAATAGAATTCATTATAATGAAAAATGATTCAGACAGTTCTTGAATTCTAGCAACTACCAATTTAGTCGTACAAAATATTGCCTCCATATACTTCCAGTTTATTAAGACTGAAACTAGTGAAGATGTGGAAAGTCAATGTTAATTCCAATATAAAGAACAACGTAGTATACTAAGTTTCAGATTCTTTGAATAAATTTCCACGCTAAATGACTGTTTGTTTGTTTTTTTTTTTGATAAAAACCCATCTTCATATAACTTTTTACTTTTAAGCTTTAACGGTATTGCAAAGCAAATATATATTGCTATTTTCAGTATCCACTGTGTTTTTTGACATTCATATATAAGGCTTATAACCCCAGGAGAAAGTGTCCGATCTGAGTTATCCATAAGATATATGATACACCCCAGACTTCATTAGAATATAACACAACTAAAACTAAGTTATCACAACATTGACAGTAGACTCAATAAAATGTGAATAATAGTGTTACATGTACATACTCATATCAATATTTTCACTGATCACAATCCATCTTTTGAAGCTTGGTGAAACTGATAATAGATTTGATGTTCTATTTAGTTCAATATTAAACATGATAATTAATGAATAATATTTATTCACTTCTCAATGATAAATACCACATTTTAACACAGAGATCAAATCAAGTTGCTATCAAAACTCATCTCGTCTGGAATTTTTATAAATCACTTTTAGAATCGATTGCTACAAGCCGAGGGCATAAAGATAAAATAAACGGTCTTATCTGAGAACATGCAAATATACACGGAGCGGAATGTAATTTGACCTTTAACTTTCTCCCTTGAAAGATTTTAAGCTTCCATCTCTGAATGTAGTTGAAGGTTTATGAGATAATTTTAGGAGACTGTTGTCAATTTTAAGGGATTGTAAGAAGCCATTTTATTTGTATCGGGACAACTTTGACTTTTATTTATGATATTCAGATTCATTGTTCAAACCCTGTGGTTCCTGCAATCCAAAAGACTTACCGGAAATGACGCAAGCATTATACAATCGAACTTCAATGACTTTTATATAACATTAACGGTCCATTCAGTTCCCTTGAACTAAAATATGAATATGAATATGAAGGTATGATGATGACTCAATAAGGATGGACAATATTTGGTAGAGGTTGTCCTAATCTCTTGATGTGGTATGTTATGTTGTACTATTCCTTAATCCAATAACTTCTAATTGCTCTCGCATAGACACTGTATGATGTATAGCAACGTTGTGTATGAGTTTGTGGAGAGAGTGTATGCGAGGCATATCCATGTTAGAGAATGTCGTCTTCGCTACGTTACACCAACTCGAAGAATCATCAATATTACCAAGTAAATCTGCACGTATGTACTAAGATATTACTTCAAGAAGGTCAACACCAAACGTAAAGGAGTCAAACATATTTTAAGTCTTTAAGAGTAAAAGAAGTTTGAGAAAAGACTAAATTGTAGCTTCCTTGGAGATGGAAATTGTTAAAGAGAGAGCAAACTTTGAATAAAGACCAGAATCGATTTATGTGAATAGGAATTGAGTTGGCCAAATTGATATGGACATTGAATGTTTAACTGTTGAATTACAATGTGTATAGAAGTTGACACTACCCATAGATTTCTAGACTTCAATGTCACTACTGCTCACGTCTTATAATAATAATCCAACAGAAGGTTAATTCAATAGAACAGTTCAATACTAACTTGGTAGGAAAATATAACTATTTCGGTTTCTCTTTTAGATCCCAATTCTCTGGAGGGTATTATTTTTAGACTACTGAAAATAGCTCGATGAAGAACCGAGTATCGATTTGAAGAAATTTAGGATATATCCTCTGGTGACAAGATAAGTTAATAACTTATACGTAGTAAAATCTAGTCTACCTAGGTAGGCTTTGAGAAAACATCAAATACCTCCAACTTTTTCGTTAAGACGTTGTGTTTCATTACATATATGTTCCAAACCACGAAAGAAATTAACTCGATTTCTTGTACGGTTTTTCAAAAGCACTTCGAAAACTTCTGAAAACAAATTGGCTTTTTTTCTACCAGAAATGATCAATTTAACTACGAAGCCTTCTTGAAATCAAGTTTTCCTAAAATTTGAGGAGATTTTGGTTTGTCTCTCTGACATTGATGGACTGAAGGAGACAAATAAGCTGAAATTATCAGCAATTTCCAGAAACACTATACTAATCTATAAATATTCATTGCCTTCAATGAAACGAGACTTGCTTGATTTTTAGTGAATGGTAATATATAATGATATTAGTATGGACAGTTTGAGATCATATCTCCTTTCACAATCTATTGTTTTTATTCTAATTAGAAATGATATATTGGCTATTTGGTTCATCCACAAGTTTTGATCGACCAATAAAGTGAACCTGAACCAAATAAAATAATGCTAGAAATGTCCTATATCTTAGCTAAAATGACATCGTAGACCGTTTTAAAGAAATTACATACATTTATTTCTCGGATATTTAACTGATGAAAGAAAACCACAAATGAGTTGTCAATTAAAGTATATTTAAAAGAAAATGGGATATAAACTCAGTGTGATAACGACTTTTATTGGTGTTCATTAATGATTAGATTAGACAGAATAAAGAAACACTCTAAGTAAACGTCTATATTTTACTGATACTATGACATGAAGTGCTTTTATTGGAATTATATCATTGCAGCATATTTAAAAAGTTCATGAAATTATTAATCCTACAATCTCTCAAACAGTACTAAAATGATACCATATCAAAATAAACATCCCAATAAACAGTATATGAAATCCCTTTCAGTTAGCGCTTTAACTTATTACTGGGAGCCACACGAAAACAAGTTTGAAAATGCATTAGATCTCACGTTTATTCCTTACGTGGTTTTGCCACCCAAACATGAAACTGCACTAGTACGGTTGGGTGTACAGTGCAAATATTGTTCTGTTTAAGAACACTTTAAGAAGAATCAATAGAATTAAACTCTACAAACTTCACTTTTATTTATTTCTAATCGATTTGATTCTTACAAATTATCTCAACACACTGTTTATACAACACGACATTTTACACTCAGACTTTCTCTACCTTCTGGCCAAATTAAAGAGAAAGAAATCGGAACGTCTGTCAACCTTTTGCCTTCACGGTATTTTTAACTACTAAGCTAAAATAAATCAAACATAAGCTATCTTTACAAATGACATAAATTGCATCTAATGGCGAGGATTTCTTGACGCAAATTAAATTTGCCTTCGCTCAAACTTTCAATATAGGTTTACCCTTTTTTTAATTTTTATAAAAGTGCATTCTGTCCTCAACAACATGCATCACTAGAGACCGTATTCTTTCATTAGTATTCTGAGAAGAAGGCAAGCATTTATAACCCAAATTGATATTATTATCTATCAGTATGGTTAAAAGACATCATTAAGGTACCCACCGTGTAAGTAGTATTTCTTGAATTAAACTCTCATTCACTGATTTTTCTAATAAGAATAAAAAGGGGTTTTGGACTTTCACCAAATAGTCTGAGAATGACATTGAGGGCAGCATTGATATTTTGCTTACTGTTAGTGGATATTATTATTTTGCTTTTGAAGTCATTAACCTGTGTTTTATTGAAATACAGGATTCTACATATATACAATTCTACTTATATTTCCTAATGGTCAGTGATGAAATGGTCAGTGCGTACTTAATGGTTTTCTATCAGATGTAAACCAAACATAAAACTGACACTAACAATTCATGATGAATAATTTCCTTCAGATCGATGACCTTGAACTTTCCATTCTAATCTCTTCTTTGAAGTAGTAGTATCACCTCCAATGATCTTAATTTAATACTAGTATCCGGGCACTGGGGAATCAACTTGTTTATCAGTGCTAGACTTCTAGCCAGAATTGTTCATTTATGAATTGAGTGATTCAATAAAAAAAACTACGAATTGTACTTCTCTACTACAAAATCCACCTGTAAACCTACATACTATAATATAGACGTCTTATAAATATCCTGGTAACGACCTTCTGGGGCATATCCTAGGTTATTATAACACTTCTATTTGTACCAATTTATTTTTCGTAATCTCTTTGAACACGAACCTTGATTTATGTATATCGCTCATGTTCAGTGAATACTCTTACTTAACAATGATGATGCATACCTTATCAGAAACGCACCCCCTCCCCACCCCTGCTCTTACCCAGTTGCAATTTATTTACTATAGACGTTTATTAATGTGACCGCAAGCTCCCTTTTACAATTCTGTTTCCCTAACATGGCTCCTCTATACCTGATTTCTGGAAATTCCAATGAAACAAACTTGGACGGCATATTGTCAATATAAAAACTAATTGTAATATTTCTCACAGAAGCACTATGTTCTTAAAAGACACAGATGCATGTCACAAAGGATATGTTAAGTTATAATCCGATGCAAAGGCTTTGGAAACGTACATGTTCTGGTGCCTTGAAAGCATAGAATAGAAATTAAAAGCATAAAGAAAATGACAATCTCGACAGATTTCCTGAAATAAATCCAGATATTAAAAGGTCAAATTAGCAGACTCGGGTTATATAATGAGCTATATACAATACAACCTTCAGACTAACATATAAAACCAACGTAATTATCAATTTTCCTCGCGATGATAAAATATGGAGCATGTTGTGATATAATTTAGTGTTCTAGTCGTAAACAAAAAGTTTTAAAACAAATTACTAGAAGCATTCCTCTGGGAGAATCCTTATTATTGGCAGACTGAATTCTACAGAAGATCATCAAGTGTTTCAGACTGGTAAAACAGATAAATGAAAAATTGACAGGAACTGAGGCGTTGGTTAATGTCAGGTGATGTATATTTTTATGGAAACAGTATGTATACTGAAGTAAAAAAACAAACATTAGTATGTAACTTATAATAGAAATGCATAAATGCTTAACGAGGGAAACATTAAATTGCAGTTATTTTACTCGACCAAACAATAAAACAAGATTTAATCATTCTTGAAATTGTATTTTCAATTCATTGTAGCCTATGATGTCTGTGTATGGTGACTAACGATAATGTCATCCTCGAATTTCACTCCGCTTACAGAAACGTAATTATTTCTCAACTTATTTAACATTTCATCAAGTTGTATCTTCTAAGATAGCTTGCCAGGCCCACTGACAACATTGAATTTGAACAAAAACTTTACAGTACATTAACGAGCATTTCAGGAACAAGGGCAATAACTCAAACTAAGTATTTTCGATTTCGCTGATTTTTATTAGGGTTCATCTTTGGGTGATTACGCATATTCACACTAAGTTACGTGAAAATCTGTTAAGTTTATATTACAGGTATACAATAGATATTTAATGTCAACCAGGATTCTAAATGTTATTATTAGTGATCGGGCAGTTATTGTTAATACGATAGCTAATGTTAATGGTGTAGAAAATAACTGGTGTTAATAACATTTCTGATTGTAATAGCTTAATATAAGAGATCTAACGTAAGGTTTTATGTCAATGGCATTATATAACTGGTGTAATTATTGGTGTATTCTGATCTTTATGTTTTAAATGAATTTAGATGTACATGGTATATATCATATCCTTTTACTTATATAAAGGTGTATTAAGATATCTGGTGTTACTGGTATATGATCCGGTGTTGGAGACAACATACCCAATCTACGATCTACATGCCGCATGATCTGAATAGCATCCTGAATAAAAATGTAATTGGTCTCAACATTACAGAAAACATTGCTGGCTCACTAAACAACAAACAAATAAGGTTTACCTTAGCATTCCGATATTTCTGAAGCAGACATTTCATTTTTGCTCAATTAGTTCCAATGTTTAGATTTCTGCAAAGTTTATTGACAATAATAAGCGAAAATTCGGAAAATTTATTTCTTAATAACATTCAATATGACATTTCGTAAGCTGTACAATTTCACAAATAGTTATTGAACGTAATTTTCCAAAGGAATTAAATTGAAAAGTTAAGACAAACATTACGTACTGTTACAGACATGCTATTTAAATGTTTTACATTATGGTGCAAAATCTTAAAGGCCTACTACCTCTAAGGATGACCAAAAAAAAATTAACTTTTTATACTTTGCCAAAATGACCAAGTCTATACGACAGAATTTTCTATAATCTAATTAATGGATTATCCTTGACCGAAATCCAAAATATTATAAAATATACATATTCTTGTTGACCAATTTTGAGACGTTTTATCAAAGTCTATTTCTAGTATTCCCTTCAGCTCTTTATAGCGAAACCATTGAGGGAACTTAATAATATATATAGACTGATAAATTTAACATTAGTATGATTTCACATGAATCGTAAAGAAACTACACATTAAGTAAGAAAAAAAGTTCAAATGTTGATATATAGACTACTAATATATAAGAATCTCTAGAACTGTTTTGGAGATTCAGAAATATTGCTTTACTTCTCAGACCAGACAATGACAAATCTAATCCAAACTTTACTTTCGATTTATCTTTTAAATATTATTTATTGTATGATCAAATAAAAGATAATCAAAGAAAACCACATTCTGACTAATTGAATTGACAGTTTTAGCTGAGTTGGTGTCCACTGAGGACAATAAATGTCCAATCTTATATATGTTTGCTATAATAAAATGATTACAGTTTGTCCCATTAACTATATTAATGATACAAGTGTAATATATACGTTTTGTAATAAATAACAAAATCTTTATCCTGACCGGAATAATAACAGTCTGGCGTATATCGAATATTTATATAAAGAAATGGTCTACTCTAATCGCAACCACAGAGCTTTGATGAAGGGAAAGATAAAATGAAATTGATTTAAAATTGCCAAGTTTTTGGTCCTCATGGGTATGTCAGTGCTATTGAGCAATGGAGAGTCCGTTTTTTGTTTTGATACCATATCACTCTTTTGTAACACCACGACGTTTAGTCATCTTGTCCAAAACACACCATCATTCGTCGTACTTCCTCTATTGAAACCATGCCAAAACCCATATTCGGTATACGATTCGAAGTAGATTGGCGTAGCTGTTCAGACATGTTGATGCTTAGAAAAAATCACGATACAAGAAAATTCTAATGGCAAATTTAACTTTTAAGAACACAAAAACACATCCATCAGCAGTCATCAGAATCGTGTTTGTCTGCCTTAATTCATAAATGAGATTAAAAAATCGTTTCTTCATTGCCATACAATAACGTTTTAGCTCAGTTGAGATAAGATTGTGGAATGGCCGTCTGTTTTCAGTTCTGTTAATGTTCTGATCTTGAAAGTCTTTGTGATTTTCAGACTGTATTTTATTGCATGCCGATTTTTGAGTGAAGTTTTAATGTAACTAGTTGGAAGAGTAATGGTGATTTATAACTCTCATTTCTGATCAATATACTTATATTTCATCATTTTATTCCTTACCAATTTACTTTAACACATTTCTGAATACCTTACTGATTCTTTTCATATAAAATGAAGATAAATGGCAAGTTCGGGAAATTGAGGAATTGTATAGCTCAGATTTCAAAGACAGGAGTGGACACAGAAATCAGAAATAATGATACACGTAAATAATATGATACATTTGCTACTTTGTTAATAAAACAATTTGAGCGGAAGTTTCTACCTCAGATTTTGTTTGTTGGGTTTATAACTTTTATTTACACTATTCTAACGTCTGATTCCCATCAATACAAACAAATCTTGGTGAAAATACGCCGATGCACATAAGGCTTAAAAAGGCCCTTAAAAGAAAATTGTAGACATTAAAGCTGAGCGAATCAAGTCTTTCTTGTACTTTCTTTTTAAAATTGAAATTGTCTGAACAAAGATTTAGAATAAGTCGATTATGTAAGATAACATGCAATTGTAGAATGCGTTATCAAAGTATTAAAAGTATTCAGAACTGAATATCTAGTCTGCTGCTATTGATTCCCGACGAGTTTCCCGTCATGTACTCATCTGTTGATGTCTGGTGAGAATATAATGCTTAACTGTTAAGAAATATATATAATGTTCAACTGTTACCGTAATATACACATTTAATGACTTTCGTCTAATAACCTTTAGAAAACCGACTTATTATAGTTGTCAACCAGCCACTTAGGAGCACTTCAGAGAAAAGTACAATTAGAAAAAGACATGAGTGGTTAGTGTATAATTGTATGACAGTATTTAAGTTTGGACTACAAAATTAACCAATTGTGAGAGGTTAAGGATTTGATTTTACTATAAGCATTAATTCCACGAGAGAATCTGTCTAACTTCCTGTTTTACAAACTGGCCAAGTTGAAAATTGTTCGTACTCTATCGCGTCATGTAATTACTACTGTAACAAGTAACTGAATTGAAAATGATCAAGCTGGGATAAAGACAGTCTACCAACTAGATTGTCTACAGATAAGACTTAAAATACAAGTTAATATTATCAAATTAGACGTGATCAATGGGACAACTAGTCTGTATTACAATAGATCTAATACCAGTATGGTTTAACATCGGTCAAATCAAGTGTATATCAGGTAGATAGTTCTGTAACGAGATTATTTTGTCCAGACTAATATCGGAAAACATGAAGTGATTTTATGCTTCATTTATATTGTTTGCTGTTCTGGTTCTGAAACTAACTGAAAGGCGACAAGTGTGTTCTTTTGCTCTCCTTTAAATATAAATAGTAGATTTGGAAAACTCATATACAGGAGAGAAAGATATAAAATTATATGTCCGAATACCTTCAAAGTTTTACTGAAATGTTAGTCCACTGTATCCACTTCTATTACGAGAGTGGAACTTACGTGACTCATTCTTTTATATGAACACTTCAAATCTACATTATATCCAGTACAGATTAAAGTCAGGAAATCATATTTTAATTCATTATTTAAATTCTTCATTTGTCATTTGAAAAGTCAGAAAACGTAAATTTTTTGATTATCTAGAAATCATAGAATTGAAATAAAACAGGACAAAAAAATACAATTTCGAAAGATGTTTCTTAATCATAAATCCTGGTATTAAAAGGTCAAGTCGGCAGACTCTATGGCTACAGAAAGCTCAGATTGTTACATTATTTTGACTGGTCCTGCTGAAACTTTGATTCTTTATTGATATTGTTTGTCTTCAATCGCTTCGATTAAAAAGAAGAAAATAAAAGCTGTAAATTTTGATTTTAGAGTCAGATATATAGTTAAACCGGGACAATGAGGAAACATAATATTATGTAGGTGGGTCACGAGAGAAATATACTATATCTAACATCCCACTCTATAACTTAATATCATCACTATGTAGATCTTTATACGAAAGTGATTTAATCAGTACGTCCCACTCTCATGATGGCAAAATTGTGACATTTATAATAATAAAAAAAAAGCTTAATCGATTATAATCAACTTTTTTTTTTGTTCTATGTAACGAGAGAATCCAGATTAAGAATATTGTATATTGAAACTAGATGCAATTTATTATAGAGCTGTCAACTTGAATTTTGTAGGTATATGACTGGTTTGTATCAAATGTCTCATAATCTAAGAGTAGATCTTGATTGATAAGGTGAATATTAAATAAAACGCAAAGGGAAATGTGAAAATAGAAAATTTATTGTTGAATTCTCAAGACAAATAATTCTATTATGGATAAAAAAAAATCCGGCTTGATGAAGATATGGTTGTAGTTATTCTGATAGTTTCAGTTTCAAGAGTTCCCTTCGGCATTGCAGTTTTATCAACTTATTCTAAACTGCATGGACATGCAAAGAGGAATAAGATCAACATTACACAGCATTAAACTAGAAACTAGTGGAACAACCAGATTTTATTCGTATTGCATTTTACTGCCGACATCGATAAATGAATAATTATCTTAAGAATATTCTGGAAATAGGTCAAGAATTCATAAGTTATAGAACCTCGCTGAAATTTATTTATGTATTCTCATTGCATGTATATGGTTTTCTATTACATTTTGTTGTAAGACTATAAGTTGTAGATGACAGAAAACAAACAATGTCAGGCATCACTTTATGTCTCTCTATGGTTTCGTAACACTTCATATATCAATTACTCGCTATAGTTACCACCACTGACACATTAGTAAGCTTCAGTTGTCAGGTAAATAATCAAAACACAGGTCTCGTTTTCTTTACGTTGGTTATTGAAGGTCGTCTAGCCCATCTTTTATGGCAAGACGCTGAAACCCCTCCTCTTCAGATTCCAACTGCTTGACGAGTAGAAATAGGAGCAACACCACCCCGACATACAAAGAAGATTGTAACTCTTTTCCCAACGCGTCCGAAGTGTAAGATTTCTTGTTTTGAAAAAAACCCAAAAACCCAATTAAAATCCCTAACTTTGCAAACTAGCAATTTGGTCATTCCACACTGTGATTCACAGAAAGGTGTTCAAAGACAAATAAATTTTTTGCGCGAAAAGTTACCAAGCTAGAAGGCTGCACACCCACATCCACATGGGCTATCATAAATGTTGTTAGTGATAGTCGATTTCGTTAGAATAATAATTTATATTGAAGTATTACTTACTTCCTCAACTTGATCAGTTAATAATACTCTTGAGGTTATTCCCAAGTCTCTTAAATCACTTATATTTTCCTTACAGATCCGAATTTGATTTTCTAAGTGTTACATTGGTGTATCTGCAACTGGGTCATTGTTGGTGTTTGTCAGTGTGTATGATATAGGTCAGTGTATTTTGTTTGATTAAGAATCTGTTTCCCTGTCAACGGTGCTATATAGAAATTAATTTGAAAATAGAATAGTTGTCAAATAATACTGTAAACAGAATGGGGTTAAAGGTAATAAAATCACAAACCTCTGTCACATAAAATGTGTACCAATCTCGATTGGTTCCGTTGTACGTTTTGTAACCCTTGTGGTCTCTAGAACCGAAATGTTTTACACTGTAAAAAGAACGTTGTTTTAGAAAAGACTGGAAAGAATACAGATATTTAGCCATAAAAAGACTTTATTAACGTTCCCACGGTGTTTAGTCATTCGCCCATCAAATGTGTTATAAAGTACAAGACTACCTTGTACTGATCTGAATAATGACTGTCTAAACTAACAAATACGAAGTAGTTTGATTAAGTCTGGACAGTCTGATGTACAGAACACTCATACATCATTACCTTCTCCCAGTCATCATTAATATTAGAATTAAACTTACTGTTAGTTGACCATCATAAATCTTACTGGTTAAATGGTTAACAATATCACACAGTCTCTAAAATTTCAAACAGCACAAACTCTCTTTACAGTGAAGTTTGACATGGACGGTACCATAAAATCTCTTCAATTGAAGTTGGTGTAATCAATACCTTAGTCTCTCTTAAAATAAAACATTGCTGTAAGCAGTACCACAAACTCTCTTTAGATTGAACATAGTTATTAACAGTACCACAAAGTCTCTTTACATTGAACTTAGTTATTAACAGTACCACAAAGTCTCTTTACATTGAACTTTGTGTATGAATTTTGCCGTTTAGAGTACCACAAAAACTTTTTACTATTAACAAAGTCGTTAACAATGCCATGATCTTGATCTATGAAGTAGTGACTATTATAGTTTCACGTGCACGGCATAACAGGCTTCCTCTTTTCAAAACACTTGATTTTTCGTTTTGTTTGAGTAGTCCACTACTATGCAATGATTGTTTACGATTTTGTCATACTGTGGACGATATATTTAGTTACTGATTGTTTTTTATTATACTGATTTATATATTTGATTAAGAATACATCAGAAATTGAATAATACTATTGTACTGTGAACAGTACCTCCAACTCTTTGCAAAGGGTGTGCTTTCTATTTGTTCCCTGTCTGTGTGCCCCTGCAAACGATTGTGTATATCTTTTGATCGTTTATATAAGAGAAATTTTAGAACTACTAGAAATATGTCTTACGCGTAATGACTTCAATTTTCATGGGAATACATTCCTTCAAACATCCGGTACTGCAATGCGAAAACGCTTTGCCCCTAGTTATGCAAATATTTTTATGGCTCAGTGGGAGAGTGAAATTTCTTTGTTTTCTCCATATACACCATTTTTAACAAGAGATTTTTAGATGACATTTTCATGATTTGGACTGAATCGCCTGAAGACCTTTGGAAATACTTTGAAATATTATCCTTCGGTTAAGCTTACAGAACAAATTTCAGAGGACAGTATCAATTTCCTTTATACAACAATTTTCAAAGAACCGGAATTTGAACAAACTAAAAAACTTGATATTAAGGTATATTTGAAGGAGACAGACACTCACCAACTTTTATACGAATCGTCTTTTCATCCTAAACACACATTCTCAGGTATTATCAAATCACAAATCTTAAGGTTTTATAGGATCTGTACCCAGAAAACTGACTTTGATATAGCTTGTAAACTAGTTTTTGACAAATTAAGAGAAAGAGGATACTCCAAACGTTACTTAAGAAAGGTTAAAAATGAAACAATAAAAGGACTAGAATTTAAAGAACCCATTCCCCCGTACAATGGATTTAGATCGTCACCATGTGGTGGTGCCCGCTGTCGAACATGTAATTTCATTTAAAGTACTCACTTCTTCAAAAATAATCATTTCTCTTTTACATGTAATCTATTTGATATCATGTAAAACATGTAACGTTCAATATGTAGGTGAAACAAAAAATGCTTTACGGACTAGATTTGGTGGACATAGGTTTGACGTTTTACACAAAAAAGACAGACCACTCAATTGACGACATGACCATAATGCCTATTGAACAAGTTCCTATTCTTCCAAATGTTAAACCTAAGACAACCAGATTACAACGTGAAAGTTTTTGGATTCATAAACTACAAACTGTTATTCCCCGTGGCTTGAACATTCAGCATGATAACCAGATAATTCCGTTTGTTACCACTTTCAATAATACAGCCACTAACGCATCAGCGCTTGTTAAAAAATCTTATAAAAATCTCCAAAATAAGTATCCAACTGTATTTAATAAATGTCTTATTACAGCTTATAAACGAAATATAAATTTAAGTAATATTTTAGTACGAGGTCGTCTTGACCCCTTAGATTAAGATAAGCCCATAATTTTTCATAAAGCTTAGATTACTAATTGTATATTGTTTTACAGTTCAAAGATTTCTTGAAACATTTTGATTTTCATATTACTTTTCACTTAAAGGTATATACATTTCTTAGCTTTGTGGACTGATGACCTTGCCCAGTTCTTTTTGTTGAAAGTTATTCCTTTCACTCCCTAAGTATATACTATAATTAAACACCGTTTTAATGGTATATAACCTTGAACAGTTAATATCTATAACTCCATACTGAAGAATATACTAAAAATAAAATACCAATTCTCTAGGAATTCATTCACAAAGCAGAGCTTCAATTTCTAGACATCCATTTCGTCCAATTTTCTTTGTTTAAGAGTCTTTCTTAAGTATAATTAAACACATCTAGTCACGTAATGAATAGCTTATCCTTTTAAAATATAGTCGTTCTCTTGTAAATCACATTCTTCTTGCTTTAAAGCATAAAGAATGACTTGTAATCATCGATAGATTTCGCTAAGATGCAGTACACGAATGTCATCAAAGAGCAAAGGAATACATCGGTATTGAAACTGTCTAATAAAATTAAATTGCTTAGTGTAAGGCATGAATGTAAACGAATCTTTCATCTGCTTTAGAAAGATAAAACAGTAGAAGAGAAAACGTTAATCTGAAAGGGAAAAAATTGTCATTTGTCAAAATCGAAGCTGAAATGTGTCCATTATAAGGGAGGAGAAATCGTGACCACAAACTGTCTGTAACTACTATCTCGAGTTTACACAAGTTGATATTGTTGTGGTTAAAGTAGGCGAGTAATATCTCACGTTAACTGCTCAAATATTGAACTGGCTATCAAAGGTCTAGTTTAATTAATCAACCATTCTCGATCAACCAAAAGAGACTACGATAATACAGGCTTATTCAATCTGAATAATCAAACTGTATAAACCTAGTCAAAGGAAAGAAGGTTCTAACTCATGATATACATTCAAGTTAGAGACTTGATGACAAAGGTTAACTGTTGATCTATCTTTTAAAAGACAATCATTTTGTAATGCAAATATAAGAGCAAAACAACTTATGTTTCAGAATTACAAGTAACTATTAAGATTCTCAAGCTAGCGTTACTATCATTACTTGCAGATATTTATAACATATAATTGCGAAATGATTGTAATTGCAGATTTGTAGAATTTTTATTCTCTCAAAATATCCATTTTAAAGTATATAGAATAAAGCAGTAAAGTAAATCTTAAAATGCCCTTTTTTAGTCGATTTTTTAAAAACCATGATGTGTTTGTGTTCATAATGAAAATGTCGAAATTATATCAATTTAGAATGGCTGTTTGAACTTTTAAGATTTTAAGTTGATTGTTTTTGAATGAACATGACAGATTAAACATCATGGTTCATGCTGGTTTTTATTTTATCTAAAAAATTTAACAAAGCTGCTTACATAGTGTCCATAGAATTGTATATACAATTATCCAACTCGAAACTGCAAAAAATATGTAAAATGATTTGTCCAATTACTAGCTGATAATATTTGTTTTCCATCCAATGTTCCTGGTTTTTAACATTCTTCTTAACTTCAAATCTCAATGATCCATAAATGAGGAATTATGGAAAATATCTATATAAAAGATACAGAATTCAAATTTGAGAGTCATCGCTATGGACCGGACCTATTTGAAGAACTGGTGGCGTATCTATTTATCTTATTACAGATAGTCCAAAACCCTTAAATTATCAACCACATCAAACAGTACCTGCTATATACCCCATAAGACCACAACTTATTTCTCACATAGCCACAAACAATCAACAGCCAATGTATCTATGCCTATTGAAATATGAAAGCGGCGTAAGCCTACCCTTTATGCGACTTTCAACTGTCAAGGGATCTTTGACGTGCACAGCCTGTAGCACACGGGACCTCGGTTTATTGTCCAATCCAAACGACTAGACGCCTTTTCCATGTGAGTCCCTCCGATTTGCATCACTGACAGGGGAAAACAGGTTGAAAAATCTCAGGTTAACTCACTGAGCCTCGCTTCTCCCATGTGTTTGTGTTTATCTTACTATGAATGATAGAGAGTAACGACAAATTTCAGCCTTGAAATAGATAGTGGCGTTTCTGGGAATTATTAGGCGGGGGTCGGTGGGGCCAGTAGGGGCCACATAATGGTCAAAGGGGTTAAGAAGATCACGATACATCTGATAGTGGGCTTACATGAACAATAGTTAAATCAGAAACTCTCGGACGTTTAGTCTTTCTACCGCTAGATTTAGATTGGTGGACGTTTTTTCGAAAAAAAATTGTTTATTTTACGACGTGATTGAAGTGAAAAAAAAAATGTATTTTTCTTAGAAATGTAGTCGACGATGGTCTAAACTAAGTATCAGTCTCTGGGTACAGGGTGCGGTGATGGGTTGGGAACTTGTTTTGCTGCTTTAAATGCTCTAAATTGCGTATGATTAATCATAAGCTATATCTTACAATATGAATGGGACTCTCGTCTTTATGTCTGTGAAGGTTATGCATGATTTTACGAAAAAAAGCAACATTTGAATAATTCGATTAAAATATATAAATTATATCAGCCTATAATTCAAAG
The DNA here is from genome assembly GCA_030562195.1 of Nipponacmea schrenckii. Classification (NCBI taxonomy): domain Eukaryota; kingdom Metazoa; phylum Mollusca; class Gastropoda; family Lottiidae; genus Nipponacmea; species Nipponacmea schrenckii. Next base: position 21,930,572 of record CM060200.1, on the reverse strand, counting down.
TATATCACTACTCTTTCTAATAATTAGTATCACAGATGTAGGCTTGTGTGGTAAACGTTCATCCAACGTATAGAGAGGTCTAATTCTAAATTAATGTGGTCTGACATAATTTGATTATTTTCCTCGTTTTTTATTGGTCCTTGAGCTGTTTTTGATGATAAATTGGTACATGTGAACTGTTTTCAGACGTGACCTAAATAAGCTCAGATTCCCGCCAATAGTTGAAGGATTAGTTTTCATAATGCAAGTAGTCGCCAGTCATCTGACGGAAACGACATGAAAGGGAATGCAGATGAACAAACAAAGAAATTGAGGAAAATACTACTGAGTCTAATATAAAGAGTCGTTTACGAATAGATTTCCAAGTAAGTGTTAATGTGATCAATTCAACATCCCGATTACAGCATAACAGTCCAATTTTCTCTGGTACTCTGGGTTGGGTTGATATCTTGACGTAGGCAATGTGAGCTTCTCTGTAGTTTGCAGTTCGTTAACTCCACAAGAGTTATATCTTATCTGTACCAGAATTGCATCATTATCCTTGTGCAGGTGTAGTTACGTACGAACCAATAACCATAGGTCTACCTATGTATGTTAGACCTATCAATCCCCTTACCGAATCTTTTTTTGCCCGAATATAAATTATTTGGTATTAACTGAAATGTTAAAAAAACCCCAGTTGATGCTTCCTCAATCAGAAACTGATCTGATATAGAGACCAAGATAATCAGACAGACAGCATGGTATTTTCTTGTTATGTGACATCTCCTATGAGATGGAAATTAAATGACTTGGTATGTACACAATAGATTGGCACCAGTTGGAAGAAAACATCATTGTTCAGACAGTTTAAGACAGGGACGTATTCATAATGTCAGGAACTTGCATAAAATGAATAATGGAAGTGAGTTTTGGTAGTATTTTTATCTATTGATTTAGACTGTAGTTCAAGTCAGTTCTCTGTATAGTAAGATAAACCAATCTAAATTAATGTTATCTTTGTATTGTTACAACTTTATGCCTCAACAAATTTCCAGACCATTCACAGAAAATACGAGTTGAATTGCACACATTAACCTTTCCTGATACGGCTTAGAGAATGCGATATTGGGTAGATATATGACCAGTCGTTATTGCTGTCTTATGGAAATGATTTAAGTCTTGTTTTCTATTTGGGTTATTTCAACTGTCTGTGATGTAGTCAAGTAGAAATGATCACTTTATGTTAGATAGTAAATATCAGAAAGAAAGGAGTTAATGCAGTACATGTAAGTGGTTATTTATTGTTGGGTATACTATTGTCCAGTTCTTTACAAATAGTTGGAAGTGATGTGACAGAACTTTGGTACAAGAAGGGTTCATAGAGTGCTTTCTTAGAGATTGGTTATTGTTTGAGCAACTGCATTTAAAGCAGCAAATGTTGTTAGATACTTACTAAAATGCTTGAGAAATCTGCACATTTATCAAAAATATCTATTCAGAAATGCTACAAAGAAACTGATTTTTGCATTTGATCTACAGCTTTCCTTGGGGGTCATGGATTCTTTGATGGGTTTAACTTTTAAGTTTTTGAGTTAAGTTAATAAAAAAAAAGAACGAAAATGGTTTTTTACTCTGCAGATTTTTGTTAGCAGTGATCCATAATAAGTACACAGAAAGATTGTTCAGAAGGCTACAATGAAATCAACATCAGCTTTTATAATTGTTTTAGATTTTGGGTAGAGTGTGCAGAAATGGAATGAATAATTTGTTCATTAGTTGAAGTGTCCTACTGTGGTTACCATCATTATTAAATTGATCGGAAATAAATTTATATTAAAATCTGTACGTTATTAGCCTACCTGCTGACTACACTTATATTTAACACTAATTAGAGAACTCATAGAGATATTTACGTCTTTATTACAATATTTGTTGACTCAACTAACTCTTTTGATTTTCATCAATGGAATTGCATAACTAGTGTGTATACTTGCCCTTGCTCCTCTTGTATAGGCTATGGTGTAATGCTTCAGAATGTTAAGATAGTCTATAACCAGTTCTGATTTTTGACCATTGATGAATATAAAAATATGAGCATATCTGAATCAGAATGTAAAATTAGTCTTAACAGAATGTTAAGATAGTCTATAATCAGTTCTGATTTTTGAACATTGATGAATATAAAAATATGAGTATATCTGAATTAACTATTGATCCTATTGTACTCTAAAATACCTTAGAGATAACAAGTATACTGACCAAAATGTGAATTTAGCATTGGTGAAGCCATCTCCTATAATAGTGTGAAATGAACAAATGATATTGACTTGTTTGTAAGAAGATTAGGCTAGCCAATTCTAATGAGTTCAATGATTTTCTAATGTACTTTGATCTGAAGTAACCCTACCTAACTGACCAGTCAATTACTATGGTCAGATACAGTTTCAATGTGCTAGAAATCTATTAGATGGAAATCTTTAATCCTCTCTGGTTTAGACGATTATCCCTCATATTTCATTGTGTCATTTCTTGATTTAGTATCGATATATCAGATTTAGAATAATCTAGGTTCAAAGATCTAAAATGAAAGGTCAGTTTGTCCTGACAAAGGATTTTTGACAATTTTTGAATTTGATAGAAGTTTGATACATATATGTATGTCATTATGAATAGGTACATTCTCAAAAAATGGATATTCAGAAATTGCCCTTTTGACTAAATGCTCAAAAATTGACATTTGGATGAAATAGTCAAATTCATAGATTCTGAAAACATGCTTTTCATGAAAATGTTTATATGCAATGATATTCTGGAGTCATTTCTGTTGGGTATGATATTATTTGCTTTTGAGTCTTTCACTGAAAGCAGATCCAAAAATAAACCAAATAGATTCTTATTAAAAAGACATTTTACAAATAGCAAGACCTCATTAATATAAAATCCATGATAGAAATTGAAGACTAATTTAAGATAAGTTTTATACTTCCCTTTTGGAGACATGTCAGCAAGCTTCTTCAGTAATCTGAACTAATGATGAAGATATCCTAAGTCACCCACAGGTCATATATTTCAAGTCTAATTTACAATTGACATATAGTTTTCTCTTTTATTGGTTCCATTATTGACTTGTGAAAAATAAATTAAATGGTTTAACCACTTGAACTTTGTGATATTAGATTATTAGAAAGACTTGCAGCAAAATAGACACTTTCTGCATTTAATATACAGTTAAAATGAAGCTTCTTAAGTTGTTTTTAGTTGAAAACTTCAGATTGTTATTAGCGGTTTTCAAATTTTGCTGTAAGTGAATTTCAGATTTCTTGTTAACAATGGTTTTGTGGACAACAAATTTTTCATCAATCTAGAATTGTAGATAGCTACATTTGATTACTTTCATACCTTTAGATAAGTAATATATAATATAAAATAAATTTGCATTATGCAATGGTACAGCTTTAATAGCTTTAATACACAATCAAGTTAAATATTAGCAACCAATATGAATGCATACATATGCATTCATAGTAGTATTTAAAATTCTAGTAAAAGATTAGTGACATTCAAAGTGCTCTCCATATTTCACCAATATCACACTAACAAGATTGTATAACAGCTAAAAGCATATTTAATTTAATGAATAATCTGAGTGAAAAGTGGTGGTTAAATATGATTTTCTGCATCCCAGTTTTTGGATGCTGTATTAAATCTTTTGTTAGAAACATGGAGTTTAATACAATATACCCTTGCCATTTATTAGGAATGTAATTTAACTAAGTGCTGAATTATAGAATATGGTATATGTCTCTAATCAAGAATCTATTTTTTCCTAATCCTCTGAGAATATAGCCAGGTACAGCAATTTATCATGTTCTACTTGAATACACCCTATCGTTTCCATTATATTATATATCTTCAAAGTTAGGTTTACAATGGTATAGATAGAGATCAGTTGAATATTTCATGTCCCAAATTATGGTCGCTTGAGATAAAGATATCAACCATCATTTCAGAAATTTAATGGTTGTTTCAGCCAAAATCAGTTTCTGGCATCATGGCTGATTAGTTTGGTCAGGCATGAATTGATCTGATTGTATAGAAATTATGATGGTGGGTGTCACACATGAAGCGAATCAAGCTTACTCTTTTCAAAACACCTGATGATAATTGTCTGTTACTGTACAACTTTGGACAAGATTTTGTTTTTCATGGTTCTTTTGTATGGGTTTTTAAACCTCAACTCCAAAACATAATTTAACAGGATTTGTGAAAAGTTAATGCCAAGACACAGTTTATTACATTTAGTACTGGTGTCAATAAAAAAACTATGTAATATATATTGCGACACAAAGCAAAATATTAAATATAAAAAACAAACATAAATCTAATGCAATATTCTAGAACAATTAAATAAACAATCTAAGTGGATGTATATTAGAACTAGTATCAGATATACAAGACCTAGTTAGTATAATCATACAATATAAATTATTAATATTCATCAATAACAAGTAGATTGCATTATAAAGTCTAGGTTTTATATTGTTAACATTATATATCATTGTGGTTGCTTTGTATGCTGGCATTGTATCAGACCATAGCATAAATGAAAGCATGCTGCAATGGATGCAATGTTTTGGAAAGATAAAAATGAGAGTTTATAATTAGTGAAACCAACAGAAGATGAAGTGCTGAACTTTTCTCTATACATATAACTGTAACATATTCTAACTGTGTTTACATGCAATTTAATACACAGCATGCTTGTAATATTTTATGTTAGTTTTTTGAGGAAGATGATTAATAACACTGATGGACTCAATTGATTAATGGAATTTTTTACTCCATGAAAATATGTCAAAATTGTATTTGGACTAATGCAGTATTTGAACCAGAATAATATTTTTTGTACATGAAAACTTTACTTTAATTTGTCATGTTGCCATATTAATCACCCAACAATATTGTTATTTCATATTTGTATGAGTTCAGTTGATTGCAAATGAAGCATTCAGTACAAAGACACAATAACATGCTGTTACCAACTTTGCACTTGGAAACTTATACTTAGGAACATAGTCAAGGTTTTGTTGGGCAACCACAGGTATAGTTGGTTGGTTTATTCAATTTAGATCACTAATTCATATTAATGTCATTGATATTGTCTTAAGAATTTATGGTTCAAATACTGCATTAGTTGAAATACTATTCTGACATATTTTCGTGGAGTAAAAAACTCCATTAATCATTTGAGTCCATCAGTGTTATCAATGATCTTCCTCATTTGCAAAATCCCCTTGGTATAAACTAGAATCTTCCTAAAGTCCTTATTCTGGAGTCAAGTCCCAGTATACGAAAATATTATTACCTAATGTTTGTTTACTGGGTAATGAAGGTAGACAAGTTTATATTGAATATGTATCTAGTCATTGAAATGGAACCAATTGACGCTCTATAATCTACAGGGTCCATATTAAAACATATTCACATCTGAAATTCAAAATTGGATAGCTAATGCCAGCAATTCAGGCAAATTGACCTCATTGTGCACTGAATGACTAATGAATTAGTTCAATTAAAAGCAAAATGGTATTACCTAAAGCTATGGTGGGTTGCAGGTTTTACTTTGTATTAGCTTAGTTGATAGCATAGATTATCTGGAAAAGAACATTTTCCTTTCTAATTTGACGTTTGAGTTCCAAGATCATCAATTTCTGTCTCTAACTTCAAGCAATCAAATTAATGATTAAAACAGTTATGGACAACTTCATTTCAACTTGAAAGATGACATTAGATGAGTTTTATAACCAAACCATGAATAATATTGTAATTATGAATGTTTGATTGTATAAATTTGTCCATACATTAACACTAATATAACCTTTGTCATTTGAAGAAAGTTGAATATTGGATTGTTAATAAATTGCTCAGAAAAGCATGCCTTAAAGCAAAACTTAAATTATTTACATTTCAGCTCTTTAACTAAAATTGGGTTCAGGGTTTGATACCAGAAAGTCAAGATGAACTTTCAGATTTTTCAACCCATTTAACATGTCTGGTATGCTACAGGCTGTGCATGTTAAAGATCCCTCAACTGTTGGAAATTACAGAAAATATAGACTAATGCTGTTGTGTTACCTTCATTGCAAACTGCATGGCGTTGTCCGTCTTTTTTAGTTGATCTAACATACAGCTCCATTCATTCTATTTTTAATTAAAATTATGCCAAACAAGGCAGTCTGAAATGTCTTTTTTGTGTTTATTATATCAAGGCAATTTGCATATCATCTACATTAGATTTCATTCATCAAATCATTTTTTATGAAAGAAATGCTTGCAGCTATCCTTGATCTGAATAAATTAGAATTAACTCATTAGATATATACATTTTATACATTTCATTGATGGAAGTTGATAAGTAAAAGTTAAGATGTGATATGCTTAATTACGTATTTCGACTTTGGCGAAAACGTATTGTAATCGTTCGGATTATTTTACTTTATTTTTTTTTGTTTTGTAATTCTTGGATGAGTTTGCAGACAAACTGGTAAAAGGTGCAGAAATTCTAAATCTACAGTTGATCTTAGAATGATTTCTATTATCAAATAAAACAAAACCAGAAGTTCTATCTCTGACAGGAAGTGAGAACCGGAAGTTCAGGTTTTTTTGCTTTAGCAAGTTTATTTTCAGTTCGATTTTGACCGGATTTTCAGATTTGAAAACTTCAATGTATTTGTCAACTAACAATTATAGGTTTTATGCAATTAGGTTAAATATTTTACCCACGATTTGCAATTCAATATTCAAGGGTCATCGGCAAAAATTTCAGACCGTGATTTCTCCTTTAATATAAATGGTAAAATTTTGAAACTTTACCAGTTGATAGGCGATATGTTTATAATTTTTGAAAAAATGTGAAAATAAAAATTCCACTTCCGGTTTAGCCTCAAATGACGTAATTACGTAACTTCCGGTCTATAACTGCTAGGTGAAAAGTGAAAACTGTTTTATAAATAACTTGTCAATGGTAATTGATTTGACCTAAATAATTAGGTCAAGCTGCCATATCGGCCGCCATTTTGAATTTTCGTTACAATTCTTAAATCCGAAATTCAGACACTACTGATAGACCGATTTTGATGAAATTTAGCACATAGATACACTGGATCATTATCTACCTTTTCTTGGAGACCGATTTTCAAATTTCGTATTTTCTTTTGAATTATTTAAATTTCGATTTTTTCCAAATTAGGTCACTTTAACGGGTACGGAAGGTGTGACCCACTTAATCTATGACCTTGAAAATTAGGTCAAATAATATTCAATATATTGTCTACGAGTAGATATTTTTTAATTTGGCTTACTTAAAAAATTCATAGAGATAAGTGTACTTAAATACAGCAAAAATTGATAATTTTCATATTTTCGCCATCATTAACCGTTACGGAAGGTGTGACCTAATTATTTTATGACTTTGAAAACTAGGTCAAATGATATTCAATATATTGTCTAGATGTAGGTAAAGGCAAATTTAGCCTACATAATATTTTAAGGCTCTCGAAATACGTTCATAATTGTAAGCAATTCTAATTCAGTTTGTTACCAAAGGCCTTAAATTAAAAATCAAACATGCTGCATTGGTAATTGCATGTTGATAACCACATTGTCAGTCAATCGATTTTAGTTTTCCGAATTATATGTATGACAAGCAGGGTTTGTTAACTTGTGATCTATTAGTATGTAAAACTCCATTCCATTCATTTTCATTGTGTTCTATTGTCATACTGTATAGTGATTAATTATTCTTTTATTGTTTAATTAAGCTTGATTAATGTTTAATTCTACAAGGTGCATTCTTTGAACAGTAAATGATACCCTGTAGACTTTAAAACTAAGAATAAAACAGTTTTTGTTGTTATTGACATAGTTTTCCTCTAACCAATCAATAACCCTATATTATTTTACAACCAATAATTTCATTTCATTAAATAAGTAAAAAACCTTTTTCTTTGATATCGTGTTAACTACATGTTTTAATTTTTTTTGTGCACTTTAGAAATTTTTTGTTGTTCTACACTTATAGGTTTTATGTAGTTTGTTTAACTAACACCAAGAATTTAATGAGAAAAGAGTATTTTTTTGTTGTACAACTATGATCATACATGAATTGATTATTTTAAACAAATTGAAATTCTGTCTTCACAAAAAGCTGTAATTGATCTGCATTCTTTCAAATGGTAAAATTATTCTCGTAGCATTGTTACAAGGGATATGTAGAAGAGAAGGGTAACTTTGCTCCCTTTCAGATTAAAAGATTTCTTCTCAGAAAACTTTCCTACAAAGAACCTGTTGGCAAAGGAATATGTGGACGTATATTGTCGTCGCCCCTGTCCGTCAGTCCATCGGTGTGTCGGTCCGTCAACATTTGTTGTAGACACTATGGAAGCTACAATTTTCTATGGATTTTAATGAAACTTAAGAGCATTGGTATTGATAAGACGGCAGTCAAGTTCTATTTGGACGATTTTTCGATAAACGGTTTTTGAGTTATTGCCCCTGCCTCTATATTTGTAACATAATAGAAGCTACAATTTTCAATGGATTTTAATGAAACTTGGTGTGAGGGTTGGAATTGATTTGACCTCAGTAAAGTTTGAATTTGACAGTTTTTCAATGAACTGTTTTGAGTTATTGCCCATTGACTTAGTGAAATTGCGTCAAAATTCTATTGTGGTTTCAATGAGAAGCTTTAATTTCAAAGGATTTTGATGGAACTTGGTGTCAGCATCAGAATTGATAAGACATTAGTCAAGTTTGAACTTTTTTTTAACAAATGGTTTTTGAGTTATTACCCTTGATCAGTAAAATTGCGTAAAAAATACTTGTGGGTGCAAAATAAGCTACAATTTTTTAATAGATTTGATGAAACTCGGTATGAGTATTGAAATAGATAAGATGGTGGTCAAGTTTTAATTTGACGATTTTACATGAAAAGTTTTTTAGTTTTTGCCCTTGACTTCACGTTTCATTCAGTGAATGTTTTTTGAGTTATTTGCTCAATTTATTATTCATATTCAATGCTGCCAGTGGGCGTAGGTTACCTTGCCTCGCAAGCTATCTTACAATGTCCACAGAAGAATGTGTTATGTGTTTAGTTTTCAGCAGATAGATTTTCCTGAACAGCTTTAGCTATAGTATAGTGGAATATTCAATAATTCTAGCAGTTCACTACAGTATTCATTCAGTTAATATTTTTATAACACAAGTTGGATTTTTAAGTGTTGAAGTTGTTTTTTGTGTCATCTTTCAAAATGATTTAATCTATAACTTCATTATTTTTAAATCTCTTTATCTGTAGATTACATGCACCTCAAAAAGTTCCAAATGAGCAGTGTCAAAACCAATGTATGTTCTGTTCTGTCATAAAACAAAATTGTGGAATTTATAAAAAGGCATGTCAGTAATTAAGAGGTTCTTAAAACTGATGCACTGAATGTGAATAAATAAAAGACCTGAGCTGCTGTTGATAAATGAATTGCAGAAGAATAAGTGAAGGCTTGTATAGCATAAACTTTTCTACATAATTACCTTGTATTAAGTCTATGTGCTACTAATAACTAAAGGTCTTAGCAGGCATAATTCAATGTTCAATTCAAATGTTACTATACCAATATTATCTTGTGCTCAAGTATGTTGATTTTCAGAGTTCCTTTGTCCTATATTTTATCATTTGATAATGAGATCATGTGATATTTATAATCAGGATTTCTGTGATGACCTTGAACAGATGAACTTTCCTTATTTCAGTTCACCCTACTGAGTAATCTGTCCAAGCACCAGCTGATAGATAAACTTACAATTCTTGTCCATGTTAAATAAAGACAGTTTTACTTGTTATTATACATATTCCATGGTTAAAATCCATTCCAACATTTCAATTGCAGGCTGATTTTATATATTGAATATTAAGGAATAACACTGGAACTGTTGAATTATACTAATTAAATAATCAGAATCAATGTAATTAATTGTAGAGATGGAATTGTTCTATACTCCAACTATCTATAATTTAATTAAAAGTAATACAGACAATATTTGAAGCTGATATTGATGGTTAAGACAAGTTGGGATGATTTAATGGCCATTTATTCTATCCACTATTACTATAGAAAGGATATTAGCAATCCTAGCGGATGTTAACAGGATATTGGTGATTGCCTGAAAAGACTATCACAGTAGTCTTATTAACCAGTTCTTTTACTCTTCCGGGAATGTCTTGGTAGAAACAGACATGCAACAAGCTTGAAGACTTGATATCCTGAAATCGACACTTGAAAAAGGAATAAAGATGACTTAACAGGTCTGCAGATTAAGATTATTGTCATTATGAGACATTAAACTATGAAATGAACTATGATAAATGTGTTTCCATTAAATGCAGTATAGTGACTTAAAGCCAACATTTGGTGGTGCAACAGTAATTGTGTTGCAAATCCCAAATAGTGAGATGGAACATGTTTATTTATATAAATATCTGACACAAACTGCTTCAGCAAAGCAAGAAATAAATATTCAAACAAAGTTAATTCCTAGAAATCATACTGTATCTATATTTATAGGGTACAAAAGTGCAAAAGTCATAGATCTACCTTCCTTTTAATTGGCTTGCATTAATTTCATCCAAGATGTGCACTGTAAATATATGGGCTGTAGATAAGTACATGTAAGAAAAAATACACTCAGTTTATAGTGGTTCTATAGATTTGAGCACCAGTTATTCTACCCAAGAATTAAGCAGACTGATCCTTATTCAAATGAAATAGCTATGCATAAATATCTTGACTAGAACCAAATTTAACCAATTTAAAAACAGAATATTAAAGAAATATCATTGATAGAAATTGTCAGACAGGTGTTGCCATGAAAAAGCTGTTTACCCTAACAACATATAGTTAGTGAGTAATATTGAATACAATATATAGATTATAGATACACAGAACCCTGTATTCAATATAATGAATGAATAATTTATATGTTACGCTATATTCTATTCTTCCTATTCAATTTCTGATGAATGTGTAGAATGGTTGAAGTTATGATTGTATCTTGATTCTATAATGAATTTTTGCTGTTCTTGATTAAGTGATATAAAAACTATTGGATTTATACTTAAAATTATCAATATAATTGTAAGACAGTTTGCAGACAGGTTAATCTGTGGCCCAACCTCTAACACAGCTGAGCACAGAGACAAATAAACAAATATTGTCAAGAATAAATAACATATGCTAGATTTAATATCAGATCTCATCCTTTTCTGGTTTTGCCATTGCTAGTAGCTGTTAAATGATTTATTTGCAAATGGACAGTTAAATTAAGATAAATAAGATGGAACCTTAACAATTTGCACTATAGTGTAGTTGACCACACTTCATTGCAATAAGCTGATGATCATCAAAGCTCTCAGTCCTGTGAGCATGTTCAAAAAATGCATCAAATGTTGATGATCAAAGCATGTAAAGAATGAATATATTTAGATAGCAATACATTGGAGTGGAAGAGGGAAATGAAACAACTAATGGATTACCATGATAAAATGAGTATAAAAATCAATTTGAACCTTTAAAGAATTAATCTAAGAAAAAAACTATTTCACCAGATTGCTCTTAAAATCACATTAGTTATAATCAATGTTAGCCAGGTTAGAAAGATTTCCTGTAAACTTTAAACAGGTGGCAGGTCTTGTATTATCAGTCTATTCTTAAGATTGTAATTAGATTTGAGATAAGCATGACTACTTGACACAGGTGTATAGCATAGTCCAATATTATTTCCCAATATAATTGTTGTTGTCTCAGCAGTATTTAAGTGATACTGTGTCTTAGAAGGGACATATACAATTTATGTTTTAAAGAATGGTCAATATGAGTATATATATTCTTACCTAGTGTCATAAAGTTACAGAATCCCTGTCAAACTTGGAAAACTCACAAAACAAAGTATTTATTGAAAAAACGCCTAATTTTATGGATAATTACTAAATTTTTGGATTGCATAAAGATTCTGTTATTTATTCATAACAGGTATATCTCTTGATAAATATATGTTCTTATTGTCCAAGTTTGGAACTGTTAATTTTAAGACACAGTATTCCTTTACAAGTGTTTCTGAGAGTGAATCAGAGAATTTTACCAGCTACTGATAAAGTATAGATAATACAGATATGATTCTAGAACTTATTCTTCATATTGCAAACCTTATAGATGATATAACAGAAATTTGAATATGACCAAAACATTCAAAATACATGGTGTTTAAACTTAACAAAATAATTTTCTTCAATGAACATTTCATATCTCATTTGAAAAAGTATACCTTTTGAAACTTTACATAATACATTTGATCCTAATTGCAAACAAATCCAAACAGTAAAAGAAATTGTGAGTTGAAAAGGGTCCAGAGGTATGTCTTTAAGCATGGAACCAACATGCTGTGGTTTCCTGTCTGTAACTGACATACCAATCAACCATTTATACAATCATTATCATAAAACTAAAGGCAGATGGTAGAACTTCCGTTATCTTGCTAGCCTTTTCTGCGGATTTAATTATTTCTGCAATAGGCCTGGTTCCTTTTCATACAGTTTTTCTAATTAGAAATTTTTAATCTGGAATTGTGATAACAGTTGCACTTGGAAACTTGAAATTGCATTTTTTTTATAGCCTAGGTCTTTGATTTTTAGAGAATAATTAATGGTCTTTCTTGAAATAAAATCTTTCCAAAGAATGGAATAATGAGCAGTAAACAGTCAACTTCTTTTTGTTTGTTTAAGATTATTGAACCATTTGTGACACAAACTCCTTATTCTGCCAAGAATATTTTTATATCAAATCTATCATAAGGACAGATGGTTCTAAAACTATTCAGATTTTGAGAATGGCAAAGATTGGTTTGAGACAATTGGTGTTTTCCAAAAACAACTGTTGCTTTGAACACAGTGAAAGAAAAGCCACAAACTGACACACATTTGAAACATACATGTATGTCTAAAACTGACTTAAAATAAAAAGGTCTCCAGCTAAAATATGATCAAGTGCATATTGCACCAATCAAGGTTTAGAAATATGAAATATTACTGTCTAGTCCATGAAGTGCCTTTATATTATCCTTTTTATGGCTCATAAAAATGATATTTCTAAAAATATTTTCCGAATCAATATTTGATCAAATTAAAATGCAGTGTTTATTTAGGTGTAATATCTATAAATTTGTTAGTTTTTATGGTTGGAATGCAGTCTATGATAAAACTTCCACTTGATTTATATCAATGTAGTGTTGTCAGGCAAAACAGTGTGTGAAATTCACTTTACCATTGATAATGAATGCCATCAACCATCATTTGATTTCTACGCCATCATTAAAATAAGTAAAGCACCTTTTTCATCTTCTTTTTAATGTTAAAATTTGAATTAAAAGCATTTTGGTGCGTATGTGTATATTTGTGATTTTAGGACAATTCTATCAGTTGATTGCTCAAAGAATAAGAGTTATATATGGGCTTGCAATATTGATGTGTGCATATGTTATTATGTCAGGCATGCTGCTTCAAATTAATATATTGTAAAAGAATAAACATGTCTTGAGAGATATGAATGTTTGAGTTTGACAATTGGAAAAGGTTTATCTATGAGAACAAGTAATCGTGTTTCTAGTAAGCATTCCTACAAGGGTTGCGTTAACTTATTAGTGTTATGCAAACGTAGAAGTTCTCAGCTGTGACCTCAGTCATGGGAATGTTATAAAACATAAAGTATAATAACAACTTACCTGATATGAGTGACATATAAACAATGGGTATTAGAATTAATATCTCTAATTTATAATATTTTACATCCCAGCACTTCACATCACAAAATAACATCATTTTTTAGTCCATGGATTGTGGAACCACTTGAATAACTTGGCTTCACGGCATGATGGATTGTAAAACTGACCACCAATTCCTTCAGACTGATCTGAATTTCAATAATCCTGGAAATGGTATATTAGCCTTCACATTATCTATTACACTATTATTAGAGTCATCTGAATCCACAAATGAAAAATATCACTTCCTTAGTTTTGGTAAATAAATTTTATCAAGCAGATATCACATACTGTGTACCTGAAATGAATAGAAAAATCAGGATTATTTGTTTTGGCTGATTCCTTTCGTTAACGCTTGTCAAAGACCAAGCTGTAGAATTAGTACCATATAAATACAACTGTGTTAAACACAGAACAGCCAATGTGTTGAGATGTTATATTTACGTGTGACTGTCTTAATCAATAGATCTACTTAAAAACCATCAGCAATCAGTTTGAAAATTCATAATCTATCCTGACCGAAGACAGATACTAATCTACCTTCATCACAAGTTATACAAAAAAACAGATCATAAAATCCATATAGATGGAACAAATTTTTTCTCTATTTCCCTTGAGGTCTGTGTATAGAGACCACAGAAGAAATTACTAATCTTTGTTGTCTATTTTTCATTAATATATCAACCACCTGTTTTGTGTACAACATATGTATGATTAAACATTAATTCCACTTCAATTGTTAAACAGCTTAACGATAAGTCTGTAAACTTAAAGTCATTGATTGGTTCAAGTTTAAGAATCAATATAGCCCTGTCGTATTAGAGGGTGGACTGCTAAAGTTCTGATCACCTTTCTCTCAACCCAGACCACTTAAAGTTGAATTAAAAATTGGTATGGGTAGTAAACAATACTTAATTCTCTATGTGACACTATCAGATCTCATGCTCCAATGTAAGGTCAATATTAACTTTTCTTCCTTCGCACTACTTCAACACTGCTAACTTTTCTTTTGTCAACTAGGCTAGAATAACTACCGATTCAAACTTCAAGACTTTTTCTTCGCTTTCGCTAACTGCAATTAGAAACTGTCTGATCAATACTGATAACCACCAGGGGGGAAATCATATAAACCGCTAGAAATACAAAAACATCAAACTTAACAATATTGTCAGGATTTAGCATAATTCTTAGGTGCCTTGTTAGAGAACTTTTTTCCTTTTTATATTGGATATCTTTTAACATCAACAATGTAAATTTATTCACTTCAATTTCTTCTTGATTTTCAAGTGATATGGTTCATTATTTTCATTAAATGTTGAAGGAAAAGGGCACAAATTGCTTTGTTTTCAAGCAGGAAGTGATGTGTCAACTATAAATGCCAAAAGAACTTGCAGGACCCTGCTGAATACATAATGGTTTAAAACTAAAACGAAAAGCATTAGTCACACTAAGTAAAACAAAGGAGCTGATCGAGCGTGCATCATGTAATGTTGATTGATAATGCCAGTACACTGAATGCTTTAATTTCTCTGATCAGTTAAAACTTTTATTTGCAAAGCTCATGTAATATTTAGGAATGAAATGTTGATAGTTTGATTAGGACTTCGATAATTGAATTATTTATATTTTTTATTTCCCAAGTGGAAATCAATATTTTGGGTTGGTTTGAGGGTCATGGTTATATCTTATCATATTGACATTTATGCAATAAAGTTTGTTATTGTATAATCTCCTGCTTCATCTCCATTTCTATACATTTGGCACATCCTGTTAATACAAAATCTTGATGTTATCATACCTGTTGAATAATAAGTCATCATAAAACTGAAAATTTGATGTGTATAATTTTTTTTTAGAAAACCTCTTAACGATCCCTTAAATGTTTGTAAGTACTAAAACTACTAAAAGCTTTTAATAGATATTTGCCAATCTAGTCAACATTTATGATAAATTAAACAAGAACTTGTTAAGTTTTAGTATATCTTGTCATTGCCATCCCTGTCCATCTGTTCATTTTTAAAAGATTAACATTTTTTTTTGCATAAGATTCTAATGAAAAAAAATTCCTGTTAGCAAATCACCATCCATAAATCCTTTATGAATAAAGTTATGAATAAATAAATAAGGTACATTTAATTGAGCATTTACATGTACACTATACTCAAAATGCTGATTTGGCATTATATATTGTTGTCAAAACACTTAGATTGCCAATACCACCAGCATGGTAGACTATTACAATCAATTATGAACCTAATATGACAATCAGTAACACAATTACAGACAAGCAAACATCATAAAACATGACATGTCTCATCAGTAAATTTTAGTTAATATTGACAGTTTATACAATAAATTGACACTTCCATATACATGGACAATAATGGCAGCACAATTCAGGTTGTTTACTTATGGAATTGTGGTCTTTATTGTGGAATTATTGTTGTTTTGTTTGACTCGTGATTGCGTTTGACTTGGGTTTGACTTTTAGTTGGGTTTGATTCATTGTGGTTGGGTTTGATTCGGGTTTGACTCATTGTGGTTGGGTTTGATTCGGGTTTTACTCATTGTGGTTGGGTTTGAATCGGTTTTGACTCATTGTGGTTGGGTTTGATTCACGTCTGACTCATTGTGGTTGGGTTTGATTTGGGTTTGATTCAGGTTTGACTCATTGTGGTTGAGTTTGACTCATTGTGGTTTGATTTTACTCATAGATCACATTGGTCACCGTTACCAATGTAACCATCATAGTGACAGTGTGACTGTTTTAACTCATGCAATCAGTGTGACTGTCTTTACTCATGGAATCAGTATGACTGTCTTTACTCATGGAATCAGTGTACTGTCTTTACTCATGGAATCAGTGTGAGTGTCTTTACTCATAGAATCAGTGTGACTGTCTTTACACATGGAATCAGTGTGACTGTCTTTACTCATAGAATCAGTGTAATTGTTCTTACTCATAGAATCAGTGTGACTGTCTTTACACATGGAATCAGTGTGACACATGGATTCAGTGTGACTGTTCTTACTCATAGAATCAGTGTGACTGTTCTTACTCATAGAATCAGTGTGACTGTCTTTACACATAGAATCAGTGTGATCAGTGTGACTGTCTTTACACATAGAATCAGTGTGACTGTCTTTACACATAGAATCAGTGTGACTGTCTTTACTCATAGAATCAGTGTGACTGTCTTTACTCATAGAATCAGTGTGACTGTCTTTACTCATAGAGTCAGTGTGACTGTCTTTACTCATAGAGTCAGTGTGACTGTCTTAACTCATAGAGTCAGTGTGACTGTCTTAACTCATAGAGTCAGTGTGACTGTCTTAACTCATAGAGTCAGTGTGACTGTCTTAACTCATAGAGTCAGTGTGACTGTCTTAACTCATAGAGTCAGTGTGACTGTCTTAACTCATAGAGTCAGTGTGACTCTTAACTCATAGAGTCAGTGTGACTGTCTTAACTCATAGAGTCAGTGTGACTGTCTTAACTCATAGAGTCAGTGTGACTCTTAACTCATAGAGTCAGTGTGACTGTCTTAACTCATAGAGTCAGTGTGACTGTCTTAACTCATAGAGTCAGTGTGACTGTCTTAACTCATAGAGTCAGTGTGACTGTCTTAACTCATAGAGTCAGTGTGACTGTCTTAACTCATAGAGTCAGTGTGACTGTCTTAACTCATAGAGTCAGTGTGAGCTGTCTTAACTTCATGAGTCAGTGTGACTGTCTTAACTCATAGTCAGTGTGACTGTCTTAACTCATAGTCAGTGTGACTGTCTTAACTCATAGAGTCAGTGTGACTGTCTTAACTCATAGAGTCAGTGTGACTGTCTTAACTCATAGAGTCAGTGTGACTGTCTTAACTCATAGAGTCAGTGTGACTGTCTTAACTCATAGAGTCAGTGTGACTGTCTTAACTCATAGAGTCAGTGTGACTGTCTTAACTCATAGAGTCAGTGTGACTGTCTTAACTCATAGAGTCAGTGTGACTGTCTTTACTTTTTGAGTCAGTGTGACTGTCTTAACTCATAGAGTCAGTGTGACTGTCTTAACTCATAGTCAGTGTGACTGTCTTAACTCATAGTCAGTGTGACTGTCTTTACTCATAGGAGTCAGTGTGGCTGTCTTTACTTTTTGAGTCAGTGTGGCTGTCTTTACTCAAAGAATCAGTGTGGCTGTCTTTACTCAAAGAATCAGTGTGGCTGTCTTTACTCAAAGAATCAGTGTGGCTGTCTTTACTCAAAGAATCAGTGTGACTGTCTTTACTCAAAGAATCAGTGTGACTGTCTTAACTTAAAGAATATTTGTGGCTGTCTTAACTGATGGAGTTGTGGTGGCCACCTTAACTGATGTGATCAGTTTTACTCCTGGAATTGCCATGCCTGCCCTTTAGGCTATGTTTACTTTTGATATACATGATGGCAGACATGGTGGATTCATAGTATTATAGTTGTTCAAAATAAAATAAGATTCAAAAGTTGACATGCTCATATCTAGTTCATTACAAGAGTTCCATGACAAAACATGTTGACTATGATCTCTAGTGAGTTAAATGCATCTAGTTAACTATAGATTTAACATAATAAATAGGCCAAGAATTTCACTTTTTTTTGTAGTTTAGCTGTAAACAAGAATAAAATTCTGCTTACCTTGATCAATATGGACTGTCTTAGTTAAACATCATCACTTTCCCATTCTATATGAAAAATTATAAATAATCAATAGAATATTATTTTCCAATATTTGAAACAACCAGAAACAAATTTCTCAATGTCACAATTACCTGTTCATTATCAATAACGTATAAACTGATACAGAAGGACAGAATAGGACGTCCTATTTACTGTAAATAACTCAATATTGACCATAAAGATTTCTCGCTCACTGAATTTGAATATGGTAAAGTGCTTGATTTAATTGCTCCAATATGAATCAAGTCAGAAGAAAGATTAGTGTGACACTTGTCAGTCCAACCACTTTTATTCCACTTTATTATGACTCCTACTGCGTGGTTCTTCCTTTATTCTATTGGTTTTCACAGAGTTACCCTCTTCCTTTCTATCACTTTCTTCGTCCGTTTATCTAATAATGCCCTCCTCACAGGAAGTAAAAGAAAGCATTGTGTGTTGTATAGATCACTTATTTAATTGCTTCGAACCCAGTTTGATAAAATAAGTAACCTTTAAGTTTGTTGATCCATTCATAGCCAGGCAAATTTGACGAGAAATGATATCTTTAGACAATTTAGACATAAACATTGATTATTTGTAAGACTTATCAAAAGCCAAATAAGTTAATGTCCATTTGTCAGGAGAAGTAGTGGATTCAGTTAGTTATAGTAGAGTGATTGTACTGGGGATTAGTTTATGCTAAGCTGTTTAAGTTTGTTATGGAAGGGTCATTATTAGTAAGAATTAGTATAGTATTGGTTCAATAATTCCACCATTGATAATAGATATTGAATTAGCAGTGAAGGTATAAAAGGACAGTGTTATTGTTGACACTGGAACTAATATTACTAATTGACTAATGTTTAATTATACTGAAAATTGCCAATAGGTAGATAATTACCTAATAGTTGTTATTTATATTCAGTAAGATATTACCTCAGTTGATCAATGTTTTATTATTGTCAAGATGTCCAGACTGACTTCCTGGTAACTTTCAACATTAATGATGGTGAAACAAATTTTGATCTTAAAATATTCAATAGAACCAATAACCTTACTGGTTTAAATTTTGGGTTAAGGACAATTCATGAAAAACCAAAGATCTATATTAATAAACATTAAATTATCGCCATGGAAATGACAAAATTTTAAAGGTAGAATAAATGATATTTTAAATAAGGATGAAAACAATATTATATTCTATACACTGACTGTTTAGGAGTAACAAGAAACATTTCTTGTAAAAAGGTATATCTGATAATCAGGTATTTAGGAACAAGGTAATTCACATTGATTGTCAATGGCTCAGAAATATATAACTACACAATTTCATGTTGAACCTTAATAAATACATTTATGAGGTATTAAGGACATCTTGTTTTATTATCATGCAAGTTATTTATCCATATGAATATTTTCTTCAATGTTGTGTTTTATTATTCGCTGTCCAATTATTGGATGTCATTCTTTTAAATACCATTAAATTTAAACTTGATTTGAGAATTACAATCTAGTTCCTAATTCTCAAGATCTTTGTAATACAAATATTTATTTATAACTGTTTATAACAAAGTCCTTATGATGCAGTTGTTAAATGCTGTTTACTGCTCTTGGCGATCTGCAGCTCTTATTGGGCCCCTCTGCATAATGATTCCTAGATGACACTACTGGAAAGAACTTTTTAATAACAATATGAATTTATAATAGGAATCAATTTTTCTAGACAGTCCCAACTATCCTAAGTTATATATTACAGTAAAATTTCATCTTCTGTTTTAACTCTCTAAAGATATCTGTAGACACAGTAAATTTATTATAGTGACGCAGGTGGACTTCATCTCTTATTTTATCATAGATAATTTATTGATAAGTATTTTCTGTCAAGAAATATGACAGCCTGAAATACATAGTTTTTGTTTGACAGATGTCTCACAATATCTTTGATTAAGACCATCAATATCTTCTGGTAGAGCCAAAAGAAAATAGCAAAACATGTGAAATAATTTTTTGTGAGTATATCTTCAAGGGTTGAAATGAATCTGCCACTTAACCCTTTAGGGCTGAAGTGAATCTGGCAAAATTCCATATCTATCTCAGAAGTCTTTATCTGGTTACAATGTTTGGAGAATGAAGGGGCTGAAAAAAAACTTCAGGAGTTTACATTAGCTTTCATGAAGGATAAAAAATTTTTACTTGCTAATATCCTATTCTTTGGTTTATTGTTAAAAGTAATTGAATATGAAAATAATTAATTGCTTTCTTTTTCTAATGTGGTCCATGTTTTAGTGCAGTGCAGAACATCATTTTAAATGAAAGAGTAATTTAATGCTAAATAACATTAAAGTGAATGCCACAAATTCTCTAACAGCATGCAAACTTATTGAAATACACTGTATATGTAAATTTGGCTTTATTTTCAGAGGGATCATTCCCCTGAGCCTAGTTGGAAATGAGGTTCATGTAAATTCCTGCTGATATTAGAGTATCTAATCAAATCAAATCATTAAGTTCACTGTTTTTAGAAATAAAGATGCATGTTTTCATTCTTGACATCATAATATCCATCTTATATGAGCAGTTCCAAAGAACTCAACATCTGTAGAATTTGTAGGCAATCTAAGATTGTTTTCATAGGCTACTGACAGGTAATGCTCACTCTTCTTAACACCTTTAACCACTTTCCATAATGAAATTCTTATTCACTTATATTTATTAATCCTTGTAAGACATTTGGAAGTAATACTGCACATTAAGAGACAGCAATTGTTATGGATAGACACTACTTTAGAAGTCTTTATCCATAATATTTGTTGTCTCTATACACATGTAATTAATATACTTCCTCATGTGAACAGTTCTGATTAGCTGTTACCTATGATTTGCCATTATGTTATTTTGGATTCAGGTTTTTTTTTTCTGTTCAAATTGATATTACTTGGTTTATTTATATAGTACAGTTGATATTGATTGTCTTTGGGCCTAGCTATATGATCAGATATTGGTAGTGAAGATATGATATACAGCCAATTTGATGCTAATGCTCCTTAATACACATCATACCTTGTTTTCTAATTTTGTAAGAATCATGCTAGAATTTAGCGATAGTCTGAATAAGATTTCTTTCTTCTGTTGGAGCCAGTGTTCTAAATATTTACTATAACATTTAATCTTTAGAAACACCCTTAATCTGATCAAATTCAATAACCCTTACAAGGTCCACAATTTAGAGAGCTACAATAGTGTATTGTAGTGTTAAATATTGATATATAAAGTTTTTAGGAGCTGTAAGACAATCAGTCCTGAGAGTCTAGAAAATGAGGTAGTTAAAACCAGGTTTAATCAGCACGATTTTCTAAGCAATGTGATTTAACTTGTATAATGTATTGGTGTTTATTGATTCAGTATTGTCAAGATACTTGTAATGTTAATTCTTTAATCAGTTAGCCTTCTTACAAACATCAGTCTAATTAATGTCAGCCATTTTCCAAATACTTTATTGATTTTTGCTCATTCCAGTTCTTTTGTACTCGGTTGGACACATATTCCCAAATGCCCACATTCCAATGTGGACGAATCTGTTGGTTCATCCATTGGTCCAATGATCTTGTCACAAATTTAATTGGTCGAGTGTTAAAGTCTTGCTTAATTAGAGATCCAGGAAAAATCAAAATGTACCTGAGAAGTCTTTATCTGGTTACACTGTTGATAGAGATTGAAGGGGCTGAAAAAGCTTCACGAATTTACATGAGCTTTCATGAAGAATAAAGATTTATGGTTTGTTTATAATAAAGATATCCTATCATTTATTCAGTAATTTAAAATGAAAATAACGGAAAGTAGAGAAAACCTAATATTTGCTTGTTCTTTTATCATTTGTTGTATTCATTTTGATTAACCATGTAAATTGTTATGATGTCATAAAACCAAATATGTGAATTATTTTACACATTAATGTGGGCATATTTCACTGTGTTTTAAATACGATGGTTCATATCATAACATTAAGTAGCTTGCTGAGAAAATTGACTTTTTGTTGCCAATTTCCTCTTGATTCTTCATGACCAGAAGTTTGAAGAGCTGTTTTGAATTACGTCATGCATGTTGATCATGCACAGAACTCAATATGTTTTTTTAATGCACAAAAATTTTATTTGATAAGTTACTAAATTAGTGTCAGATGGTGAAGTTAGAAGGCAAGAAAAGCACCATAGTTAGTCAGTTGGACTACAATATAGATGTAGAATTAACATTCCTGATCTATGTGAATTGTTTTTCACCATTAGAAAAATTGTTAGTAATTAATGTTGAAATAAAAGAACTTGACAAAGGTGTTAACATGATCATGTCAGAGAATTGTCAAGGCAGTCTTTGGATGTAAAGGAGTCCAGTAATTTTGTGGAAGTGTGAGCCTTTATATTAGTAGTAGCAAAAGTTTTTTACTAATATGTCACACAGCATTACAAAAAATTGGTAAAATCGCTGCCCAGCCAAATTGGCTTTTGAGATATATAGGATTATGACCCTGGAAACAATGTCAGGTCTCTTCAATCCCATTTGCACCATGTAATTTTATATCCTTTGAGTATGTTATGATAGTAGTAGTACAACTAGCTCTTTATCACTGCAAAATAGGTGATCTTGTTATTGTTAAGGCTATATCTGGATGTAAACAAAGTCAGGTGGTTCTGTAAGAAGTTTTTTTTGTTCCTATAGGTTATTTTTTTTGATAAAAATAGGTCTTCTTGTAAAAATTAAATTGTAAAACAAAAGTTACAGTCTGCTGAAAGATAAGAGGTAAGATACTAAAAAGGTGGTATTTTTGTGACAAGAGCCGAATGAATTTTATTCACTTGACTTTTCAATGATATAGATCTTTGTTGAAAACTATTGAAACTACAGATGTAGGTAACTGTACATTTGTTTCCATTATATTAAAGTCATCTTGCATGTACCAGAATGTGACCACATAAACAATGGGAGAGTTCTTATATGTCCATCAAATGAGGATGTCAGTTTTTTTTGTGAGCATTTTATATTCTTTGACATGACTTGACACTACGTTAGACAGGAATGCTGCCTTAATGAAGTCAAAGACATGCAATCATACACGGTGGAACATTGATGTTTTAGGTGTTAGTAATAGAGTATTGATAACTTTTAGCTTTATATGACAGTAACGGTTGTAACAAACATTCATTATTTACAGACATGGTTACGTTTTTGTTATTACATATTATAATTTTGTGTACGTTATGTAAACGGATGTCGTATTATACTTATCAATAAACCAAGTTCATTAAATGGCGCCCAACGTGGGGCGGGGTTTCAAACACAAATTCATCAATTAATCAAGCAAAATTCAATCAAAATCAACTTCAAAATGGAGAAACAAGCATTGGATCGAGTAAAGGCTCAACGAAGAGGACATCGAGCAGTGACAACACGACTTATACACGAGGCGAAGTCTATTATAGAAGATAGCGACCGGGCCTCGGGTCAACAAAGTGCAAGTGAGTCTGTTTTGAATCGTTTGAAAACAATAACAGAGTACTTACAAACTAAGCACGAACTTTTGCAAACATTTGACGAGCAAATTATCGGTTCATGTGAAATCGATGATATCGAACACGAAATTGAAGAAGCAGACGAAATACTCCTACGCATTTTGGATACAATTCGAGAAGTACAAAGATATTCTCAGAAAGAACTAGAAGTTCCTCGCCCTTTCTCAACCGACATTTCACAAATCAACAAGCCAACTTAGACAACCCAACTTCAACCGAACCAACCGATTTAAGTAGCGAGCAAGACCCAAACGAATCAAATTCAAACCATTACAACGATTCAAACAATCAATCGACTTCACCAAGTAGGCCAAATGACACTGAAGTTGGTGTTTCTCAGCCAACTTATGTTTCGTCACCAGGTAATGTTTCAGACCGTCATCAAGTTCGGCCTAAGCTTCCAAAAATATCACTCCCAAGATTTAATGGTGACATTACAAAATTTCAAACTTTTTGGGACTCATTTGACAGCGCAGTGAACAAAAATCCTCATATGTCATCAATCGACAAATTCAATTACTTAAAGGGACTGTTGGATGAGCAAGTAAATCAATTCAGGGGCTCACTTTGACCGATGCGAATTATCAAGCAGCCTTAGAATTGATCCAAGACAGATTTGGTAAAACCCAAAAGATTATTTCGGCACATATGGATCAACTTTTAAAATTACCTGCTTGTGTTGACACAAATTACAAGGCCTCACAATTGCGTAATGTTTTTTGATACCAATGCTCATGTCAAAAATGCCCTCAGAAGTTCAGCTACAAATAGCTCGTGTATCATCAAAGGATGTTTGGGAATTAAGCGAACTTTTACAGGTAATCAAAACTGAAGTGGAGGCGCGTGAACTCTGCGAAACAGTTCGAACTAAATCAATCGTAGACCCTTCAAACAAACATGACAAAACTTATAAAAAACCTGTCTCTACTGCGTCTTCTTTGGTAGTTCGAGATGAAGGACGTTTTAAGATTTCATGTGTTTATTGTAACGGTGATCATTACTCTTCAGCTTGTAGAGATGTTACCGATATCAAGGCTAGGCGAGACATATTAAAACAGTTAAAACGATGTTTTCTTTGTCTAAGAGTAGGGCACTCTGTAGATAATTGTGATAGTAACAAATCATGTCGAAAATGTAATGGAAAACATCAACAATCAATATGCAATCAAGACAAATCAAATGTACAAAACACATCGACTCATGTATCAGCCACTACAACAGCAGCTACGAGGTCCGGCGATAAAAAAGTACTTTTACAAACAGCTAACGCTTATGCAGTTTCGGAAAAAGACTCAACAACAACAACAAAAGTGCGTTTATTGATAACTGTAGTCAAAAAACTTATATAACAAAACAACAATCAAACAAATTAGGATTAAAACCTATCAAGAGTGAAATTCTTAATGTAAATACATTCGGAAAAGAAAGTTATTCAAAAACGAACTGTGACTTGGTTGACATCAGATTACAGAATAAACATGGTGAAGAATTTCTCATTAAAGCCCGCACATATACGGACATTTGCTCCCCATTATCAATGGATTTCGATGTCTATCAATATCCTCATTTACAAGGACTAGAACTCGCTGACGAACCAACAAAAGATAATGTTTCTCAACCGATTGACATTTTAATTGGAGCAGATTTTTATTGGTCCTTAGTTACTGGAGAGATTATTAAGGATGCAAATGGACCTACAGCAGTGGAAAGTGTATTTGGTTGGTTGATTTCCGGTCCATTACAATCACAGTCACCAGATTACCTAGCGGTTTCAAATCTCATAATTAGTGACACCGATGAAACTACGATTCGTTCCGATCTCAACTCCGAGTTGATAGACAATTTATCGAGCTTCTGGGATGTTGAAGCAATCGGTATTTTGGAAAAGTCACCTAATCAAACTGGAATATACTCATTCCTTAACGACATCAATTTCGATAAAGCGATTCAGCGCTACGAAGTTCAACTACCATGGAATGATCTCTGTCTACCAGCGTCAAATCATTATGATTTATGTCGATCACGATTGAATCATCTTTATTCTCGATTGAAAAGGGATAAATTTATTTTACATCAGTACGATGAAATCATTCAAGAACAATTGTGAAATGGAATTATTGAAGCAGTTCCGAATGAAGAATTTGATTGTATCGAATCATGTTTTATGCCTCATCATGGAGTCGTACGCGAAAATAAGGAGACAACAAAACTGAGAATTGTTTTCGATGGATCAGCAAAATCAGATACTTCTCAAATTTCGATAAATAACTGCTTAGATAAAGGACCAAATCTTAATCCACTCATTTTCGATGTTTTAACAAATTTTCGATCAAAACCGATAGGTCTCATTGCTGACATAGAAAAGGCATTTCATCAAATCGCAATACACCCAAACGATAGGGATATGCTCAGATTCCTTTGGTTCAAAAATTTAGACTCTGATAATCCTGATATAACCCAATTCAGATTCAAAAGACTTGTATTTGGTTTAATTTCTAGCCCAGCTATATTGAACTGTGTTATTAGATATCATTTGTCAAAATATGATTACTTGGGGTCAGAGTTTATACAACAGCTCTCAAATTCATTGTATGTAGACGACTTTTCCGGTGGTGCAAATTCTGTAGATGAAGGATTCGAACTCTATAAACAAACAAAAGACATTTTTGCACAAGGTGGATTTAACCTTCGAAAGTGGAATTCCAATTCATCCGAACTAAGAAACAAGATAAATGCGTTCGAAAATGTGCTGTCAGACAATGGCGATAATTCAAATCAAACTCCAACTAAGAGATCCATACTCAAGGTATCTGCCAAGCTATTCGATCCACTGGGGTTGCTTAGCCCGTTCTCAATTAAGATGAAAGTTTTATTTCAAGAATTATGCGAAGATAAATACAACTGGGATGACAGTCTCAGCCTACAACACCTAACAATATGGAATCAACTTCCAGACCAATTCCAAACAATCTCAACTCTTCGTATTCCAAGATCATTACATGCAATATCAAGCACTCCAGTAAATTTCAAACTCCATGGTTTTAGCGACGCATCTGAAAAGGCGTTCGCAGCCGTAATCTACCTCAGAACAGTATTCGAAGATGAAGAAATCGATGTTAAACTGATAGCTGCTAAAACGCGTGTCGCCCCAAGAAAGAAACAGACTATACCACGCCTAGAGCTATTGGGTGCTGTGATTTTGGCACGACTCATGTCAACAGTGCAATCAGTACTGGTTAATAGTTTAGGTCCGTTGCAGACAAATTATTGGACTGATTCATTTACCACACTGTGCTGGATCAAAAACCCCAAGCCTTGGAAACAATATGTCCAACACAGAGTTGACGAAATACGGAAGATTTCCGACAAGACTAATTGGAGATTTTGTCCAGGAGTCGACAATCCAAGTGACATTCCATCACGAGGCTGCAATGCTCAAGAATTAGTCCACAAAGAGGAATGGTGGAATGGTCCAACTTTTTTGCGTCAAACACCGTCCAATTGGCCCGAGTCGCTCACCACATTCGATACCCCAGCCTCAAACGATGAAATACAGAAATCTCCCAAGGAGATTATTCACTCGATGGTGACCGTTGCTGCGACACCAAGAAGGATCACAGAAGTCATCGATGTACAACGGCACAGCAGCCTTACTAAATTACTTAGAGTAACTGCTCTGGTTCTGAAATTTACCAGACTTACCCGAAAACACAAAGTTTCAGTATCAATCACATCCGAAGATTTAATCGAATCTCATGACATCTGGATTAGAGACATACAATATTGTTCATTTCCGGAAGAACTGAACAGTTTAACATGTGGTTCAAAAGCAACAACTTACATGAAACAATTTGGATTATTTCTTGACGAAAACAGTATTATCAGATGTCAAGGCCGGATCGAGAATTCTGTTCTTCCCGAATTCAGCAAACACCCTATATTACTACTGGCTCGCCATCAACTTATCAACCTAATAATACATCGATATCATCAAGGGGTTCATCATGACGGAATACGAGAAACTCTCACTAATATTCGAGAACATTATTAGATTTTAAGAGGACGTGAATCAGTCAAAAAATTTATCCGTCGATGCGTTACCTGCAAAAAGTTTGAGGGTAGGCCATATTCAACTCCCCCAGTTCCAAATTTACCGTCTCATCGAGTAAGCATCGACCCTCCATTTACTAATACAGGTTTAGACTTTGCAGGGCCACTGTTTATACAATCTGCTACTGATCCAAAATCAACTATAAAAACCTATGTTTGCTTATTTACCTGTGCATCAACGAGAGCAGTTCATTTCGAGCTGACAAGAGACTTAACAGTAAACTCATTTCTCCAAGCATTCAGAAGATTCGCTAGCAGACGAGGTTTACCAACCCATCTATTATTGGACAATGCTAAAACATTTCGAGCGGCATCTAAAGATGTTGAAAAAATCATTCGATCCGAGGAAATAAACAATTTCTTCGTCAACAAACAAGTTACCTGGGACAACATTATTGAGAAAGCACCCTGGTGGTGTGGCTTTTAGGAAAGACTGGTTCGGAGCCTAAAACGATGCCTGAAGAAGATAATAGGACGATCTTCACTGACTTTCGAGGAGTTACGCACTATCATTATCGAAGTTGAAACGACCATCAATAATCGGCCTATTTCGTATGTTTACGACGATGATAATGGAACTTCATATCCACTGACGCCGTCAGATCTCATTTATGGTCGTCGAATTTCTACATCACCATCAGCCAGACAGTATGATATTATTAGTACCAACAAGACTTTGACAAGGCGCGCTAAATATCATTACTGTCTACTTAACCAATTATGTAAGACATGGCAGAAAGAGTACCTATTGAGTCTCCAAGAAATTTCGAGTTCGTCTTCTCGACATTCGAATATTCGGAATATTAAATTAGGCGATATCGTAATACTGAAAAACGAAAACTCTCCAAGAATATGGTGGAAATTAGCTAAGGTGATCGAACTATTTCCTGGACGTGATAACCATATTCGATCGGCGAAAATTCAAGTCTTATCAACAACGGACAAAAATCCCATTGTTTTGAGACGACCCATTCAGCATTTAATTCCATTGGAAATACGAAGTGACGATATCAATGGTTAAAGAGACAATACAATTCTTTTTAATAATAATTATTTTCAATTAAGTGAACAGTATATATTTAATTACCAAGTCGGTAATCAACCCCGGGAGTGTAACAAACATTCATTATTTACAGACATGGTTACGTTTTTGTTATTACATATTATAATTTTGTGTACGTTATGTAAACGGATGTCGTATTATACTTATCAATAAACCAAGTTCATTAAAACGGTATTTGCATCCCACAAATTCTGATTGTTTATTATTAATATTGTTTAAAAGGGTGTCCCAGAATTATCACCAAATTACATACAAAAAAGGGGAGATAATTGTTAGTATTTCAATGAATGAAGAAAAAATAGCTGAAATTGTTAAATCATCTTCCTGAATATTTGAGAAAGATAGAAAAGTATCATACCATATCAAGAAGAATTTTCAATGATAGTCCCACTAAAAAATAATAATACACTTTCATGAGTCTATTTTTCTAAATGAATTGCATACATGACAGTTATGTTTAAATAAAAGGCTTATGTTTAAATAAAAGGCTTGTGAAAAACTAATATTGAATGACGGTTGAACTACAATTGCTTATGATAACCCCAAAGTATGCTCCTGTCATCTCATTATTGTTTTTTTCCATCCACTCAATTTTGAGAAGGAAAATATATTAGCAGTTCTAGTCACTTACCAGGTCTATTTATTTCTCTACTCTTTAATACAAAGAGAAATAAAGAAATTTGAAATTAAAGAATGTTTGTGACAAATTTGTGTCATGTCTAATTAAGGAAAGTGATGTTAAATTGAGGAGAAATAGAAAAGACAAATTTCATGGCTCCTATGATGTTTTTAATGGAAAACCTACACATATAAGTAGGTGTTTGTGACATTTGCTTTTGTTGGAAGATTAAGCTGTTTTTTTTTTAAATAGATAATATATGGAGAATGTTTAAGTGCATGAGACAGCACCACATATACCAAAAGAAGATTTAAATTACTTTGTACATTTATCAACCTTACATCAAGGAGGGAAGGTGACAGTGTAAATGTTTGCTCTGTTTCAATTAGTTCAAGTCACATAGATTTATCAAGTGCAGTCAAAGCATTCGGTGGTATTTTGTAAGATTTATTCGGCCTCTATAACTTTTGAATCTGAAGCTCATGTCTGAGCCAATGCTCATTAAGAAAGTCCAGCTTTAAATTTGAGATATTTCTTATTTAGAATTCTGTGAACCCAAATCATTCTCTAATTCAAAACAGTTTCATAAAAAAGCAATCTGTAATCCAAGGTAGTAGATGAGAAATTTGCGGTATCAAAGGCTATGGGTCTCTGATTGATTTATATAGAATTGGTACAGAACTTTAGTTTGAGATTGAAACTGGAAGATGATCTTTAACTAACAATACCCCTACAATATTGATCTGTTTAACTCTTGATAGAGAACCATGTAACAATAAATTGGTTAGCAAGTCTGGTCATATCCTCATCAATTTCTTCTGCCCAAATAATCGATGAGGCATCAATTTGACTCGCTACTCAAGAGTGTTTCTTTCTGAGTTTAAATGGGTGACCATTGATGGTAAGGATCAGAGATTTATCTTGATAATAAACCTACAAGATATATTTACAAGATTCAAGTAATTACTAACAAAAATATACACCAGTTTAAGAATTCAGTGGACATGTCAAGTGATTTGATATCAAAATATTCTTTAAGAGATTGGTTGAATTATTATTTTTAATGTTATCTACATTTAAAGTTTCATAATTTACAATATTATAAGAAAATGTGCTTTAATTCACTCCCTTTAGATTTCATTATCCTTTTGTATTATCCTTTAATTTTTAAATGAATATAAAAACGATGCACTTTCCATAAAATATTTTTTTAATTCTAAATCGGATTAATAGAATCTTACATATTAGGTTAAAATGAGGTAAAACAAGCTAATTCTGTTAATAGTTATTCCTTTTCTTTTTGAAGATTGATGAAGGCTTTGAAGCTAACGAGAGGGTTCCGGGGTTGGTCTGGGATTGGTTATTTTCCACACTAGTTTTACTTCATTACAAATACAGCTTGACATGAAAGAAAAATCTTTCCCTCACATTTCTTAATTGCGAAGACATTGACAGCTAGAAAACCAGGTTAAAATGGTTCAAGGACTTGAGGTCTGCAACAGTTTTGATTGGACTGCGAAATAAAGTATGAACTCTTTCTTACATACTTTACCATTCTTGGCCAGATATAGTTCATAAATAAATGATGGTACATTGCCATATTATCTGTAATAATTTTGTGGACAGCAAATCAGGTGCATCCTTAAAGGCAAACCTCTTAACAATTTCATTTCTTACTTTTCTCTTTTTCAGTCTCCATTTTAATCTAAAGGATTTATGCCAAGGTTGCATATTGTTGTTGTTCATTTCAACCAATCACCACATGTGATACAAATAGTGCAACCCAAAGTAGAGCTTTATGACCAATTAGGTTATAAGACTGCCGGTACTTGCTTTAAAAATTCTATTAAAGATTCTGATTGTGAGAGGGTGGTGTGCAATTATCTGCTATAAATAGCTTGAAATGTGAACATTACACGACCTTGGTATGAATCTTGATAGATAACTATGATACCCAAAAATTTAAAAAAAAACTTGTGATTAGATAGGTGTGCAAAGAGCATAAGAACCATAAGTAGTAATTATGGAAAGATGAATTAGGTTTTATTTGGCAAAGTATTAGTTCTAGTGAAAAAATAGTTGATTTATTCTTCTTTCAATTTATTTAGAAAACACCAATTTCTTTTCTAGTTAAGTCAGATTTGCCAAGTGTATTCCATCTTGATTCCATCCTATTCATGAAGATGTTGTCCTTGAACAAATATTCCAATCATCCTCTCAATCAGCTTTAATTTAAAGATTTAATGAACTTGTGATGTCAAATATCCGAGTCTTTTCTCTAGTTTTTCCAGACTTTCTCAACTTTCTGCCTTACAAACATACAGAAAACTAAAGTAAACTTACACCAGTTTCAAGTACGTGAAGACTTTCCTTAAGGCCAGGATTTCAAATTTAATTAAAAATCTATCCAGCTCAGATCCAAAGAAGAAAAGTGCAGATGGGCATGATTTGTTCAGATTTTGAAGCAGATATAAGTAGGGTTTTACCAAAGACAAAAGCATTAAGTAAACATTGGTTTTCAGTTTAGTGTTTGGGTCAGAGTGACTTTGCTTGAAGTTAAAATAAATTAAATCACTGAAACTATCCATCATATTATGTTGAGACACAATCAGATCAAAGACCTTCTTTTCTACGAAAGACTTCTAATGAGCACTTCACATGACCTTTTTATTCCACTCAACAAGCATCTTTACATATGACCAACTTTGTTTCCTCAAGATCTTAGTCTTGCATGTTTGTTATTTTCCAATGTTTTAGGCTTACAAAAAGAGTATCTTTAGGTAACCGAAAAATTTAATTTATATATTTTGTAGCTTTTCCAATCACAGCATTTTTGTAGGTGACACTTGCAAACAAGTGTTGACTTGGTCATATATGCCAGTCATGATCTATTGACAAAAATGACCAATTAAAAATGGGCTTTGTTGGCTGTCAAATATAGCCTAGTTCAGTGACATAAAACAACTAAATCAAAAATTAAAATTGCCAAACAATCAAGTCCAGTCAATGAGGTACAAAACACTAGCCCTTATTGACAATGGTGGTACATGTTTTGGTTTCACTAAAGGCTCGATATCTGATTCGTAGTGTGTAGGATAGGTTAAGGAGCAACGGAGCTTCCTGCGTGCTATAGTATGTATAATGTTAAAATTATCAGCTTTGCAACATTGGAAGGGAGGAGATGAACCAGTACTGATGTCCTATCAGTGGTTTTTATTTTTAAATATTACGTTAAGAATTAACTTTAATCAAAAATCGATATGTATACTTAGTTTCTTGTTCAGTGTCTTCAGGGAGCATGGTTGGTTTGTTAATGTCATTTATAAAGAAGACCTTGAATTTTGAAGTCTGATTTGCATGGCTGTGAAATGTTAACGTGTTAAATGAAATTGGCTTCATTCTATAACCCTATCCGACATGTCCATTTGTCTTTTAGGGTGACTTGGCATAAAAACCATGTTAATTAGACATTTTGATCCCATGTTATTAGAAAGCAATATTAGAAATCTCAAGGGTGATATTATCTTGCTGAAACAGGTTCTCTCTATGAAAAGTGGCAGACTTTATCAAGAGGCACAAGTGAAATTTCATTACAGACAAAATGGCAATGTTTCCCTGATAAGCCATAAATTCTATCAATTTTGATTAAAACATATGAGAATTGGAGTAGTGGAATTGGGTCACTTCTGAATTTCCTGGCTTAAATTCCAATCAATTGTCTGAGATCTTCCTTAACTTGTTTGTCAACAGTCAAAATGGTTCTATTCTGTGATCTGGAATAGTAGAATTGAATTCCGCCTTGTTTATTTTTCTTTTTATTGTAACAACATTTACATACATTCTGTAAAATTTCAGTTTCATCAAATTTTATAGATTAAAGTGGCAGATTTGAATGACATTTTAAGCTTTGTATGTCAACGTAAACATGTTTTCATCATTATGGACGACACAGAATTGAGCTAGATTTTCAGTAAAGAATTAAGGCTAACAGAAAATAAACATCGTACCTTGGATTGTATATTAGCTGGAAAGAATGTGTTTTTAGTTTTAAATTACTTTCAATTATGGAAGAGCAAGTTTTGTATCTAAAATCACATTGGATGAAGGCAAGTTACCTTGGCAGATCTGTTAAAAAAGATTATGCTATGAATATGACTACCAAATTCCAACAGATACTGTTTAGAATTGCAACCTTTGATTGCATGTATTCAATGCTAAAAAAGTATATATGCCTGTTAATACTAATAAAGTTAACATCAAATTATCCAAAAAACTCATTTTTTAGTAAGTACTTTTTTGATCAGGTCTTCTTTCCATTTTCCAAATAATGCTTTTATTACCTTAAAAAAATAAAGACTGTACAAACAAGATGTAATTAATTTTTTTTAATCCATCAAGACCAGGCCTTTGAAAGTCACAAAAACAGAAATGATTTGATAGCCTTGGGTTAGAAGCTTTTTTGATTATCTACAATTACTTTTATTTGAGTCTTTTTAATAATAAAGTGGCCCCTTGACAATCAACCATTCTAAAACTGGAGACTTTATGTCATTTTGGGAATGTAAAGTATAAATAATTGAAACCTAAAAAGTAAATTGTTGTCTGGTCTTCAATTGTGAAAGGACTGAAACAGTTCTTGAAATAATAAATTAACACCTGTAGTATCTCATAATTGGTCTGGTTCTGTGGCTAAAAAAGTTCCTTAGGAATCCAACAAAATGAATTATGTTAAATAAGTCTACGAAATCGTACAAGTTACATAAGAATGCTTAGTGGGGATATACTTCCCATGGTATAGAGTGTGCCAGGTACCGGTATTTATCTCAAAAATCTGTCATAAATGATTTCCAATTGCAATATCTTCGCTATGACAGAAAGTAAATCACATCAGCATGATGAAAAATTTGGACAGGTAGGTCCATCATGTAGTTGGTGGTTGTGTGCAAATTAACGCATTGAATGCTCATGTAAATCAACATGTTTTTAAAACAATTCACAAAATATTCCTATATAATTCACAAAATATTCCTAAATGTTATAGGAATATTTTGTGAATTGCTTTAAAACATGTTGTTTTACATTCATGAGCATTCAAAATACATGATGGGCCTACCTATCCAAATTTTCATCATGCTGGTTAATTTTTTTTATAATCACACAAATACCAATACACACCCTTAAATGTGTAAAAGATGTATGAATTCTGAATGTATCACAAACCTTGAGTCAATATTTTATCTTCACAATAAACAGTTAGAAATAAGAATTTAAATTTGGTACTTTGTGATAAGGAGCTTTGCATAAATATTAAAGTTATATTGAGTTATTGAATAAAATTCGTGACTGAAAATAATATTAACATCAGTTTAAACAGGTTAATGCAGTTTTAACAGATGGGACACAACTCTGTTTTATATTTTTTCTCCAGGCCATACTGAGGCTACATTCTTCTCTGATGTCTGATAAGAGAAGGTACATTGTACAAGATAATTTATTCTTCTATAAAAGATTAGAATTTGTTATAGTTAGAAATTGTAATTATCTTTCAAAGAAAGAAAAATACCTGATACAGAAAAAATGTGGAATTAGGCTGCTCATTATCAGATCAATATTAACACCTTTTTTGTTGCTCTGCATTGTATGTTTTCAATGTTCTGTTTGTCTTTTTTATAGTGTGTACACCAGACTAGTTGGGTATTCCAGTCTCCAGATTTGGTAGGATCAGTGACTTGTAATTTGGTAGGAATATGTCTGTATCTAGTGGATTGAAAGTTCTTTTTACCATTCCAATCAGTCTTCCTTGATATTGTTACTGTAGATTATCCTGTATTGTTACTTCCAGGTCCTTTTCTTCTTTTGTTGGAAACCAAACTTCTTCTAAATTTGTTTAATTTTTAAGTGCTTGAAGTCTACAGCACTGAACTGATTGCAAACAGCGAGCTACTTGGCAATTCCAACACCTTTGGAAAACAGTTGTTGCTTCCCTTTAATTCATAATGTCTTATGCAGAAATATGGTTTTAAATGAATGGGTATTTTCAATGGAAATTTAAAGTATGACAACTTTTAGTTCAATGTAATTCTTAAAACATTTTCTAAGGTTAACAGAAGGTTTGTAGTCATGTAAAGTGAAGATGTTTTATGATTTTTGTGTGTTCCTTAGCTTCAATACTGCCATATACAAGTATTTCTGCTTTTATCTTCTCATAACATAAGAGAAACTATCTTGGCCACAAACAGGTTAAACAGACTTCACTACTGATTCTTTCCTTCCTAGATAATGTGTAGAGATTGGTTAGTAAGCTCGGATGTTCCTAGAATAATATTTCTTCTCTGAAATAATAGGCTTGCAATCTGTACATAAAAAATATTTTACATGATTTATTGATATCTGATTTAGTCTAAAAACTATTTGCTAATACATTTTGTCAGCTAGATGAAGATTATGAAAACACCTGATGCTACCATAAGATTTTGTTGCTTGTATTCAGTCTTTCATAAAACTTAGCATGTATTCTCATTATTTGAAAATACTTGTAGCTAGATATTTTGGTACATGCAGAATTCTTCAAATAGAAAATAAGTCCACCTTATTTATGGATAGAAATGAAATAAAATGAATTGAATTTTTCATATTACCTTTCTGCACCTAATGGGCTAATGAAGATGAGCAATGTGAACAATGAGAGAAATTACCCAGGACGTTTATTGATAGAATTAAGGGCTATCAGCAAAAGTGCTAGACTTGTTGCGTTTGTTTGGCGTTGTCCCCTTGATCTAAACCCAGGCAGGCTTACATATATATTTTTGCCATAGGATACTATAGACTCATTCGGAATGAATCATTTTCATTATTATAATATGAAATACTTTGATGTAGAAGCTGATGAGAGTTGTATTAGTTGAAGTTTTTCCCTTTTCATATAAGTATATAAAATGTGATTTTTCAGAAAAAAACAACTAGTATAACACTTTTATACAAGTTGTCTTGATGATTTTATTAGCAAAAGTATGAACAAATTTCCACTTAAATGATGATAATTTTAAAATCAAATAAAAATAGAAAAATATTTCGAAAATTTCAATTTATTTGATATCCAAAAAATATTGTAAAATGTGTAGTTTTATAATTCCTTGTGACATATCTTTTTTCATTAATATTCATTATTATTTCATTAACAATCACAAATTAATGATTCTGGATAACCTGTATTCTTGTGCTATAACTATACATATCCATTGCCTTTTCAGTATTATACAGATTCCCATTGTGTATGAAATATGTATGTATAGCCTGTGTATTTATCTTTGATAATATTTCCATAAACATCTGTAAGGACCACTCTGTACTCCATCTATATATTGTATACAATTTATGTATGTTTTTCTAGTGTTTTGTGTTTTGTTGATCTAAGGTGTGGATATCATTCTTCAGAAAAAACAGGCATTAATTCTCATAAGAAAATTCCAACTTGAATGTTCCTTTTATATAAAATGCAAGATGAATTTTGTCAACATTTTTATTTCAAATAAAATCTATATAACTTATTAGTTCAAATTAATGTACAATTTATTTCAAAGCATCTAACATGTACATACACAAAGATAATGAAAATTTACAGCTTCCAGGTCGTGATCAATTTATTAATTCATGTACAAAACTGTTCAAAGACAAAAATATTTGACCCTTCAAGAACAATTAAATATTTGCACATGTACATATGAAATGTCAAAGGCAAAATGTCCATTTGAAGTTTTTCAGCGTTTTATTTGTAGTGCATCACTCATAATAGTAAATAGCTGATAGCCTGAGCACAGCAACCAAATAAAAATGAAAAATCAGTAATGTTTGCCATTGACTCTTCATATGTTTCCTAGTTCATAAAATTACCAAGTCATTAGTCCAGAAAGTGTTGTATTATATTTTTGAAGGGTTAAACATTCTAGATTTATTAAAGCATCTACTAAATTTATCATAAAATATTCTTTCACTAAAGGCAAATAACTGTAAATGTTCCAATCAAATCACATCCTAAACAGATGTCATTGCTGGGCATAACTCATTCCTGATTATTAATTTTGGCAATACTTACATGCATTCTAGCGAAAAAAACACAATATGTGTTATAATAGAATTATTAATGTACATTAGGAGTCGGTGGGTGTTTTACGTTACGGAAGTAATTGATTATTAACAGAAATTGAAATGATATATTGCACAATCTTAATATCAGACTGGTGTTAAATTTTTTAATTTCTGTTTTCAAAATGATAAAGTATTTCTGTTTGTTTATGTTGCATGACCAATATCGTTATACAGGAATATAAACAGTAATTTAAGGGACTTTCTGACTTCATTTTATACAAAAAATAAAATAACAGCAGTTAAAAAATTATATACAAAATGTAAAAAATGATAATATACAACAATAAATATTATTTAATGACATTATGGCACCAACTTTCTTCTTCTGAACCTTTTACAAATTACTGTGTAGCCTCTTTCAGATTTTTATTTTCACTCCCTGTTATTTTTATTTTTTTTCTGATGAATAGGATTACATTTTTTGTAACTGCAGAGGAACTTACACCTAGTGGGAACCCATTCTGGTGTCTTTAATTCCAAAGAAAAGTTCATCCATTAGATGCAGAAGATTTCTATTCTAGTAAATGATCCTTCCATCATCAAAGGAAGGAGTTCATACTAGGAGGTGAACTTTGGGAAGAAAATAAGAGAAAAAATATATTTTTGGTAGAATAATATCTGAGTATTAAAATTAAAATGAAAGAACACAAAAGTTTAAAGCTGAGTATGTACATGCAGGATAATGTTTGGATGGAGTTGATGCTAATAGCACTCGCCCTGAGTTTTAAACATTTTCATTTACTTTATATATTTTACTAATATCTTAGTTTTGATTCCAGATTATGGCAGATATGCATGCAGGGCCTGAAAGGTTTAATTTGAAACCAAATTGGAATTTCTGAATCAATTGTCAAGAATGTTGTTTTGGCAAAGATATTTTGATTTTTAATTTAAAACTTTAATAAATTAAGCTGCCATTTTCCTGAACAAAAACTAAGATCTCCATTAGTAAAATCGCTGACTTCCAATCCAAGCTTTCACTTTGGTAGTCTTTAAAGGATTTCATATACCTTGATTGACATTGTTTTGAGTCAAAGAATGGATTTCCAGCTCCTTGAGATAAAAACATCTCAAAAAGAATTCCAATTAACATCTTTAATTAGGGCGGTGGTTTTAGGTTTAAAATGAGGTTAATGGTTAACAACCACAAATGGATAAAACCATGTCCTTTCTGGTTATGACCCATGCACAATCTTCAGTATTGAGAGATTTCATAGTATATTTCTTTAGCCACAAGTTACAAAACACAATTATCAAGATTATACTTGACAGATGTTTCCAATCATAATAAGAACAATCCTCTCTCATCCAGTAACTATTTAGTGGTTCACTTTAAACTCGGGTATATAAGCCAGCTTACAACCTCTCTGGTTAGCAATCACAACATTTTGGTACATTATCACAATTTTCACAAACCTTTTTATTGACATCAGTTTTATACCTCACTGGGACCAAGTTGTTCATACTCCATTTAAGAATTGTAAAGTATATAATGAAATGAGAGAGGACAGTAAGAAGATATATAAAAAGTTTGGTTGAGTTTGATGTCCATGACTAAATGTGTGATGTTTTACTTTATCTGAACCTGCAGCTGTACCATCAGGAAACGTTCCTATAGAAGAGAGAAATGAAAAAAACAAAAATATGAATTTCCATTATTGTTTCTAAACTTTAAAAGTAAATTATATAAATATGATATATAGAAATACCCTTTATTTTGTTGGGCTTTTGCAGACTTTAAGAAATAAATGTATATATCATTGAATTTTGAAACATTTATTCCCTATTTCCCTCAATCGGGAATGGAATGCTAATTGCAATTAATTCTGTTGCACACTGCTACACTTGTTTTCAACTGCATATAAGTGCATGAGAATTTTTTAAAAGGATCAGAAGGAAGATTGGCTTACCACGTTTAACATTTATTGTCTCCGCTGAAAGAGAAAATAAAATTAGGCACATCATGAAAAGGTATACATATTCGTTTCAGATTTTAAAATCACAGAGCGATGACACTTCTAGATTTGAATCACTGGTATGTTTGAAGAATAATTTACAAGAACTTATGCAACTTATTTTATTTTATGGCAAAGGTAAGTCTCCACGACTAGTTGTTTCTTTAAAAGAGCTTTAGTTTGCACAAATTAAGTCATCTCACAACATTTGAAAAGCTGGTAACAAAAATAGAATATATATAAAACAAAAGTTGAAATTTCAATTTATGATGCATTTTCTCCTGCAAATAAATCAATGTGATTTTAATATTCAGAATGTCTTACACACTTTAGCCATTACAAGAGAGAAAAATTGATCACTGTAACTGCTGACACTAAATTCATATGAACAGAAGTGCATTATCAATCTTCATTTATATACTTTCTCCGTTGCAATAGTGAATGCCTTGCAAGCTTTGATTAGTAGGACGTAAAACTCCATTCATTTCAAGCTTTGATTATTTACATGGATATTAGGATCGTACACATTTTGCACATGCATTGAGTAACCAACTTACCATTTAGCACCAAAACCTTGAGACTGGCCACATGTCTTTTAGAAATACGACACACATAGGTACCTGCATCATCCATAGTACTATGTTCTATAACTAATGTACTATTTAAAGTATTTGTCTCTCGAGAAGGATATTTACTGATTGACACACGACTTTCCGTTTTTGGTCGTATTTTTAAACCGTCTTTAAACCAATCAACATCGAGTGGTAAATAGTCTATTGCCGACGCTGAACACTTTAATTTTATTTCTGCTCCTATTTCAACAAACAAAGTACCACCAAGCTGTATTCCTGGATTTCCTTTTTTACGCTCTGTAATAGACAGTTACATAGAGTAATGAGAAATTTGTCTCTGGAGAAAGTTAAAAACTCGATTGAAATGATCAACGTTATAAATAATAGATGAAAATTTGTCTACTCTAATTTAATGGATTACATCGCTAATGCAAGAGTGAACTGCACATTTCACTTTTAACAGATTGCATCTGGCATTTAATGATAGAAAAGCTGAAAAATTACTGCAAAGCTATGCCTTAGAAATATATATATATACACACATACACAAGGACAAACTTATAATGGGTGAAATATCCAAGGATCTGGTAAAACATTATTATGTAACAATAATATACATAGCTAAATAATTTGCAACAGAACTTCTATATATAAGCAGAAAATGTTAGTAATTTTTCATATCCTTAAAAATCAGTTTTAATTTAACTTATTTTATATCAATATTCCTTTAACAGCATTCCATATATTTGAAATTCTTCCAATTGAATTGATTAGAAATTTGGCATATTTGATAAATTTAGCATCTTTTGATGTGAAACATGTTAGCTTGGCACCTATTAGTAATTTTATCTGGTTTGATAGGAAAGGAAAGTAATGGTACTTGATAAATAAAGTCATAAAGAATTGTTTCTAAGAATAAAAAAATTGGAAAAAACAAAACTCAGCAGATTTCAGATCATTATAATTTGCCAAATATCTTTAACGGGTGGGCCAAAACTCTTAAGAGATTTCCAACAGTGATGTAGTTCAAATTTGTAACTTATATAGACTGATGTTTACAGATATGATTGGTTATTGAAATAATGATTACCCATATGGTACAGATGTATCTTCTTTTTGGTCGCCTTACCTACAACATTCAATGTAATGTTACGCATAATATCTTCTTTGGCACTTATTTGACATTCATACACTCCTGCATGATGTAGTTTGACACTGTTGATGCGTAAATTCCATTCAGAAGTGGAAGTGGGACTGGTAGTTTCTTCATGTTCAACATAATAGTCACTATCTGGCACATAAATATAATTTCCAATAGAAATTGGATGAACTTGATCAACTTTCTTCCAAATCACCTGAAATGAAAGATATGAGAACTAAATAAAAGTTTGCTTTATAATTTTTAATACTTAGTAGCTGGTAATCAGTCCATTTTAAGTCAGCTTCTGAAACCGGTGTGAGCATTTTAGGATGAGCACTTGTCATTTAGATATGGGTCTTTGTACTGAATACTTGTTAGTTGTATTTCAGTGAAGTTTTACCTTAGTGAGGATTTTGTATTTGAAACAAGTACCAGTTGAGCTCGGACAATTCATGTTTGAAAGGTAAAAAAATGAAATAGTTGGCTTTAATTTCAGCATGTTTCCCAGTTTAATACTTTTTACACTGCAAATATAATATAGACCCTATTTCTTTAACAGTGTAAGTAGAACTCACCATTTTAGGGCCGAGGTTCTTAAGTACACAGGGTAATCTCGCGGTTTGACCAACTTCTGCTGTAATGTTTCTTTCTGTATCAACAAATGTGGGTAATGTATAGGTCAATGGTCTTGCTGCCCTTGCTGTAAAGAGAAAAATCAGTTTGTTAGTATTTCATATCACCACAAGGAACAGAAGTCTGGCAGTGGAATTTGGAATAATGTTAAGGGAATAGAATTGACTGTAGCCTTCGTTAAGAGATTGAAAAAAGTGAATGTATGGGGTTTATGTGTTGCTTTTCACACACTGCTTAAGAAGTTCTGTATATGTTAAGAGAAATTGTTTATAAAAAAATGTAAATTATATGTAACATTATAAAATAATTTGTGATGAAGATTACTATGGAGTTGGGGATATTACTCATCTCTATCTACAATAGTATGGTTTCCTTTAATGACACAGGAATTCTTCTTCCCCAGACAATTCTATATCAGATTTACTCAAAATACAATATTCCTCTTGTAGATCAATTGAATAAAGTTTCGGGCACCATGCCAGACAACAAGACAAATGAGTGGTTTAAAGGAAAATCTAATTCAATTTCTTTAGAACCCCTGCTTATACATTTTGTCAACAATTTGAATTGCAGTCAGTTATAATCAAAATATACCAAAACCATCATCTAGAAAGACAGCTATCAATTTAAGTTCCAGGTAAAACAGTTTCTGCCACAGTTTTAATACTGGGGTAATTAGCGCTGTATAGTCCGAATCAATGTTAGACAAAGAAAATTTATTGGTGGTTACTTTAAAGACAAATGATCAGACAATTCCCATTGTTTATATATCAGATGACAAGATTACCAGTCAAATATTCCATCTTAGACTTCCACTCATAACTGACTTAGTAAATAATGACATTAAAAACAGTGAAATATTAAAAAATGTTTGTCTTGTCATAAGTTTTTGATTATTTTTCTGAAAGTTTTGTCAGGAAGATTAGAATGGAATGAATCAATCTCCAGCTTCGGACGCATTTTGTCTGAAATTAAAATTTCCTGGATTATTGGCTTGGTTTAAAAATATATTAACAAAATATTATGAGTCTGTAGAGATTTAACTGACATTCATCAAAATTGTCTTCAGTTTCCTTGAGAAAAATTAATCAAAAAGTATTTTATCTCTTAAATTGCAATTTGATTGAATATTTTCTCAAATCTGTTACCGAATCTATAGTTTTATGAAGGGATTTCTGTGAAGTCAAGAATGGTATTATTGAATCTTGTGAACTCGGTCTTTGAAGATTTTCACAAATTTCAAATACAAGATTAATGTTCTTTTATACAATTCAGTTATAGTTAAATAACTTGGGTTCGAACAATTTTATTAGGCATATTTGGTTTTACCAAATGGTAACTAATCGTTGTTTCTATTGATAGATCTTTAAAGATCATCATGATA
This sequence comes from Nipponacmea schrenckii, assembly GCA_030562195.1. Taxonomy (NCBI): domain Eukaryota; kingdom Metazoa; phylum Mollusca; class Gastropoda; family Lottiidae; genus Nipponacmea; species Nipponacmea schrenckii. The sequence goes on along the minus strand of CM060200.1, from coordinate 21,886,864 downwards.
GAATACGTGGGTGTGTTGAAGATTCCACCCTTTGACAGATCAGTAATGACATGAGTATTTGTCGTGTGACATTGTATTCAGTAAACTGACATTATATCCACAGAAAGCCTGTGATATAAGCCTTTAGTCTGGTCAAGAATTAATTAGGCTTGAGACCAGATTGATTGTAGGACAATATGTTGGACTTCTATGTTAACTATTGACATCAACTTATTTTACTTATCTTAACTTGACATATTATGTCTACCTCAATAATGCACATTGATTTCCTGGTGGTGCTGATATGTTGTTAGGAAGGTGGTAATGAAATATCTTAAGTGTTAAGTAGATAGAATATCAGCAGGACAAGCTATCTGATTAATTGGCTAGACACTTACTGATGTTCTTCAATAATATAATTAACTGGACAGTCCTTCTTACTTGATAGTTACATAAAACTTACATAATTCAGATTAATCGAGTGCTTCATTCATTTGAAAGGTCAGTCATTTTGTTCATAAAAGATTTAGTTATAAATATATCTGAGAGACTTCATTTATGGGGTTTATTGAAATATAACCTCTGGATTGTAAAGACGTTTTAACAGAGACACTAGCATCAATTTGCACCAAGAAAATATCAGTGGATCATGCAATTCCAATAAAACTAAGTGTTTGTCACTTATTGTGAAATATGCACCATATTGAATCACATACAGTCTTCACAAGTCTTCAAATACTTTATTTTCATGGATTAGCAAGAACCAAGAGATCTGATTGAAACTTGGAATGGTGCACATTGATGCTATTTTCAAAAATCACTTTAACGACACTGTAAGATTGCAGAAAATGCAGCATTCGAACAGTTTGATGAAAATGAATTAAGAATCAAACTGAGTGATCATCCAAACAACTTCATTTAATATTTCAAGATAAGGGCCCCTGTTTAACAATATGAGTACCAATATATTTGGTGTAATTGGAATGTAAGAAATAGTAGACAGTAATGGGACACAAGGGTTGTTATAACAGACAGTGAGAGAGGAAATCATTATAGCTGCAGGTGTTTCATGTAATTCTGGAACTATCTTCTGGCATGTTCCTAACATTACACACATTGATTGGTATTGACTTTTCTCCAAGGCCACAGTCTAAGATATTAAAGGCATTATATACTGCTGTATATGAAATGTAATTAATGATCCAGACTTATAAAATCTGCGATAATGTACCTACACCTACTCTATACCTTGAAGCAGTTACAATCTATATCAATGACCATTAATGATTGCTTTAAATATGTCTATGTTATGATGGCAAATAGATGAAATATTTAGTCTTGGTAACTAGGTTTATTAGATGCCAAGCTTTATTGCTTCTCTATTTCATAAAGCATATCAGGTCGTTGAACTTTGAAATTAAATTATTTTTCAGACCAAATGTTAAATATTGTGCTACAAATAAAACTATTATTTGGAATCCTCATTGCATAAAGAATTGCTAAGCCTGTTCAAATAAACATTCCAATGCTGATTAAAATACAGTTTAAAGTTGCCAATGTTTAATTTTATGAGATGTTCTGTCTGCTGTAGAATTGAAGAATACAATCAACATGCTATATATTTTCTCCTTTAGACTGCTTTATCACCCTATTTAGACACTTGAATTCAGAAGGAAAATTAGGATTGGTGATTATTAGGGAAACCGAAGAATGTAATTAACCAGTAGAGTGGTAAGAAAATCTTTTATTAAGGGTGTGATGGCCCATTTATAATAAAATAAATTTGAATCAATTCAAATCACGTTGTTAGCAGAATGGATAGAACCCTTTAAATACACTTAATCTTAGACACACTACAGCCAAAAAATCTGTGAACAAAATTTACATTGTCAAAACCATATCAATTATGAACTGGATTATCAAATTGTTGCAGTAGATGTATTTTCTTCAATTTAATAAGTTTCAAATGGATGCATACAATCTCATTAAACCAAAGGAGAATAGGAAAATATTAAGCAGATACCAAAGCAATATAATAATACAAATATATTATATTGTTTATTGAACTAATTATCAGTCTATGCATAGAAATTGATTTATAATTGTCTTTAACTTCCTATTTTTAAACTTCTTTACTGTAGTTTGTTCAAAGCATGTTATTGAAGATATTCTTTTGAACTAAAAAAAGTTGTGTTTCATGAATTGAAGACAGAACAAATGGAAACTGACAATGATTGTGTCAAGATTCTGTGCAACCTATTTACATAGAGCTAATGAGTTCTACAATTACCACAGAATCAATCCTTATTGCTATACATAGTTCAATGAACTAGAAAAAAGTTTTTGCCTCATTATCTTTTCTTGTATAGACTTGTAATTTACCCCTTGTCTTTTATGATAGTTTGATAAATTTTTCATATCTATTTCCCAAAATTCTGTTATTTCGATAATGGGAAAAATTGAACTAATCTTCCTGGGAAATGTCAAAAATGTCTATAAACAATTTGAGAAGAAACAGAAATGATTCTTCAGTCATCTTGACATCTAACTTATTTTTTATCCACTACTGAACAATTATATTTTGAGGCTGGCCAAATTTATTTCATCAAGTCAAATCATTTCTCTTATTTTATAGACCTCCATAATTATATCAAAACATATGTAAAATTGTTGTCATCAAAGCAAGGGCCATTGGGTAGACTGGCGGCTAGAAACATGAAAGGCTTCTCCTATACTTAGAAACACAACATCTTACGGTTGACTGTTTGACTGATTTCTTACATCATATAATATTTAAATAGTGGTTTATTGTACTGCTTTATCACAATTTTATACTGAAGATAATTCTATAGTAATATAAGCTTAATCTGAATAATATTTTTCAGCGTTATTTGAATAATATTATACAGCTTTATTTGAATAACATAATAAAGCATTATTTGAATAACATTTTATTACGTCACTTGAATAATCTTATACAGCGTTATTTGAAAAATATTATACAGCTTTATTTGAATAATATTATTATATAGCTTTATCTGAATAACATTATACAGCTTTATTTGAAGAATATTATACAGCTTTATCTGAATATTATACAGCTTTAATTGAATAATATTATACAGCTTTATTTGAATAATAATATTATACAGCTTTATTTGAATAATATTATTATACAGCTTTATTTGAATAATATTATTATCCAGTTTATCTGAATAATATTATACAGTGTTATTTAAATTATATTATAAAGTCTTAGATTTGTTATTTCTTATTTAAATTGGTACAAGAATGGAGATAAGACAAAATTTGGATGCTGTGCCAGTGCTTTCATGGTCAGACAGTGGGTGCACAGTTGTCAATAGTTGGAACTTTTATTATAGAATCATTCTATTAGAATGTCAGTTTGGTTTCTATTTCATTTCACAAAATATAATGGAACAGTCATGATTTGTTACTATGAAAACGAATACAGGTTTATCTATTTATTGTCTTGTTTCCTTCTCAATAATTCCTTTTTGACGTGCACTTGTGTTATAATCACACGGGATTTAATTCACTATGAATTCATTCTTAACAAAATTTCATATTATCTACTCTTGATATTTCAGAAATCCCTCCAGAATCAATAAATTTTTTGTGATGTAGATGCATGAATTGTAAACGTTTGAACTTGACATAAACTTTAAAGATTTATGCCTTCAGCTTGTAATTAGAAACAGGATGCAATAATAGTGGTCTGATGCCTAAATAATTGAATATGTGTTGTGTTCTATTGGTATGATAATCAGATGTGAACATTACTAAATACAGCTGGAAATTATTGTTATTTGAACATGGTGTTCATTAAATATGTAGTGGTGCTAAATGAGTTGAAGGATAAGAAATTGTTTGAAGTGATAAGCTGAGGTATTTGGTGGTAAACCATTGAAATAGTTTGAGAAAAAACTGCCTGTGTTTAATAATGTTCTGCCTGTTAATGTCCCATTTCAATATAATACAGATGTTCATTGTTTATTGTCCAACCAGTAAATTGAAGGTCACCTGTCAATTAAAGAATGTAATTGTCTAACTTGACATTCAACACCATATGCAGATTCTCCTGGACAAATTGGCATATCAACCTGCACCTAGCCACATATTCTCAAAATGATCTTGGTTCTAGGATGTTCTCCAGTCCTAATTTCTAATATTGTGTTTAGGATATCTTAGATCTGAAATGGTTTTGAGAATACAAGGCCTTTGATTGTGCACATTATGAATATCTCTTTCTTTACCTTATTTCATTATTCTTAATTAATTGAATCTCAAACTTTTTAAGATTTTCATGTGAGTTTCTGAATTTCACAATCTCTTTTCTGAAGGTTGAGTCATAAATTCATTATAACATCTGTCTTAAGAACGTTGAAGTCAATTCAAACACTTCTTGACGACGTATCGCAGATCATTAAGAATTGCATGCAATGCATCACGTCATTTACTTGTAAATTGACCAGATCGATAGTGACTGTTAGTTATTTGCCACACAAACACACAACTACAGAAATTTAAATCACAATCTCTTCAAGCGGAAAAAAATACAAAGTCAAACAGTCAATTGATTGGTTTTAAGCCCTATTGACAAAGATCATGGCTTGATACCTTGGAGAACTCTTTCAGAAAATGGCTAGTTGGAGAAGTTTATTTAAATTATTGTGCATGAATTGCAAAATTGTGGTTATACTTACTACACTTTTTATTGAGGCCACATTGATATGGAAGGTAAAATGTCTGATTTTTTGTATTTGTTGAAGCAATTTAAAAAACGACAAACTAGAAATATCCATTTAGTAAAATTTTAAGAAATGATTTCTAAACTTCTAATCAAGGTTGTCATTTGTTAAGGTAATGTTCCTATACCACACTGCATGGAAGAGGAAGTATAAATTGCATTTCAGATCTATCCCTCCATATTTCTTCTCTGCTTTATTAATCATCAGTAAAGCATTATAAAATGAGTTATTTTGGTTGAAGGAATGATCTCCAATAAGGTAATTTAGTACATTGTATGGCCGATCATTACCCCTTAAGCATGCCGATCACTTTATTACATTATTTTGCATTCAATCAGAGACAGGGGATATAACTCTCATAAAATCCATGGAAAGATTTATTTAATTATAACCTTCATTTTCCTCTCTTCTATTTGGGAAATTACTTTCATGGCCATGTTACGTCACCCCATTCATCTAATGTTTATTTTAGCAGAAAGTCTTTTATTCAAACTGCCAAGCTGTGGCAAGATCGTCTGGGTGTACAAGTGTGGTGAAAGAAACCTATCAGTTATAGACCAATATTTTAGTTTAGTTTACATGTGATAAAAAAATCGATAATGGTGAAATTTATTTTGACAATAACAGATGACCATAATGAATTATCAAGTTTTAAACTGATGTGATGAATTCTCTTACAGACAATAGTTTTGGCGTAAATTCACAGCAGAATGATGGCTGAATCAAATATGAAATCAGAACTAATAAGCATGAAAATGCCAATACATTTCCTCTGGTAAAAACTGAGTTGGAATGACCTTAATTTAGAAGTTAAAAGAAAAGTCATATCAGGGACCCAATTCATAGAAGATGATCAGACATGGGTAGATCCCGTGCTGAATGAAATCAACAGTCATCTTTACCAGTAATTGTCTGGAAGTCTCTCATTTACTGATCAGCATATAAACTCTTCACACTGTATTTACATCACAAGTAGTCTAGCAAGACGATTCAAATCCTAACTCTTTCAAATACTAAACGATTTTTGTCGTCTTGAAAAGGTAGTTAGCGTAATCAATAGGACGATTAAGAGTTATCCTTTTGGTCTCGATCAATATACATGGAAGTTTGAAGAAACAAAATGATCTTTTAACGTGTGTTAACACTGTATTGAATCTCCAGTTATATCCTCCAGGGACAAACCAATATTTTAAATGTAGTGTCTAAAAACATTTTTACATTTAAACATTCTTATATTTTTAGTCATGTTTCTATAAACTCTTATATAGTGATATACAATTTGATCAAATCTGGCTCATAAGTTTGATGAAAAAGAAGAAAAAATGAAAGTGAAATCAAGAGCAGCAAATGATGCCAAAACTGCTATTTTGATTTGTATACATATGTAGTATTTGTTGAGGTATATATACCAGTATATATGATATAAAATCTTTAGAGATTGTTTAATATAACTTTAACTTTTCTTGTAAATCATGAAAAAGCTAGCATGATTGTAATTTACAGCTGGTTAATCATGCTTTTACTGCCCTCAATTCGGAAGATCAGTGTTGATTTTGTCCATGGCAGGTCTTTTTGATAAAAAAAACAATCTGCACATTAACTGGGTCTTCTGTTTTCTTTGGCTCAAATTCAGAATATCCTCTAGCACTTGGCTTGAATAAAGGATAGCCAGTGGAAGGAAGTGTATTTAGGATAGCCTATAGACTGCAGTAAGGGGCTTATATAAAGAAAATTGTACAGTGTAGAGCTTGAAATAAGGATGGTAGTTAAGAGCTTCTTATAAGAATAGCTAACTGTACAAGTCTGATATTATGGATAGCCAGCAATGAAAGGCTGATATTAAGGATAGCCAGCAATGAAGGTTGATGTTAAGGATAGCCATCAACGAAAGGCTGATATTAAGGATAGCCAGCAACGAAAGGCTGATATTAAGGATAGCCAGCAACGAAAGGCTGATATTAAGGATAGCCAGCAATGAAAGGCTGATATTAAGGATAGCCAGCAATGAAAGGCTGATATTAAGGATAGCAAGCAATGAAAGGTTGATATTAAGGATAGCCAGCAATGAAAGGCTAATATTAAGGATAGGCAGCAATGAAAGGCTGATATTAAGGATAGCCAGCAATGAAAGGCTGATATTAAGGATAGCCAGCAATGAAAGGTCTGATGATTAAGGATAGCCAGCAATGAAAGGCTGATATTAAGGATAGCCAGCAATGAAAGGCTGATATTAAGGATAGCCAGCAATGAAAGGCTGATATTAAGGATAGCCAGCAATGAAAGGCTGATATTAAGGATAGCCAGCAATGAAAGGCTGATATTAAGGATAGCCAGCAATGAAAGGTAGATATTAAGGATAGCCAGCAATGAAAGGCTAATATAAAGGATAGCCAGCAATGAAAGGCTGATATTAAGGATAGCCAGCAATGAAAGGCCCTGAATATATAAGGATAGCCAGCAATGAAAGGCTGATATTAAGGATAGCCAGCAATGAAAGGCTGATATTAAGGATAGCCAGCAATGAAAGGCTGATATTAAGGATAGCCAGCAATGAAAGGCTGATATTAAGGATAGCCAGCAATGAAAGGCTGATATTAAGGATAGCCAGCAATGAAAGGCTGATATTAAGGATAGCCAGCAATGAAAGGCTGATATTAAGGATAGCCAGCAATGAAAGGCTGATATTAAGGATAGCCAGCAATGAAAGGCTGATATTAAGGATAGCCAGCAATGAAAGGCTGATATTAAGGATAGCCAGCAAAGAAAGGTTGATATTAAGGATACCCAGCAAAGTAAGGTTGATATTTAGGATAGCCAGCAATGACATACTGATATTAAGGATAGCCAGCAATGACATACTGATATTAAGGATAGCCAGCAATGACATACTGATATTAAGGATAGCCAGCAACATATGGCTGATATTAAGGATAGCCAGCAACATAAGGCTGATTTAAAAGATACCACACAGTGAATAAGTGTAATGAAGGATAGCATATAGTTATAGGCTACTCGAAAACCACAATGTTCACATCTTGCATGACCAAAAGATAACGAAATTAGTCAATCTTTAATTTATTCTCATACGTTCCTGACAATGCAATTCTAATCTGGGAATAGTAGAGGTGGTTGTCAGTTGAACCCAATCAGCTGTTTTCTTATGGAAAAACACAAAGTTACAAGTTGTTTATGAGAAGAATTCTACTTTACGTTCTACAGAATTAGCCCATAAATAATAATTTCAGGTTCATCTAAACATTTTACCTTTCGAAAATATACATTGACTTTGACTAAATACATGTAACATATGGTTAAACTGTTACATTAGACATCCTTCTATCTCATCTAGTAATACAAATATTGTCAAATAGTCCTCGTTCTTATCTTACTCATCTGTATAATCATTTCAACAGATAGATGGGAACTTTTTTATTACTATGTTGTCCCTTGAACCAGGTGTAACCTGTCAGTGCAGCAGGTATCAGGGTCTAACTTGGAAATATTAGACATCAGTTATATAAGTTGATCGGATGAAAATTCAATCTTAAGCTCCATGCTGTAGACCACATGTAAATGATATTGGAACATTTTGAATTCAAAGGGTAAACCTATGCCCCTATTCCAACCAGCCATGTCATCCTCATTATTACTATTAGCTCCAGCTGGTCCTTAAAGATATAAACTACACTTCAGTTTATCAAAAGCATGATTAGATTAATTGGGAAGGTATCCAAAACCTTTTTTGTTTGAGGTATATTTCAAGGTTTTTTGCGATTTTCTTAGAGCTTGAGTATTTCTGAGGACTGTTTAAATGTAACAAAGGCCCAAAACGACTCCTAAAAATCAAGCCTGGGCCCTTTAACAAAATACAAACATTCTAAGGTACACAGTGTTATTATTGCTGGTGAATCTGTATAGTAAATAGTTATATTTCTTTTATGTCAAGTCCACGTTATAAAATGTTACTTAAATAGAAGGTCTAGTAATCAAATGAAGATTAATTTTATCATTCCATCTTATATTTTATTTCTTCACAAAGACCATAGTTAAAATCATTGTCTACCAAATATTTCATTGCCTTCTTTATAGACAGCAACTATTTTTTAAACTTTCTTTTGTCAATGTTTTCTCATTAACCACACTTTTCATTTCTCCAATTTCATTATTGATAATTCTACCAGAGTTAATTTTTCTTTGCCAGTCTTTCTTGTATATTTGAAAGTAAAAACCCATCCATCAAAAATATTACTAAAAGATAAGTAAACCTATCTTAAATTCCACAAACAATTGAATTTCACCCAAAAATAACTAAATACTGATACATTTTGTTGATAAAAATTTCATGGTTTTGGTAAGAATTTTAAACAGATCATTATCAATTTGGATAATGTCCCAATGTGGATTCTTCTTTCTCCTTATGGACACAAAACCAAAATAGCATTCATATATATACTGAGTCAGTCAAGCTATATTAACATAATGTAAATGTAAATACTTAATCAACCAATGTGAATTATGAAAAATCACTAAATGTCATTATGATATTTTGTAAACAATGACCAGTTTAGCACTGAGCTCTAGATGTATGGTAAAGAGCTAAGAGTGAACGAAAACCTAAGACATAAAAGTGCTTCTCTGAAATACACTTAAAATGGCATAATCCAAGTACATTGATGTATATGTATTTACCTTAAATTCTTGTAAACTACACTGGCCAAAAAAAGAAACGCATAACCAAAAATTAGGATTTATTTACATTTTTTTCCAAGCAGGATTAAATAGCCAATAGTGTATGGACGGGCACACAAGTTTACACACAGTCAGATACAACATCAAACCAACCAAAAAGTGTATCGAATGTTCTTTGTAGCGTCATGGTCTGTGACGACAACCTCGTACATTCAGTACCTGGTGTTGCCACCATGTGCATCCAATACTGCTTGACACCGCCGTGGCATGGACTGTATCAGACGTCGGATTTGCTGTTGTGGGATCCTTCCCCACTCGTCCTGCAATGCATTCCTCAGCTGTTCAAGTGTCTGTGGTTGAGGCTGTCGTCGTCGCACACGTCGGTCCAGAAGGTCCCACAAATGTTCAATCGGGTTGAGATCTGGGGATTTGGACGGCCAAGGTAAAACAGGAACATTGTTCTGAGCCAGATAATCGACTGTCACGCGTGCGGTATGCGGTCTGGCATTGGAACATCTGACGTCTGACGTCAATGGCGGGAATGAGGTGACGCTGGAGAATTTCGTCGCGGTAACGTACAGCCGTCAAATTGCCCTGCACATGCACCAGATCTGTCCTTCCATCCACAGATATGGCCGCCCACATCATGACACTTCCTCCTCCGTATCGATCGACTCCTTGGATGCAGTGTTGGGCGTAGCGTTCATTTCTCCGTCTGTAGACGCGCATTCTTCCATCATGTCGATAGAGCAAGAACCGCGACTCGTCGCTGAGCCATATTCGCCTCCACTGTACCAAGGTCCATGGACGGACGTTCCTGCACCACCTCAGACGTGCGCGACGATGTTGACGTCGTAGAACAGGCGCTGTATACGGTCGCATTGGTCGTATCCCATGCTGTCGTAGCCGGTTTCTGACAGTTTGTGCTGAAATTCGCCGAAGCCCAGGGATGTTGTGGGCGGTGTATTCGGCACTGACAGTCCTGTTCCGAAGATGTAACACACGGATGAAGCGGTCCTGCGCCGGAGTTGTCGCCCTTGGTCTCCCAGATCTTGGTCGATCTCTGGTGGAGTGGTGGAGATTGTAACGTTGCCAAAGACGGCAGATGGTGCTTTGTCTCACGTTGAAGTGCCTGGCTACTGATGACTGAGTTTCCCCAGCTTCAAGACGTCCAATGGCTTGATTTCGGTTCTTTTCACTAAGTCTCGGCATCTTGCACGTCGCATGTACGGATCATTTGAGAGTGTTCCGTAATCTTACTGCCACCCTTTTATACCCACTGTTCAAGTGCTTCAATACCCGTATTTGCACGTGCAGCATGCTTAGCAATTTTTTCCCATGCACTTTTCCACATTTTTTTTTCAAGTGGCTGTGTTTTGGCGACAATTCACTAAATGTTGTGTTTCAGTGATAAACTATCGTAATTGCGGTTTGAACCTTTATTAGTAACATCCATTTTGATTTTTGGCTTTAATTAAAAGAAATATTACAATTTAAAAAACAGATTTGAGCTATGCGTTTCTTTTTTTGCCCAGTAAACTATTTTGAGAACTGACAGAAAGAAAGTATTATGAGTTATTACAGTGTTTTATAAAAAATTACCATGTTGAAATAAACATAAAATTAGAAGAATTTCTAGCAGCCTTTGAAGTGTTGATCATAACCATCATTTTACCAGTCAAGAAAATCTAGGTAGAAAAATAAGTAAAATGTAAGAAAAATAATAGACTAATAATATACTATTTGGTATTCGACTTGACACCGTTGTCTCAGGATCTATTTTTCAGTCTATTTTAATCAATTTAATACAGAATATTGAGTCTGTTTTCATGATAAAACTTGATGTTTTCAGTCGCCCAGACAGAAATTACCATGATCTGACAACATTTGAAAGATGGTTGTGTTTTTTGTAAAAGTATTCAAGGGAGAAATATGGTGTAGAAAATATGTTATTATCAAAAACCACCAAAGTGAGAAATTTATAGAAATTTAAGTTCATAAGATTTCTTTAGCCAATATTTTATAAAAATAAGTCTGTTCTACATTAATGTGTTTGTTCAAGAATTTATTATTAGTTTCTATATTCCTTGTAAAAATACTAATATGACTTCATTTCATTTGATCACAAAAACTTCATTGATGTTACCTATCAAAACTATTGAAACTTGCTTATTTTTATGATGCTGTCTTAAAAAATTTCTTAAATATCAGCAAGAAATTGTCATTTGTTATTTGAAGATGTTTTTGAGTTCAGAGAGGTATAACAATATAACATTGCAAGTATCTGGATCTTTGGATATCATTTAAAATGAAGGGGAGTAAAGCTTAAAGGTATTTTTTTTTCCATATTGAGTGGGTATTCTTCTTGTCTCAATAGTGTCATATTTTTCAGTTCATTTTCAAGTTATACAAAATAATCATTGTTATAAAGCCTTCTGGTGGATATAAGTGTCATATTTAAAATTTCAAGAAATGTACGTAGGAATAACAATGGTGTTTCCGGCTTGAAAGATGTGATGGTAATATGATATGTTTTTTACAAAATTATATTCAATAGATAATACTGTCTTCAAATTACCCTTAATATTTCATTATATACCCTCCATTCAAATCTAACAGTTTTTTTAAAACCTTTCAAAGGTATTACAAAATATAACGTTATTTTCGTTCCAGTCACTACATTTAATTGTAAAAACTTAAATTAAAACGGTATATTGCCTTTATTTTTTATTATCAGTATATTCTGAATGTCAAAAATTTTAATGCTCTAATAAATCATGTTTTGTGAACAATCGCATAAAAATTATTGTCTTAATAACATCTTGGAGTTTTGAGTGCGAAATTTTAAATTTTATGTTTTCTAAAAAGACTAATGTTATATATTATCAAAATGCCAAAAGTTTAGTGCACTGTTGAGTGCCAAGAGAGACTTTAAGAGACAAAATTTTAATCATCTTTCATAATCCTCCAAGTCCCAAACCAATTATAACGGTATATACCAGTAGGTCACTTCCTGAATTTATCATCAATCCCTGGGTACTACTTAAACACGATCAGGCTTTTATTTGCTGAAATCTATAAAATCATGGAACTATTTTAAGAAATTCATTAGCATAATTCACAAAAAAATTTGCGAAATAGGAAGTCAGGAGATCTCTTATCTAGATTTTTACTACTAGTTTACACTAATAAAATAACAATTTTAATAGCTTTATGAGAAAATTTTCAATTTAATTCGTGTAAAATTCAGAGAAAAGGTAATATTTTACGAAACTGATTAGATTTTTATGATTTGATGAAACATGCCGGATCATAAAATATTACTTACACTCAATCTGAGAACTTAAGTAAATGGTCTAATTTGTACCCTTAGTAAAATGAATATCCAAATTAAAAATCCTAAATTTTATTGCTTTGTATTGTCAATATATATTCTTGACTATACAATTGTAACTTGGGAATTATTTGAATGCTGATATTTCAGAAACTTTATGTGTCTACCTGAAATTAAAATGAGTAGATAGAGTTATTGTACAAGTGGGGTTGGTAGGAATGTTATTGTAAAAGTGGGTGGTAGGTATGTTATTGTACAAGTGGGTTGGTAGGTATGTTATTGTACGAGTGGGTGGGTATTTATGAGAGTAAGTTTGCATGGTGAATGATAAATGGGTATCATGGGTAATGATGTGGACCAATTATTATTCCTGGCTCTTTAAAAACATGCAGGTAGACATGAGAATATATAACTAATTATATTTCAAAATTTATTAAACCTTGGCATTCCATGAAGGTATCTATAGAATGTGGCTATGAAGTGTTCCAACGAGTGTTGTTTATTTTCATGTAGCATTAATTAAACAACATGTGATTAGACACATAATCATGTGGTTTCAATTTATTAATTAGCCCAAATTGTACGAAATTTAGGGATGATCTGACAATTTCCTAAATAATTTTTTTCTTTGGCTGCTCTAGCTGTCTTTCAAAATTATGAGATAAATCACCAGCCAAAAGTGCAAAAATGCTGTTAATGAGTCTGTTATCTAAAAGGTGATTTTAATTAAACTTTCAAGTCAGTATACTTCAGAGATCCTTGAAATAACTTCTGTCAAGAATGTTAGAGAAAAAGTTAAAATATGTCAAATTTACTCCCACTCCTTATCTTAATGGTTCCTTTTATCCCTTTTAAATTAGCTGGTAGATTTCAATAAACATTCAATGTGGGTTTGATAACTGTCATCTGTATCTTTGTACTTCAAACTATTGTTTTTTTTTTTCAAACATAAGTGAGTCTTTTTTACTAGAATTATAAGTTTAAAACAAGCTGTTGTGAGTTATATAAGGACACCAAAACATGTTTTTAAAGATCTTTTGAATTCTGTTTGAACTATTTGGTCCACAGATCCTTGTTACATGCAGGCCTTTTATTACAACCATGTCAGGTAATCTTCACATTTTACTGTTGGGTTTGCTGAGGTCCAGTTAAATTTAATCAAACCCTGGTATGCCCAACAGGATAGTCTGTGAATCTGATTGGAGAGATATTGTAGTGATATAAGGTACGGAAAAATTTTTGCCTGGATGAACTACAGAATTATAATGAAAATGGCAACTTTTTTTGATAATGGATGATATAAAAATGGCAACTTGTTCTGATGGTAGATGATAATAGATGGTACATTTTATTCAGTAAGTGTCACCATCCGTAATTCAGTAACTGATTAAAAACATTATTGAAACCAAAAGTAAAAGAGTTGCTGTGGAAATCGTAATATGATTACTGAATCCAGAGACTGATTAGTTATTAGTTTACTAAAAGGGCAGAGAATACCACAAGAAACTTTAAATGCTCACAAGAGAAAACATTGTAAGATTCCTGTAACTTAAATCTCTTTGATGCCAGGAATTGGATAATGGCAGCAGACAGAAAACCTCATGGGTCAAAATAATCAGGTGTCTTATTTTCTACTCTTATTACCTCCCTTTCTTACTTGTAACATCTTCAATAAATATACAGTTGTCACTGTCAAATTAGCTTTTATTTTCTTATTTACCTGAGATACAAATGAGTTTATTTTATTGAAGTTCACACATAGTTGTAAAGTTGAGAATCTTACTGACGCCAGATACTGTTATAAAGACCTAGTAAATTATTCTATTATTTTCTATTATCTCACATTTAGTCTACTAAAATGTTACTGTAAGATGTTAACTCAGAGAATGTTTGGTTCATTGATAAAAGAACTCTAGTTTTAAACATTTCAATTTCATGGAGATGTTATATGTAGCTGCACAAACCCAACTATTTGGAGAAAAAAAATATTTAGTTAATGATGCAAATTTAATAGAAAGTTTTTGTAGGGAACATATGTTTATCATACAACTATCATACAACTGAAACCCCTAAGTAATGGAAAGTGTATATTATAGGAAAAGAGCATGACAGTGTATGTTATAAGCAAAGAGCATAAGCATGACGGTGTACATGAAAAGCAAAGAGCATGACAGTGTACCTCTACTAACAAAGAGCATCAGTGTACAATAAAGGTAAAGAGCAATTATAAAAAATTCAGCAAGTGTATATTATAAGAACTTCCATAAGAATTTCTATTTTTTTTAATATTAGTGAATTAACGCGAAAATTGTAAGTGAGCCAAAATATTGAATTAATTAGAGATAAATCTTACAATTACTGGTTTAATATTGGCTCATTTTACAAGAAGATCTAAAAATATTTGAAAGAGTTAAAGGAAAAAAGTATTAATGTTGAAGTAAAAGTAAAGTTAGTTGTAATTAGAACGCTTTACACAACATGTAGTTTCAGTATTCCATGTACTGCTGCCAGCTATAACCTTCATCATTAGTAAACAAATTAAATAAACACAGTAAATTGAAATTAAACACAATCTTCATGTCATTTTACAAGAAAACAAAAAAGTCAGACATTTAAATTGATTTAGAATAAAAGACGTGCTTAAAATTTTGAAAAAAAGTTATTGAAAACGTCTGAAATTTAAGTTGTCTTTCAGAATAGGTGTTTTCTCAAAAAGTGTCTGTTGTTGTATATACTGTTATGCCTTGTTGTAAATATATGACAAGTGCATATTTTGGTTTTATGGAATCAACTGGATATTCAATAAAACATAACTCATTCCTAGTGTGCCTCTACAACAGAATTCTAAATGTCAGAAAAGAAATAGGTTGGACAAATGAGAAATATCCACTAACCAACAGTTTGATTCCAAAATTGGAACAGATGGAACCTGTTCATATGGCTTAATCAGCACGATTTAATTTGTTGTAATATTCATTCTATGTGTTGTTACAATTATCATCTTAGAACAGTACAGAACAACAAAATTTAATCTTGAAGTGTGTAAAAAAAAGCACCTACTACAGTTCAGTTCACTGCAAAATAATTTGACCTTCGTGATTTTGGTTTTTTAAAAATTGAGTTATTTCCTCTCTAAAATAATTGGGTCTCAGAAAGTTATAGAATGAACTACTTAGATTGAAGGATGCCAAACCCATGGTTTTAAATACCACTAAGAAGAGGTACCGAGTCAGTTCTGATAACTTTTCCTGTAATACTTGCCAACTATTTGGTGGTTTTACTGATTGCATGTAACCCAAAATACCCAGAAAAATTCTCTTTGTTTTGTCTGAATTCATGGCATATGTTTTGTGGCAAGCTATCTTATAAATGGTAAGAAACAGCATGGTTTTGATCAAACAGATTTCATGATTACTTCAACTATTTATCACATCAAATCTCAATTTATCTACACCCAATTCTTAACAACTTCAATTACAACCTGCATTTCTTATTTACTTTGTTAACAAGTGGAAAATTCAATTTCTCTTTATTTGGCACAGCAGCTAGAAGCAGACTGTTTATAATATGCTAGAAAAATAAGTATTGTTTAGGAACCGCGAATGATATCTGAAAATCACCAAATTAACCTCATTACCAAATTCTTCTCTTATCAGTTTATTTATCAATTGGAAAATTGGATTTTAATTTGACAGATATGGAAATAACTTCTAAAGGATTCCACATTTTTTTATGATAGTGATAAATATCATTGATATTCCATGTGAAGGTTTGTACTGTATAGGTGGCACAGGAAATAGGCCAAATTCTGAAAATATTCCCAAACTTGGCAGAATATTTTTCATACTTTTCTTTATCAACCAATCTTAATAGTGTCAATAATATTCAGTATAATGTCTCAAGACAATACAATTTTTACTTAGAATTCAAAAGGAATTTTTTGCCATCGTTTTAAAAGACATTATAGTAAGTTTAGAAAGTATAAAATTCATGATTCTCATTCTCATCTAAGACAGTCTTAAATACCCCAATATCAATCCATCATGTTATCACTATCATATCATTGGTTTTAGTTTCACAAACAGATATTCACTGTAATTTGGTATTATGTTTATGGTTCTTAATTCTGGAAGACTACTTTCAAGTAGGTTTTTTTTATTGACATGATTAGTTACATATAGCCTACTTTAACAGATTTCAAATTATTAATTTCTGTCACCATTTATCCTGAATAAAAAGTTTTCTAATATCACCTCAGGAGGCAATTCCTTAAATTTTTCTTCATGTCACACACAAATGCAAGTCTGAATTATAATGATTTAAATTTTTCAGAAGTGTAATTCTCTTATGTATTTCGCTTGAAATGGTTTCACTCATTTTTATAAAGGTGTTTATGGCCAATCAAGATACACACATCACTTTTCATCACTGATGTTTTGGTGTCGATTTACCTTGATCTTTCTACCGGCTGGTGTACTACAAACTAGAAGACTGGTTGAGTTGTTGATTGAAGGAGTTGATAGAAGGTTGTTGGCAGTACCTTCTACATTTATCTAATTATTTACCCTTATTTATCACTTTTCTTTATACTGGTAAAAATGGCGAATGTCATGCAGAGCAAACTTATTATTTCATATGTAGGTTGATGCCCTATGAATTCCTAGCTAAGATTCCTAAAGATTTTTAGCGTGGCTAATTCCTCATTGTTAATATTAGCTTTAATGATTCTCGAAACAAATTTCTCAGAATATTTTTCCTATACTCTTTGCATATATCTTAGCATGTTAAACAAATACATTGCATATACGGTTCTAAACATCACATTGGAACTTAAAAATCAGCTTCTTAGATATTCAAATGGTAACCAGTTAAAGTCAAAATAATTACAAAGCCGTTGAAAGGATTCCCTGAACATACTTCCATATAATAATTATACATGCACAGCACCAATATTAAAGGTACATCTGATGTAATATTGATACAGATACCAGAACATCTGTAGGGTTAAATTGCATGTTAATAGAAAGGAATTCTCATCTAATGAAATTAAAATAACACTATTAAGGGATCTTAGTACAGTTTATTGTAAAAACATTGAATTGTAACAAAATGAGAAAGCTTAATTGGCGATCTACTTCAACTCATACAGATCTGTGCCAAATTCTATAAAAGAAGACACATTTGGTAAAAGTATAAAAAAATATAGAGGTGAAATCGGCTAATTGTTTCCTGTTTAATGGTAAAGACATAGCCATGAGGACTAGCAACACAGAAGACTTAAAGGGTGGTCCATAAGTGCCTTGGGACAAATCACCATGTATCAAATTAATATTCCTATACTATACTTAATTTAATTTTATAATTAAAAGCTATTTTTCACCATATGAACCCTTAACCAGAACTCCCCGGAGTAACATCATTCTACGCTTAATTTTATATGTTTCTATCTATCTTACATATGTCTTTAATCTTGCATGACATATGTGATAAGCATGAAAAAGAACATGTTATATATACACAATGTGCAGAGAACAGCTGATGATAAAATAGTTTACAGTTCTTAACATACTTAGCTTTAAACATAATCATTACTTTCAAAATAATTTATATGGAGAGTTTTTCTTCTGTTTTACTCCTATATTTGTGTAATTTTTAAAAACTTAAGAATAGTAAGCTGTTCAAATGATATAGCAATATGGAGAAGATTTGCAGTATATTTCCATGGCAGAATAAGTGTGTTCAAATTTTCTATTTTGTTCAGATCATTATAAAGTTTTATACAAGCAGAAGCTTTGTTAGCAATAATTATTGTATTGCTTAAAAATTCTGTTCAAATTATACAAACTGCAATTCAAAATGAAATTGAATCTCAAACTGGTACTGATGTGCCATATTGTAGTAATAAATGGTTAAGAAAGTTTACAGTGGAAAGATAAACATATCATCAACCCTCTCCTACACCTCTCTTATGTTTACCTCTCATTTATATATTTATATAATAAATTACCACCTAATAACCTACTCATACCACTAATCTGGTATATATTATAGATTCCTTCTTTCCTTTTACCATTTCTAGTTCATTTTAGCAACATTACCTCGTGTATCATTCTACAGTCACATCAAGGTCCTGTCTATTCTTTTAACCTACTCTATCTAGTACATTTAAGCAACATTATGTTGTGTGTCACAACATAGCCACATCTAGTCCCCTTTCATTGGTTTAGCTACATCTAGTCTTCATTCATTGCTTTAGCCACATCTAGTCCTCATTGATTGCTTTAGCCACATCTAGTCCCCATTCATTGCTTTAGCCACATCTAGTCCTCATTCATTGCTAGTCCTCATTTATTGCTTTAGCCACATCTAGTCCTCATTAATTGCTAGTCCTCATTCATTTCTTTAGCCACATCTAGTCCTCATTCATTGCTTTAGCCACATCTAGTCCTTATTCATTGCTTTAGCCACATCTAGTCCTCATTCATTGCTTTAGCCACATCAAGTCCTCATTCATTGCTTTAGCCACATCTAGTCCTCATTAATTGCTAGTCCTGATTCATTTCTTTAGCCACATCTAGTCCTCATTCATTGCTTGTCTTCATTTATTGCTTTAGCCACATCTAGTCCCCATTCATTGGTATAGCCACAACTAGTCCTCATTCAATGCTAGTCCTCATTTATTGCTTTAGCCACATCTAGCCCCCATTCATTGGTATAGCCACAACTTGTCCCCATTCATTGGTATAGCCACATCCAGTCCCCATTCATTGATAGTCCTCATTTAGTACTTTAGCCACATCTAGTCCCCATTCATTGGTATAGCCACATCTAGTTCCCATTCATTGCTAGTCTCATTTATTGCTTTAGCCAAACCTAGTTCTCATTTATTGCTTTAGTCACATCTAGTCCTCATTCATTGCTAGTCCTTATTTCTTTAGCCATATCTAATGGCTATAGTTACAACTCGTCCCCATTTACTGCTTTAGCCATCTAGTCTATTCCCTGAACTGAATCTAGTCTGCTTAAACCAGTAATTTTGAAATAAAAACCAATTGCCACATTTTGTCCAGAGAGTAGCATTTTTTAAGCCAAAAATTCCCACCAATATTCAGACTTGTAATCTCATCATGTCAACTTAAATATCTTTGATGTATAATTTAGAAGTTGAAGCCCTAAAGAGGCTATAATTACCTAACAACTCAAAATCATAATTGTTTGAAATTACTTATTCTTAAACAGCCAAGAAACTGATTATAAAAGCATTGGAGTTTCTGTCATTCACTAGCATTAGAATGACATTTTTTTTCCATATGGGTTGTTCACATCATTTTACACAGCAAGACAATATTTACTGGTGTTGACACTGTGCCATTTTGTCAACTTTTGAACAAAAACATGTTTAGAAAGTGATTAGTTATTAGCAAAGAAAAATTTAAAGGTTTAATATTTTAAAAACATAAAGTTGATTTCATTACAGCGATTTGAACATAGAACTCAATTCATCCTCAATCAATAACCACTGAAAACTGGCTTGTTTCACTTTGATTAAAATTGGGAGAAAAAATGGTCTCAATTTATTCCCACAACACTTCTTTCACCAAAATCATCAAGGATTTTCTGACTTTCTGATCATCTGGGCTTTCTCAAATATTGTGATGAAATTTTCTGTAGAAAGTTGAAACTAATCTGAACTTGAGATGTCAAATTATCTGGTGAAAAATTGCTAACTTGTTGATTTGTGTGCAGTTGGGTCGATGTTAATTCATTAAGAGATACTAGCGGGAAAACTAGAGTATAGCAGCATTAGAAAAAAATGACACTTTAACAAAGTTGACTTATCAGACATTGAAATTAAGTTATATATATAAAAAAAATTAAAAGATGTGTCTCGATTGAAACTTTCAATTTAGGTATTGTATTTGTGGAGGTATGATGAATTGTTAGGTACAAATAGTTTAAGTTGCTGTGAAAAAAAACTACAAAAACAAATTCTTTTAATAACAGATTTATGATACATGAAAATGTTTCGAACACTTTGAAGTTCTTTTTTTATGATTTGTCTATGTACATGTATTGTAACATGGTCAAAAAATAAATTATATACAAATCTCAATATGTCACAACATAAATCAGCTTCCAAAATTAAATTCTGATGTTTTGTTTTGAAAGAAGCATATTAAATTTGTAAAATATCTTCTTGTAGTGGGAATCAAGAATGACAGAAGATGGAGTAGCTGAGACTATAGTTTAATATTAAGAGTTTATTAGCTGTTATCACACTATCTAATCATCAGATTACTGTCAAAGGTATCACCATAATTGTCACTAGTGCTTTGTTTTATACTTAACTTTAAACAAAACTTGCTGTTATTAACTAGTTGCTAAATCCTGTTTTAACAAGATTTTTTTTCTTTTTAATGAGACTAAAACACGCAAGTTTTCACTTCTTTATGTGTAGTTAATTAACTAAACTTGTATTTTCATTTTTTCTTACCAAAATTATGTTGGCGTTATGTGTTTTACACCGTTTTTACGCTAATAATATGTAAATTCACTGAATTGAAAAATTGTAATTACGCGGTATTAGATATTTTATGATGACATGAGCTCGGTATAAAAATAGTGTATAAGAGCAATAAATGTTAGAATTTATTAGAAAAATTAATAAATACAGTGATTTATTGACGGTTATTGTCTAATATGATCTGTTTTTGTCTGCTGCACTGAACAAATATCTTACATATATAATCTTCTTTTAATTAAATTTCAAGGATTCACGTCCTCTAATTATATTATTTCAAAATTTCTACAGCTTCTTCATTTTTGATTTTAAACATCGAAAAAATGTTCTTTTCTTGTTATTGACAAGTTTGATTTTCCTGTATTTTTGAAAATCTTTAGTACATCTGATGGTTTATTTTTTTGCGCATGGCATTTAACAAAGTGAGGATGGATAATGCCTTATTATTTCTTGTTAATGAGTGGTGTTTCCACGAGAGACATCTTCTGATAATCTTAATGAAGCTTATAAAAAATGTCCATGTTTTATTATTTTAAGCCAAGTATGTTATCTTTCCCTTGTGTTAAACTTATATTTCAAACAATTGAAAAAGAAAATGGTTATTTCTGTAAAAAAAAAGGAAGCTGAAGATAGAGAGAGTTTGTGATCAAGTAAAAATATGTCAAGATAGATTTATTTCTACAAGATTTTGGAAGTTTTCTTGGCTGTTTTACACGATTTATGTATGAAAAGAAAGTTAGTAACAAATGAGTTGTGTTCAATTGGGTGTTTTTAGATGATTTTAATCTCAATCTGTCAGGATGGGTGATAAACAGGTGAAATAAAATGTTATCTTTACACTCTCCTAATCTTGATTAAACAGTACTTTTTACACACATTTATTTGTTAGCTGTCCAATTCCATTAGAACCTTTTGTTATTTTCAGTTTTTAAATAATTGTAATAACTATTGAGGGCCTATTTGTCATGTAGTTTCCAAATTACTAGAAGATGAGCAGCATATGGCTTTATAAAGATTGAGACAAATTAGTTTATGTATATTAGTATTCTAATGGGTTCAGTTTGTAATAATCTCACCCTTTTCTATTAAAAGTAATCAAAGTTTCTTAACTGCCTTTCTGTAAAAAAAAATGTAATGAGAATATAAATTATGAATTTAATGTAATTGAAATGCTGAAACTGACAAATTATGAAAATAAATGGTTTATGCCAATGCTAGTTCAAACTTGGTATAGAATGAAATATAGGTTTGCACCTGACAGACTGAATGGATGAAAAGAAACCCAATGAACCAAGTAATAAAATATAGAATTAATTTGTTACATGGTATAATAATAATGATTTAATACCCGAATATATCAACATATAGTTTCCAACTAATCTAATTATCACAATAACAGTATTTATTAGGTTAGTCCTAGTGGGGATACAATAATTTAAATTTATTACAAGTTTAACAGAAGAGAGTACTAGTTTAGCACATTCAATCAAACATTCCTTTAATTTAACAGTAGTTAACAATACTTTCTCTCTAGCTACAAGCAATGGCTGACACTGGCTTCACCAAGGTACTAATATCAATTAATCGTGCCAGTAATGTACTGGTGGTTCTCCATTCCGAAGGAGTTCAAAACCATAATTTGTACACCATGGGAATAATAATAATAATAATAAAAACTTTAATGACAAGGGTGAAAATTAGGCCAAAGGCCTCTTTACAATTTTGCCCTGAAAATATGAAAATATCAATACATGAAAAAAAAGAAATACTAAATGGACATGTAATTAAGTAAAAATAAAAAGTAAAATTGAAAAGAAAGAAGTTTTATCCTTTCTTTTATATCAGCTTAGTTTTATGAAGGTGGTCAAATTCAGTGAATGACCAGCCAGCAGAGCTAAACTTTTTTCAACTGGCAAGGAATCTTTTATTCACATTCTGTAAAAAACAGTGATCAGTTTTTTGGTTTTGTCATTTCAGGACCTTACAGTGACATCAAATACCATTTCAAATTGAAGTTGATTGAAGTTTGTTTTCTACCTACATCAACAATTTAAACAAGTTTATGTAAGTAAAGAATTTGACATTCTCAGATTGATATAAAAACATTGTGAACCTACAGTGTAAGTATTTATGTTAAGATTAACTATTAACAAGTGAAAATTGCAATTTAAAAGAGCGAAAAAGGTTAATTATCTCTTGAATATTTTATGTTGGCAGAATGGAATAATTTCCTATTTTATATCAGACATATGGCACTGAATCTTTCAAAGTAAAAGGTACATGCAAGAAAGTGACAAAAAATATGTTAATCTGAAACACTTGATTATGACATTTACAAAGATGCTGCAAGAAGAAAATTTAAAACGGTTCATTAACTTAAGTACCTATTAATATAAAATGATATTCAATGTAAGATATAACATTTCCTGTTGCACAGTATTAGATCAGAATAAAGAACTTGGAGGAAAGTACTTAAAGTACCATTGTAATTGAGTAATGTTATGAGGTATAGTACACCTACCCAGTACCATTCTTGTTGAGTAGGTAATTAGTCTTGAGAAGCTTAAGGGAATTAACGGCTAATAAATGAACAACATTCTATAGTTTCTCTCTAGCTTAAAGCAATGGCTGAAACTGGCTTCACCAAGGTACTAATATCCTACAATTAGTGATTTGGTATCGGGAGGGAATGGTGTGTCAGACCTTTTAACCCATATCTAGTTTTACAGTTTAACTGTCATCTTATAGGTCATAACATCAATTAATCATGCCAGTAATGTACTTGTGCTTTTCAAAAACCATAATTCTTACCCTAAGGGATGATTTTCAAAATTTTCAGTAAATCAGCAAAAAGAAATATTTATTTTTATTTGCTTTGAATAACTTATATCCAAATACAGATTCCAATTTAAAAAAAAGAAAATATAGTCAGTTAAGTTTGTTTTCAATGAAAATTCCTCATTTTCATGCCTTTGTCACCTCTGTCAGAAAATCACACACAGGTTTTACAGATAACAGAATTTTTCTGTGGTTATTCTGAAAAGGGACACGGAGAGATGAAATTAAACTCTTCAAGGCAAATTGTTCTAATCAGCTGGTGATGCAAATGTTTAGAAAAATATATCACGTTAACTAGATATGATTCTAAAAAAATTGTTGAAATCATTCTAAAGAATATAGCGTACAGCAACCAGTTTCAGTTTGAGTAATAAAAATTAATTGGTAAGTTCACTCTCTAACAATAAAGTTAAAAACTCTATAAACCAGTCATAAGAAAGTCTTTATTAAAGAAAATTATAGAGAAAATGGAGACTTGATTTAGTTGAATGATCATCAAATGATGTCCTCTTTTCCAACTCATGACATAAATAAATAGAAACTTCTTGTTTTAACTAAAGCCCTGATTGTTGGCTGAAGCAAATTTAGAAATTTATTCTCCTGGCCTTCTGTTTTTTAATTGTACAACATAAAGTTATTTTGTTTCCTCATTTCACACTGCATGGCATTACCCTTCTGCTTTAGTCCATTAGGTGCAAAAAAGTACGATGTAAAACTTTGTTCATTTCAAATTGCTTTTGGTTCACAAATATTGCACTTATTGATTTTTCAAATTGAAAAATTGTTTTTCAGCCAAGTGAAAATGTGTTCTTTAGAAAACTCTTTTATACTAAATGATGCTTCTTTTTAGCGAATTTGATAAGAACAAAATGTTATTGAATTTAAGTATATTTATATTGCATGGAAATGAGTATTTGTAAATAGATATGTTATTATAGGAGTGTTTTTATATTTTCAAGAATTTTGAAGGAGAGTAAATAATATATTAATCCATATTGGTAAATAGTGAAATCTATAAGATTATTATTAGGATAGCTATGGTAAATGCATTTTTCTTGTCATTAATAGCAGATATGGATTGGGTATGATCAATACAATACGGAGACTATTCAATCTGCTGTATATTAATATTGAGTAAAGATGATTAAGATATTGATGCCTACTTTAGGTTATAAAATGATGTGATCTAAACAAGATGTTTTGTACAGAGTCAATATTGACTGTCTACTATCATTCATAAAACAAACTTTCTACAAATATATTCTGCTCATTCTAGCATATTTTTTTTTGCTGGTAATAAGCCTGTCGGCTACAGTCTGCAGATTAGCTATTATGGAACCATGATACATTATTATGACTATCAGATGCCAGCTTTAAATAAATAGTGTCCTAATAATGTAAGCATACTGTAAATAATGTCAAGTACACAGTCAGCTTGGTGCAAGCAAGAATTTGTTGCCCAATAAAAATGACCTTGACCTGACATGTCTATGTAAGTTCATGAATATTTCTGCTAAATATCTGCTAGTTTCTAGTATTTGTTCCAATAAAAAAAACTTTGATTGGATTGTACAACAGCAAATGCATCAACTCAGAGCCCTCGACAGAAGGGTTGTAAAAATTGTCTTAGTTACAATCAAATCAAATCAATTCATTTACATATCTCCATGATACAAGAAAGGCGATTATTGCAGTCAAGGTATAAGTAAGCTTGACATTGTGTAAGTAGGTACAACCAAATAAAGTAAAATGTATTGATTAATTTGGTATGAGAAATCAATGTAGAAATAAAGATTAGTGATATTCTAATGGCTGTGAATGTCAGAATGGGTGCTGAAATTATAACCCTGACAAACATTTAACTTGAACCATTTCCATTAATCTTACATCCTCTTGACAGTCTCCACTCATAATTCAACCTAAATTTCAATTAGGAGAAGATAATCATATTATAAATTTAATTTTTTTTTACATTTTCCACATTTTCACCAATTAACCAGTACTTTCATGTGAATTGATATCAAATTGATAAGAAATTTTAATCTCTAAATTTGCTTGGTTCATTTTTTTGGGAGCATGATATTGAAATTTTAGTTCTCAAGTAAGGTCAATATGAGTATATATTCATCAGTGAAGTTACCTGGTGTCAAAAAGTAACCAAATCCCTTAAAATCTGGAAAACTCCCAAAACTAAGTCATTTTTTAAAACGCTTAATCAATTCATTAAGTGATTTTCAATAAACAAGTTTTTTTATATTAATTCATTTTTTTTATGACAGCAGATATATTCACTGATGAAAAGAGCTCTTATTGGCAAAGTTTGAAATTTTCAAATTTTATGTAAGACCTATTATCCCTTTAAACTATTTATATAAGTTACCTTTTGGAGCACCTAATAAAAATCTTAATATTGTTCATGACTTGGTATCCTTCTCTCCACATAGCTAATTATGTTTATCTGGTATACATGCAATCCAGACAATGTTATTAATGGAGAGCTTTAGAATATTTCTGGAGGGTTTGACAAAGTTTTCACTTTCTCTATAATTAGTGGATTAATTTCATTAGATGACTGAGCTAGAGGTAACAACTAATCCATTATAGAAATATAGAGTGTGATGAAGTTAGCGCTGACCAGGGGGAGACAATAATTCTATTACAAACCCTAAAGGATACATCGACTACAATCTCCTACATTCATACTGCTTTTTAATACTTTTATTTGTATGAATTAAGACATCTGAAGGCAAGGCTTTGTACATAGTTAAATTGAATAACTATCTCTTCATTACTGACCTTTCTTACAAATACTGAATTAACTCCTGCTTTGAGCAGTTTGAAATTAGATCAGCTTCAGTTTGATCTTAGAATTCTCTTTGTGACATGACCTTACCAATGTCAATTTTACTGGACTTTTCAAATCAGACAAAATTTAAGCTGAAAAGATTTCATCAACTTTGGTTATTTCATTCAACTGCAAGATTTAACATCTAAATTTTACCTCTCTCTGTACATCATGAATGTCAACAGACAATTCACTTTCAAATTATAATTGAGTTTGAGTGTGAAAGATCTCTTCAAATTCTCACTTTCAAATCAGAGTTTGGAGCAATTTGGTAACCCTAGTCTACCTAGAACTTGAAGAGATTAGTTTATGCCAACTCAGTGAGACTTCTTATCGACTTTCTCATTCATTGAACACAACGTAATCAAATAAGTATTTTACTAAGATTCCACGATTGCCTGCTACTGTTTCACGAAGAATTCTGATCATTTCATTTCATTTAACGTCATTTTACATCTAGACATGTTCATTATATTGTATTTAAATCTTTATTTATTCTATTTACATAGACCTCAAATATTCTAATGTTATTTCAAATTCTTCCTTTTGAAGGAAATAAGAAAATTCACTATTTCGGTACAAAATTAACCGACAAATAACTTTGAAATAAGAAAAATATTGCAAAAAGTTCTAAATTGGTACTTAACTGTTTTAAGTCAATTTTCAAATTATATATTTATTGCTGTTGTGGAATGACACATTTGTTACTTTGAACATTGATTGTTATTCCTTGAAAGCTACATACTTCAAAAACACTGACAGGATACTGCATTGAAATTTGTTCCAAAGGTTATTTAATTAAAGAGAATTTTGTATTAGATGTCTTTGATTATGTCAACACAAACTCTAAATGATAGGAATCAATTAATTATTAAAGTAATGTTAACATAAATTCCCAGAAACATAGTGTTATCTATTATGTCAGGCATCATGAGTCTGTTTATTTCCAGTTGGAAGTAATAATATGATTGAATCCCAAAGCTCTATGGATTTTTTACCCCTTGATATGTATTGTTTAGATTCTGAATATATCTATATATATGAAATACATAGACCTATTCATTAAGCCTGAAAGCTGAAATGAAATTCTTCTCTTTTCTATTCAATAAAGATTCTAATGTGAAGCTCACAATTAAACATTTGATTGCTATTGATGCTTTGAACCGATTATCTTTGTGAGAATTAGTGCTAAAGAAATTATACTGTTTCCTATGTTAAAGAGCTTTTTTGAGAATCATTTTTCTTGAAACCCAACTAGAAAGAAGAAATAATCGTTTGTTTGTCTTCCTCTTGTAAGATCCCATCATAAACATATAACTATAAAACTAGGAAACATGTATGGCGACATAAAAACCAAGTATTATTTTATGAGTTCTTGAATGTCATCATAAAAAAATAAAGATAGAATCCTGTGGTTCTTTCTTAATATCCATAGAAAGTTTGCCTTTAAATTAATTCACAAAGACCCCAGGAAGGATATGTTAGACATTGAAACCCAATTTAATATATTTAGATACATACTCTAAATTAATAAATAATGAGAATGTCTTAGTAGAAGATAATTAAAATTCAAGTAGATCATCTGACTTGAAACTACAGACTACTGGATAGGTCAACTTCGCACCCCTTTTCTTTAAGTTAAAAATAGCTAATAATGATATGTTAGAATTTCAATCCATATAAAAACATTATCTGGAGATTTTTTGAGAAATTTATCGTGTACAATTTATTTTTTGAATTCAGTTTATATAATGTCAGAAAAAATTATTACCATGTAGATGATTCTAATTGTAAAAAGGTCTCCATCATCAGAAATTTAATCTTTTCGACAAGATTCAAACATTTCAATAGAAGCATTTTGATGAGAGCAAGTTCTTTGTATGATGCTGCAGTAAATAACAGTTGGGTCCATACATCAATGAATAATGTGTTTGGATTTTTAAGAATTCTGTAAGAGTATTCATTCTGTAAATTGTTAAAGGCAAGGCAGTTTAAACAGTCCCAAGTTAAATAACAGACTTACTCCACTAATATTCTAGACTTTATCTTACTGGCAATGTGTGAAAGACATCATAAATCCTGGCAATTTGCATTAAGAAACAATTAATTATTGATTTTGTAGGTTTTATGGGGAGTGTAGATCTTCTATTTTGTCTATATATCTTCTAGTTTTTGTGTAAGGAATTCTTGAAGTGTATTCAAGTTATAATTCACTTGTACAAGATTAAAGATGTCACTTGAGATGATTTTAATATGAGTTTCTGTAATAATGTTTGTTTTACTGTTGCAATGACTTGACTAATACATTATTAATTAGTAGGCTACTGATATCACTTAAACTGTTTTACCGCTACCTTTCCCCTACCTGAGCTCATTCAAAATGCAAGAGGTGACCTATATATGAATCTTACCAAGCAATTTTAAATCAAATTGCGGAACACATCAATTCAAAATGGTGGACAAGTATGAAACCAATTTTTGTTTTCATAACAGTTCCATCATAGGGTATTGACCTTAAATATATTTTATATTTAAAACTACACCTAAGCTACTCTTTCTCTTATAGAATAAGTTAGTTGGTAGATTACGAAGTATAAACAATTGGAAGTAGATTAATTAATAATTTACTAATCTACTCTTTCTTTTACTTCCTCATCTCCCAACGGCGTCAAAACACTTTTTACCCAAATGAAAACAATTAACATGTTGAGTTTTTTTTTTTACCAGTATAAAGCATCAGTATCATATTTCAGGTTATTGTAGAGCTTGTGTTTATTACCTACAAGTTTTGATAGAGTAGGTTTAAGATTGATCATTTGTAAACAACATAAAAACAATTAGGAATTTGGTTTCTAAGTCAACATTTCAGACATTTTTTGTGTTTGAAATATTTATTGGTTGGTAGCATGTGAAAATCATTAATTTATTTTGGTATTAAATGAACTTAAAATGATGCTATAAAGATGGATGATCAAGGTAAAAATTTCAAAGGTAAAACAATCAAGAAAATTTTGAATCGTAAAGTGTCAGTTACTACTGCTTTCTTCTCTAAATAGCATTTCTTTTAAAAATTCAAGACTACCATACTGTTTTTTATTTTGTATTTATAAAAAATATTGAAACAAACATTTTAAGAGTATTTCAGAACAGCTTTCAGATGAATCCTGTCTAAGCTTTGCTTTGATTGTCCATCCATTCTTAACACGAAATGAACTAGAAATGTATAATATATCTTCAGAGCCTACATATAGACCGGTTATAATAGTACATATCTGTCATAACAAAAAGTAAGGTGAGTTTTTATGTCCTCTTAGTAGGTGATAATGTTTTCTTCTGGTTATTGTGAGGTGTGAAAGTTCTGTCCATTTGACCTTTATATCTATAAATATGCATGATGGTTTGGTTTGTGTTAGGATTTGCGGTATGGTGGTCGAAATACAGGAATGCTAATTCCACTTATACAAGTTGCTAATCTTTTCACCTGCTATGAACTACCAGTGTTATTTGTATTTATTCATCTGGTAAATGTGGCAAGTGTCAGCACCCCACCACAACCTTCTTACTAAAGGTTAGCACATAAAAGGAGACTTTCTTCAATTTCAATAAAGGAGTGTGTCTTGGTTGGCCATGTACATGTATATTGATGTTACTCATGAAATTTTCCAAATAAGGATAGATAAGGCCTAAGGCAAATATGTCAAGTGTTGCTGAAATTCTATACTTTCTTTTCTTCTGTTTCATCAAAGAATGAAATACTGTCTCAAGTGCCTTTTGCAGTAGAACTGAAGAAGGAAAATCACATTTCTCATCCATTTATGATCCTGCAGATCAGAATCTCAAACAATAATCCATCTCACAGGTGTGCTTCCTTCCATTACAAAGATTGTAACTAAGAGATTTTCTGAAGAAGGAATGTTACCACACAAGAAAAGGTTAATTTGACAACAAAATGAACTGTTTGACCACCACTTAAAACAGATTCATAAGATATACTCTCTAATGAATGGATTACTCTTTTATGCTCTACCAAGTTTACAAGCTTTCATCTGATCAAATAACTAAATACCACATACAACAATAAGTAACATTTACCTAATCCTCCAACTAAAAGCTTTTTTTAAATGCATCAGACTGTGTGACACTATTATATTCTTGTCCTCAATTTAGATCAAGATTCATCAATATAATTGGGGTATATTATAACTAGAGAAATGTTAATGGATAATTTAATTGTAATATATAGTGGACAAATACAATGTATATATTTTTACTATCTAATAGAGAATTCTTTTCTATAAAAAAAGCTTTAAAGGGTCTAAATAAGTGATTGGCCACATTTTCATTTTATTTACAACATTGAATTATTGATGTTGGGTTTGAGGTTTTCCAGACCAAGTTAATTCTGAAACTCTCTCTGTCAGCATTTATTATCGATATTGGTTCTGAATGAAATATTTGGTCTAGGTCCTGGTTATGATCTAAACTCTGACATGTCTATAACTTGTGGGAGAATTGAGTTCCATTACCTTCAGATTGTCTTAAATTACTGTATTGATGATGTTTATTGTATTATTTATAACTATACATAGTTTTGGTTATTTTTAACTATACATAGTTTTGGTTATTTTTAACTATACATAGTTTTGGTTACCGGTAATTATAACTTTACATAGTTTTGGTTATTCATAGCTATACATAGTTTTGGTTTTCTTAATATTTGAATAATATTAATCCAAAGCTACTTAGTTTTTAAATTTATTGTTGATTTCATAAGCAAGTACATTGACAATGATGGCATTAACAATGATGCAGGCAATATAAGATGCTTCTGCTGGTTGTAAGTTATGTTTTTGCCACCAACTTATGACAGCAGTAAAACTTTCTGACATTGTTATCTGAATATTCCATGACAATATTCTAACTTGCCATTGAAAACAAACCATCAGGCATTCTTGACAGAAGATAGAATTATTGCAAAACAAAACCTTGTCAAAACAGACGGCTGTTTCTATTAATTTGACATTGACGTTTAACTGGAATTGTCAATATGTCATAGAGTAACATTACCATCTTTATTCATGGAAATAAATGGTGTGGAATAATTCTAAAGAATATATCATCATAATCAGATACCATTTACAATTTGATGATATCTCTAGTACTACCAATAGGGCGTAAAACTCACATTTTGTTTCTTCTGCAACATAAACTACAATTTCTACCATAATTTACCTCGTTAGAAGCACATTATCTTCAATCCATCAGAGACATAACCATCTTATCTGTTGTCAACATCAAGATTCATGGGTTTATATTTTAATCCAATAAAATACTCAAAACAAAACATGGCCTTGACTTTAAAACACTTTTATAAGTTGGTTAAAAAAATATTGACAAAGTTTATGTGTGAGTTATCAGTTTAACAATTATTTTAATGGAGATCATTATAAGATTATATCCAACAACTAAGAATTATCATTTGATTCAATTAACAATCCAAACAGCTAGGCAATGGCACTACTAGTCCCCTAAAACTCGAGGTAAAGGTGCTTGAAGCTTCAAGTTTTCTCAGTGCAGGTAATGTCCAACACAGGCAGTCCATATGAGATGAACCCAGTGTTGGACTACTCTCTTATCAGTTACCTTTTCCCTAAATTTTTATTATTATTAAGTTTGTCAACTTGACATCTCTTTAATTTCTAATTTTGTGATGAGACTGTGAAATATAAATTTGTTATCTTTGAAAAATGGATGAGAATATATTTGATGTGGTTAGAGAAATTGATTTGTGTTGTATCTGTACGTGAAGAGAATGACAGGAAATGAGAACTGTGAAGAACTGGCACCAAATATCATCATAACAGATTGATCTACAGGGATTTCAAATTTTCCAGACAAGTTGCAATTTATTCTTCAATATTATGAAATCTTATATTGGTCGTTTTAATGTTATATATAAAACTAATCATATTTTCCACTATGTCTAGAATCCTCTAATTAAAACAAAAATGATTCTGATTGAATGTGAAACAATCAACAACAAATATTATTTATACTGTCAACAAGACCTTAATAGCTTGATATTGCACTTTGTTAATGTGATACTTTTAGGACATTTCAATGATTAGGTAGTATATGACAAGATTAAGCTCAAAATAACTACAGGAAATACCAGAGGAATACATCTCCAAGATGTTTATTAGATCTGGGAGTTGTATACATGTGAGATCAACTATGTTTTTTGATCATTGACTAATATGTAATCTGTTGTTGTTGAAAGAATCTTGGTATGTTTTTTAGCAGATGGTTACAGGTTTTCATGCATTCAAATTAAAATGAATCAATATCATGTTTATATGATGCTACTACATCTGGTTTTCAATGCTTAAAATAGTTGATTTGCATTTTAATGAGTGCAACAGTATCTTCTTTTGTCATGAAACATGCTTCCAAAGTTCTAATTATTTACCCCATGTGTCTGAAATGATTCCATGAATGAAATTCGAGACAGATTCAATCTGTGTGAAACTATAAAGCTTTATGTTTTTAATAATTTGCTTGTTTTTATTGTGATTTGCTTCCGAATTAATCATCTGTATTACTTGTATTTGACACTACTTATATTACCTTTTATCACAATGAATATAATAAGTCTAATAGGATTCCTGTAACTGATACATTACCATTGTCTTCTATTATAGGAATAATTTCCGATAATGCATACTTAATTTCATGGAATTGTAAAATATTGTTGAAATTCAATATGGCTCTATTGTCAGAATAATTATATATCTTATTTACTGTAATGAATTAATAAAGTTATGTTTTATCATCTATTGTATTCTATTATTAGAGATATAAAACTGATAAGGTACTCTTAACTTTTTAATGCATGTCACCACACACAATATTGACTTTCTTTTATTGCATGTATTTCAACTTCACTATTGTAAGAAATGGTAATAAAACTTATGTGTTTTAGTTTATACAATAGATTTAAATACAGCACAGACTTGAAGCAGAGAATGGTTATATTGATATTAAACTTTCTTAGAGCTTCGTTATCAAGACACTTGTGGACTAAACAAGTTTCTGTCCATGGGATATAAATGTGGCAAGTCTGACAATTATTGGTTTGAATCATATTGATGCAACTGAATGGTTTTATTGATATTTGAATCATAACCTACTGTCTTTTTGTTTTTTTACTAAGACATTTGTCTGTTCATTTTTTATTGCTACAAGAAGTTTCATCTCCACTTTGCCTAGCACACTTATAGCTTTTTTCCATCGGATATAATATTGGACGAGTTTGACTTTATTGTTGTAATTAAACCAACTGTCTTCTTATTGAGACAAGACATATTTGAATACTTCTTGGTTAGAGAAAGCTTCATTGCCTACTTTTTTTTTGATTGTTAAGAGCACTTGCGTCCATTGTCTTCTGGTGAGTTAGCCCTATAGTGGTTTAATTAAATTAAATTGTTTAGATTTTAAATCTCATTAAGTTGATCATTTAAATGATATATTATAGACAGGCCAGACTTTTGGTATTAATAAAATAAGGAGGAGGATAAAGTGAGTCTATGGAAGTATATGTTTCTTGAAATCTGTCTTGTCTATTTCCGACAGACAATGCTCCATTTATCAACCAGTCCAATCCTTTGTTAAAAAAGTTACGTTTCATCTGAAAGTTTCAGTGATTTATTGAAGTAATAAAGAGTGTATTTTTATTAAAATTTGAGAATAATCCACGAGAAGCTTTTGTCTGATTATTCTGTCTGTACGCTCAATAAAACACAGAGCTGAGTGGAAGAAATGTATAGTAAGAAGATTAACTAGAATTGCTTACAATTATGAACGTATTTCGAGAGCCTTAAAATATTATGTAGGCTAAATTTGCAATGACCTACATCTAGACAATATATTGAATATCATTTGACCTAGTTTTCAAACTCATAAAATAATTAGGTCACATCTTCCGTAACGGTTAAAAGTGGCGAAAATATGAAAATTATCAATTTTTGCTGTATTTAAGTACACTTATCTCTGTGAATTTTTTAAGTAAGCCAAATAAATATATACCTACCCCTAAACAATATATTGAATATTATTTGACTTAATTTTCAAGGTCATAGATTAAGTGGGTCACACATTCCGTAGCCGTTAAAGTGACCCAATTTTGAAAAAATCGAAATTTGAATAATTCGAAAAAAAAACCGAAATTTAAAAATCGGCCTCCAAGAAAAGGTGGATAATGATCCATTGTATCTCTGTGCTAAATTTCATCAAAATCGGTCTATCAGTAGTGTCTGAATTTCGGATTTAAGAATTGTAACGAAAATTCAAAATGGCGGCCGATATGGCAGCTTGACCTAATTATTTAGGTCAAATCAATTACTATTGACAAGTTATTTATAAAACAGTTTTCACTTTTCACCTAGCAGTTATAGACCGGAAGTTACGTAATTACGTCATTTGAGGCTAAACCGGAAGTGGAATTTTTTTTTTCACATTTTTTCAAAAATTATAATCATATCGCCTATCAACTGGTAAAGTTTCAAAATTTTACCATTTATATTAAAGGAGAAATAGCGGTCTGAAATTTTTGCCGATGACCCTTGAATATTGAATTGCAAATCGTGGGTAAAATATTTAACCTAATTGCATAAAACCTATAATTGTTAGTTGACAAATACATTGAAGTATTCAAATCTGAAAATCCGGTCAAAATCGAAGTGAAAATAAACTTGCTAAAGCAAAAAAACCTGAACTTCCGGTTCTCACTTCCTGTCAGAGATAGAACTTCCGGTATTGTTTTATTTGATAATAGAAATCATTCTAAGATCAACTGTAGATTTAGAATTTCTGCACCTTTTACCAGTTTGTCTGCAAACTCATCCAAGAATTACAAAAAAAAAAAAAAAAAAAAAAATAAAATAATCCGAACGATTACAATACGTTTTGCCAAAGTCGAAATACGTAACTATTGAAAAGTTGATTTGAATCAATACAAAACAGTGGATTATATAAGAGGAAATATTGAGTGGTGTAATGGGCACACTGACTGAATGGTAATTACTTAATCAATTACAAACTTATTACCTGTATAATTACTCATTAATCTACCCCGCGTTAGCATGACTGTATATCAGAGAAGACTTAATCAATTACAAACTTATTACTGGTATAATTACAATACTAGTTAGCATGACTGTATATCAGAGAAGACTTAATCAATTACAAACTTATTACCTGTATAATTACAATACTAGTTAGCATGACTGTATATCAGAGAAGACTTAATCAATTACAAACTTATTACTTGTATAATTACAATACTAGTTAGCATGACTGTATATCAGAGAAGACTTAATCAATTACAAACTTATTACTTGTATAATTACAATACTAGTTAGCATGACTGTATATCAGAGAAGACTTAATCAATTACAATCTTATCATCTGTATAATTGTAATACTAGTTAGCATCACAGTCATTACCATAAATCCCTAAAACCGAGAAAAAATCCATTAAACTAAGTGATTTTGAAACAGGATTTTGAAACATCTTTCAATAATTACTTAGTTTAAATGGCGTAAATATAAGGATTCTATTCTTTAGTCATAGCACCTTGGAAGTCCAACTAATGAATATATACTTTTATCAACCAAGTTTGAAACTTGAAATTCGACTATAGTGTTATCATTTGCGATCAGACATCTGGACAATTTTGTCACATTTACAAATAGGCTATTACAGTGTACATGAGTTACAATCAATTTAATGATTAACTCAATACCACAGGTGAATTGACTTAACTTGTACTTGGTGACTGTAAAATATTAATAATCAAAATAGAACTATAGCAGGTCCAATTTGATATGATGGTGTAATAACATTAAGCTAATGTAATATTAATCATTGTATTAGTCATCATAGTCATTAACCAGTTTATTACATTAATCAAACTTAGTTAATGAGGCAATACTCAGGTATATTTTATTGTGATATTCGAATATGGTTAGTATTAGCTGTACCAGCAAGCAGGCATAAACCGTTAATGATTCCTTATTAACAGATGAGTGCAGAAGACTTTCAATTTGTTTAAATATCACCTTACATAAATTCTAATAGCTCATTAGTTTTTAGAAAATATATAAATTTATGTGAGAAATTGAAAGTTCAGTTCAGTTTTTTATTTTAAATTTAGTTTTCCTACAAGGCCATAGTATAATTTGTTCATTACCGAATGCAAAAAGTAAATCCTTGAGGTCATTCAGCAAAAAAGACCAGCAATCAAAGCAAGAATTTGAGTTAGTTATTAGAAAATTTCAATAACTGTTTTTTGGTACTTGAGCACCAGTTTTTCATGTTAAATTAAAAGTTCGATATCAATTTATATAGTGTTGACAAGAAGGTTGTTTTTATACAAGAATCAATAGAGTTAAGCTGCTGCTGTTGTAGTTTTTGTAGTAATCAGTGCTGGAATAAGATGGTGAAAGATTAAAGATATAATACCATAGAATAGACATCTTTTAATCTGTAATGATTCCATAGATCTTTGCTTCAATTTAAAGCAATTTAATACACATATATAATTTCAAATATTGAAATTATTTCATTAATTGGGAGACAGCATGCAAAAGTTCTAGAAACCCAACAAAATCTGTAGATAACACATGTGATCATAACATTATGTAAGCTCTAAAATGATTCCAAAATTTATAATAGTGATGTAAACCTCATCAAGATCAAGGTTGGCACATTTTATATTACTATCCAGTTCATAAATCATCTGGTTTTGCTTTTAAAATAAGTTTCATCAGACTAGGCATTGACAGCAAATAAGGGGATTGATAAAAAAGATTTTTCCATAATTCCAAAAAACTTTTTCCATGTATAAGCCTGTGTTGCTAGTGGGACAGGGTAAGCTCACACATCAAGAGCACCTGTGGAAAAAGCTTTTTGTTGTTTGGATTGGTCCAAAAAGAGGCTTTGAACACACTAAAGATCTTTAGAGAGTTGAAAAAAATGACTGTTTTGTTTTAAGTGGATGACAATCAATGATTTTAAACTAAGAGAGAAATGAAGAGAATTACCCTTATCTCCAATGTTATAATCTCTCGACATGCAATATGATCTAACCATTCATTAATACTGCCGTCAATTGAGCTTAATACATTCCAAATATTCCTTATCACTTCCATAGAAAATGACAGTACATCTTTTTTAAATTAGATAGTACAACTGGAGGATTATCCTTCCATTTATATCTATGTTAATTTTTATTGGGTATGATTTGTAGTCTTGATAATGCATGTCATAGAATGTAAATTCTCTAAACTCATCACTGATATTACTCTGTGGTTCCGATCATGATAATTAAAATTCATAAATGATAAGAAATTGACAAGTCCAAGTCTGAGGAAAATGTGTTTTGATATATTTTTGA
Organism: Nipponacmea schrenckii; assembly: GCA_030562195.1. Lineage (NCBI taxonomy): Eukaryota > Metazoa > Mollusca > Gastropoda > Lottiidae > Nipponacmea > Nipponacmea schrenckii. The sequence continues at coordinate 21,848,430 of CM060200.1, read as the reverse complement.
GATATTTGCATAATTTTCTGATATGAAGCTCACTTCAAACTTTCATATTAAACTATTTATGACTAACGTTAAATCAATGCCTATATCCTCAAATTTATCTATTAATTTCAGGACCTCCAAAAATATTTAGTAAATTATATTGACCTTCATTTTAATGTTAAATTTGGCTTAAAACACTAGTGAAACCTGATGGCTAGCCCTTCTGGACACATAACGCCACTCTACGACAAATTAAGGTGCGGCATCTGAGTTTTTTTTTTTTAAAAACTTGCTATTTACTATATAGGTTTCAATGCAATTTTTGAAAATCGGTGTTCTAATTCTTTCTATTTTTTCTAATAATAGGAGGTTTTGTAGCAGCCCATGCTATTTTTCTAATAATTGAAACTGTAGAAACATTGTTTTCTAATGTGTGCTATTCTGCTATTTTCTCCCCAAATAAATCTGAAATGGTTACTATTGTTGCAATTCTTTCTATTTTTCTATTTTTTCTAATAATTGAAACAGTAGAAACATTGTTAAGTAACATATATAGTTAGAAGTGTTGCAAACCCTCAAACTAAGATGGTCACAAAGTTATCATATATAGTTAGAATTGTTGTAAACCCTCAACCTAACCCTAAGGTGGTCACAAAGGTAAGATATATATAGTTAGAAGTGTTGTAAACCCTCAACCTAACCCTTCACAAAGGTAAGATATATATAGTTAGAACTATTGCAAACCCTCAACCTAACCCTAAGATGGTCACAAACTTCAACCTAACCCTAAGGTGGTCACAAAGGTAAGATATATATAGTTAGAACTGTTGCAAACCCTCAACCTAACCCTAAAATGGTCACAAAGGTAACATATATAGTTAGAACTATTGCAAACCCTCAACCTAATCCTAAGATGGTCACAAAGGTAACTATATAGTTAGAACTATTGCAAACCCTTAACCTAACCCTAAAGTAGTCACAAAGGTAACATATATAGTTAGAACTATTGCAAACCCTCAACCTAACCCTAAAGTAGTCACAAAGGTAACATATATAGTTAGAACTATTGCAAACCCTCAACCTAACCCTAAGGCGGTCACAAAGGTAAGATATATATAGTTAGAACTGTTGCAAACCCTCAACCTAATCCTAAAATGGTCACAAAGGTAAGATATATATAGTTAGAACTATTGCAAACACTCAACCTAACCCTAAGATGGTCAAAAAGGTAAGACATATATAGTTAGAAGTGTTGCAAACCCTCAACCTAAGATGGTCAAAAAGTTATCATATATAGTTAGAATTGTTGCAAACCCTCAACCTATTTCTAAGATGGCCAAAAGGGTAACATATATAGTTAGAACGGTTGCAAACCCTCAACCTAAGCCTAAGATGGTCAAACACCTCAACCTAACCCTAAGGTGGTCACAAAGGTAAGATATATAGATATATATAGTTCGAACTATTGCAAGCCCTCAACCTAACCCTAAGATGGTCACAAAGGTAAGATAAATATAGTTAGAACTATTGCAAACCCTCAACCTAATCCTAAGATGGTCACAAAGGTAACATATATAGCTAGAACTGTTGCAAACCCTCAACCTAACCCTAATGTGGTCACAAAGGTAAGATATATATAGTTAGAACTGTTGCAAACCCCCAACCTAACCCTAAGGTGGTCACAAAGGTAAGATACATATAGTAAGAACTGTTGCAAACCCCCAACCTAACCCTAAGGTGGTCACAAAGGTAAGATATATATAGTTAGAACTGTTGTAAACCCTCAACCGAATCCTAAAATGGTCACAAAGGTAACATATATAGCTAGAACTGTTGCAAACCCCCAACCTTACCCTTAGGTGGTCACAAAGGTAACATATATAGTTAGAACTATTGCAAACCCTCAACCTAATCCTAAGATGGTCACAAAGGTAAGATAAATATAGTTAGAACTATTGCAAACCCTCAACCTAATCCTAAGATGGTCACAAAGGTAACATATATAGCTAGAACTGTTGCAAACCCTCAACCTAACCCTAATGTGGTCACAAAGGTAAGATATATATAGTTAGAACTGTTGCAAACCCCCAACCTAACCCTAAGGTGGTCACAAAGGTAAGATATATATAGTTAGAACTGTTGCAAACCCCCAACCTAACCCTAAGGTGGTCACAAAGGTAAGATATATATAGTTAGAACTGTTGTAAACCCTCAACCTAATCCTAAAATGGTCACAAAGGTAACATATATAGCTAGAACTGTTGCAAACCCCCAACCTTACCCTAAGGTGGTCACAAAGGTAACATATATAGTTAGAACTATTGCAAACCCCCAACCTTACCCTAAGGTGGTCACAAAGGTAACATATATAGTTTGAACTATTGCAAACCCTTAACCTAACCCTAAAGTAGTCACAAAGGTAACATATATAGTTAGAACTATTGCAAACCCTCAACCTAACCCTAAGGTCGTCACAAAGGTAAGATATATATAGTTAGAACTGTTGCAAACCCTCAACCTAACCCTAAGACAGTCACAAAGGTAAGATATGTATAGTTAGAAACTGTTGCAAACCCTCAACCTAAGATGGTCACAAATTTATCTTATATAGTTAAAACTATTGCAAACCCTCAACCTAACCCTAAGGTGGTCACAAAGGTAAGTTATATATTGTTAGAAACTGTTGCAAATCCTCAATCTAATCCTAAGATGGTCACAAACCTCAACCTTACCCTAAGGGGTCACTTCACAAAGGTAAGATATATATTGTTAGAAACTGTTGCAAATCCTCAATCTAACCCTAAGATGGTCAAAAGCCTTAACCTAACCCTAAGGTGGTCACAAAGGTAAGATATATATAGTTAAAACTATTGCAAACCCTCAATATAACCCTAAGATGGTCAAAAAGGTAAGACATATATAGTCATAACTGTTGCAAACCCTCAACCTAAGATGGTCACAAAGTTATCATATATAGTTAGAATTGTTGCAAACCCTCAACCTATTTCTAAGATTGCCACAAAGGTAACATATATAGTTAGAACAGTTGCAAACCCTCAACCTAACCCTAAGATGGTCACACACCTCAACCTAACCCTAAGATGGTCAAAAAGGTAAGACATATATAGTTAGAATTATTGCAAACCCTTAACCTAACACTAAGGTGGTCACAAAGGTAAGATATATTTAGTTAGAAACTGTTGCAAACCCTCAATCTAACCCTAAGATGGTCACAAACCTCAACCTAACCCTAAGGTGGTCACAAAGGTAAGATATATAGAGTTAGAATTATTGCAAACCCTTAACCTAACACTAAGGTGGTCACAAAGGTAAGATATATTTAGTTAGAAACTGTTGCAAACCCTCAATCTAACCCTAAGATGGTCACAAACCTCAACCTAACCCTAAGGTGGTCACAAAGGTAAGATATATAGAGTTAGAACTATTGCAAACCCTCAACCTAACCCTAAGATGGTCAAAAAGGTAAGACATACATGTATATAGTTAGAACTGTAGCAAACCCTCAACCTAATCCTAAAATGGTCACAAAGGTAAGATATATAGAGTTAGAACTATTGCAAACCCTCAACCTAATCCTAAGATGGTCACAAAGGTAACATATATAGCTAGAACTGTTGCAAACCCTCAAGCTAACCCTTAGATGGTCAAAAAGGTAACATATATAGTTAGAATGTTGCAAACCCTCAACCTAACCCTTAGATGGCCAAAAAGGTAAGATATATACAGTGGTCCTCACTCATAACGAACATGCTTATACCGAAAAACCGGTAATAACGAACACATTTAAAAGTCCCGTTTTTCACTGCACTAATTTCATTGAAAAATAAATGGATAAAACGAAATGCTAGTAGCGAATTTTCGGTAATAACGAATAGAAATTGACACCCTGTGTACCAAAATTAATGGTTATTACGAATGGATTAGTCATAATTAACCGATAATCTCAATCAACCCAATCACGGCAATAAATTGGTACAGAATTTCACACCTCCCGACTCCCTACTTCAATTGTTATTTATCAATTAAACTTAATGAACGTTTGTGTAATCCTTTTGTCCTCCTCTGTTCACCCACAGTCCCAAGATATTCATTTTGGTTACCGGTCTAAACAATAAATATACGGCGAAATCGTAAATAACGATAACCGTCTTCAAGTGTCATTCGATTCTCAACATCAACATGGCTACGTACAAAGCACATAAAATTCCGAATTCGATGACGAAAATAACGACATGCGTGTAGGTGAATTGAAGAGAATTTGGTACGAGGTGAATAAATTTACCGATGCACTAGATACCGTAAGACTGGACGATTTTTTAAAAGTCGACGAAGATATTATTACAGAGGACAGACCGAGCGACGATGAAATTGTAGAGAGTGTTATGTTGGTGAAAAATGACACCATCACAGAATCTGATGACGAAGAATAAATCATAGACAATGAAGTTGTCATCATTTGCGGACACTTTTCGAGCTTTGAACACGCTACGAAAATGCATGATTATAATTTATGTGAATTTGCAATAAATTATGTGCTAAAAGTTTAGTACTGTTTAAAACTGCGATCGTTCCTTTTCTTTGGGACGGTATGGGTAATTTTGACTTTATCCAAGATGGCGGACATAGAAAATGATATAAGGAATTTCGGCTATAACGAACTAATTCGTTCGGTCCCGTATGATTCGTTATAGCCAGGTTTCACTGTATAGTTAAAACTATTGCAAACCCTCAACCTAACCCTAAGATGGTCAAAAAGGTAAGACATATATAGTTAGAACTAATGCAAACCCTCAACCTAACCCTAAGATGACCAAGAAGGTAAGACATATATAGTTAGAACTGTTGCAAACACTCAACCTAACCCAAACATGGTCACAAGGGTAACATAAATAGTTAGAACTAATGCAAACCCTCAACCTAACCCTAAGATGGTCACAAAGGTAACATATATATTTAGAACGGTTGCAAACCCTAAAGATGGTCACAAAGTTATCATATATAGTTCGAATTGTTACAAACCCTCAACCTATTTCTAAGATGGTCACAAACCTTAACCTAACCCTAAGGTGGTCACAAAGGTAAGATATATAGAGTTAGAACTGTTGCAAACCTTCAACCTAACCCTAAGGTGGTCACAAAGGTAACATATAGTTAGAATTGTTGCAAACCCTCAACCTATTCCTTAGATGGCCACAAAGGTAACATATAGTGAGGACTGTTGCAAAACCCCAACCTAACCCTAAAGTAGTCACAAAGGTAATATATATATTTAGAACTATTGCAAACCCTCAACCTAACCCTAAAGTAGTCACAAAGGTAACATATATAGTTAGAACTATTGCAAACCCTCAACCTAACCCAAACATGGTCACAAAGTTAACATATATAGTTAGAACTAATGCAAACCCTCAACCTAACCCTAAGGTGGTCACAAAGGTAAGATATATACAGTTAGAACTGTTGCAAACCCTCAACCTAAGATGGTCACAAAGTTATCATATATAGTTAGAATTGTTGCAAACCCTCAACCTATTTCTAAGATGGCCACAAAGGTAACATATATAGTTAAAACAGTTGCAAACCCTAAACCTTACCCCTAAGATGGTTACACACCTCAACCTAACCCTAAGGTGGTCACAGAGGTAAGATATATAGATATATATAGTTAGAACCATTGCAAACCCTCAACCTAATCCTAAGATGGTCACAAAGGTAAGATATATATAGTTAGAACTATTGCAAACCCAAATAACCTTAGGCCCTAAATGGTTCACCCTCAACCTAACCCTAAGGTGGTCAAAAAGGTAAGACATATATAGTTAGAACTATTGCAAACCCTCAACCTAATCCTAAGATGATCACAAAGGTAACATATATAGCTAGAACTGTTGCAAACCCTCAACCTAACCCTAAGGTGGTCACAAAGGTAAGACATATATAGAAGTGTTGCAAACCCTCAACCTAACCCTAAGATGGTCACAAACTTCAACCTAACCCTAAGGTGGTCACAAAGGTAGCATATATAGCAAGAATTGTTGCAAACCCTCAACCTAACCCTAATGTGGTCACAAAGGTAAGATATATATAGTTAAAACTGTTGCAAACCCTCAACCTAACCCTAAGATGGTCACACACCTCAACCTAACCCTAAAGTAGCCACAAAGGTAATATATAGTTAGAACTATTGCAAACCCTCAACCTAACCCTAAAGTAGTCACAAAGGTAACATATATATTTAGAACTATTGCAAACCCTCAACCTTACCCTAAGGTGGTCACAAAGGTAACATATATAGTTAGAACTAATGCAAACCCTCAACCTAACCCTAAGATGGTCACAAAGGTAACATATATAGTTAGAACTAATGCAAACCCTCAACCTAACCCTAAAATGTTCACAAAGCACAAAGGTAACATGAACGTAAGAGCTTGACATTGTTTAGCAACTGAATATATTTATAAAATTACCTATATTTGGAAAAGGTTGAATACAGAATCATAGGTATTCCAAATCAAACAAATCTATTTTTATACAGGTTTCTTCCATTTTTGTTGTATTTCTATGTGAACCTGTACTAGAAGTAAATGGTCAAAACCTGTTGTATGAAAGGGCAGACAGTAGTAAATAGAGATCAACTGTGATGATAAATCATACAAATTTGACTTCAATATAACACAGACAGCATGTTTCATGCCTATTTACTTCTATAGGAATCTCAACCATTCCTATATATCATCCTTTAACCAGTTGGTTTTAACAAATGTATGTGAATATTGATGGATATTTCAAATTGATATAGTCTGCAAAGCTAATTTCTCCTTAAAGACCTCTTAACTCAATTTTTGCATATGTTGTCAATAACATGAAGAAGAGAATGAAATCTTTAAAACTTTATGCAGACATTGATATATATTTGATGCACAAACTCATCCAGACATACTCTGTTAATTTCTATCAGTTTCACTGCTTGCAATAGGGTCTCAATTAAACGCCAGAACAGCTCATTTGGCAGTATCTTTTGTAAACATTTCGTTTTGAAGGAAAGATTTATAAAAGATCAAAATAAATTCAGTCAGTTCACTAATTAATTATCTTGACAAAGAAAAATAATTTATTGAAAAGAATTCTCGAAAAAAAGTAAAAAATCATTATTTAGGCTAGCATGTCAACTCAGCCAGACTTTCATGAAATTTTCCTTAAGAGCCTTTCCCGAAAGCCATTTTTTTTTCAAAAATATCAAACAATATTTCATCATCCAAATGTCACCGTAGGAAGCAAAGGTCATTAGAATTGTATTTTGTTAGTTTATAAATGCAACATAGTTTTCATGGATATTATTTTCATACTAAATAGCTTTCGGAATGTGATCCAAATAATATTTACAAGGGCGTGAAGATAGGACTAGTCATAAAACCATATCAAATGGGAAAAAAGTGTGCCACCAGAAACAACACAGTAAAGGGTAAATATAATGATACAATTGAATGACAGATAATTCAGCTTAATTATTCAATTGTGTTTTATCTCTTATCATTTTCTCTTTTTAACCTTTTATTAGAGACAATTTTTTATTTAACATTTCCAAACTGTACCAAAATGGATTTTGAAGAGGTCATACATATCAGGTGTCAATCAAGATAATTCCTGAAAGAGACTGAAGATCAGATATAGACAGATCTAGTGTACAGTTAGCTTTCAAATCCAGAATACCTGCTTCCTGTATCACAGTCATTGAGACTAAAGCTTTCAGTATTTTGGGTACTCTTTTGTATTGGAGACCTTAATCTGCTACTAACTTCTTTTTATAGAAATAATTCCAATGAAAGGGATTAAGAACTTGTCAACAGTTCACATATGTATCTAATTGGACTTTTCTGATTTCTTATAAGAAGTGTGTGATTCCACAAAACCTTGTACATATCATTTGATGAAGTAATTTTGTAAGCGATGTCATCATCTTGTCATATTTTTCTAGAAATTGTAGGAACCTTGGAAAATGGTGAATGAAAAAGTGAAAGCCCTTAAAATTAAAATCATTTCAATCCCCAAAATACCTTTAAGATACCTTCACAAACAGGAAACAATAGTATGGAATAAGCACACTTACTTAATAAAATGATGAAACATATAAATTATGCTGAAACATTGTGTTCTCCAAAGAGGTGTGCTTCTATAATATCTTGTGCTTGTGATTTGTACCCCTCACTTCTAAATGTCCTTGAAGTCTTACATATTTACTTTCACTGCCATCTGAGACTTTTTGGTTAAGAAAAGTTAATATCTTACCAAGTGAACCTATTTTTGCATCAAATTTCTTGATTACAATCACTATGAGTGAAAGTTGCTTGGAACAAGTGGTTATTGGTTTATTGAAAAGGTTAGAGTTAGCTTTAAGAATAACAGGTTAGTTATTTGATATGTTATGTTGAGCAACATTCCCCCCTCAGTTATTCACCAATGCTGATTACATACAAATGTTTTGATGGTATGTATATTGACTGGGTATATGTAGTTGAACAGGTGTATATACATATCTTACTTTTAATCTTTGGAATGAAATGTAATCAAACAGAAGTAGAAGATCTCAGTGATCTCTTGAGATATACACATTTTGTTTTTCATGAGTGAAGGTTGTAGTGTATTTCTATTTGTCTCTCTTACTCGTTGTCTTTTACATCCTTTCTATTTAATATATATTTACAATTGGTCATTTGAGATATACACAGATATGTATTTCGAAACAACATTTGATATTGTAATATATAATTATTTTTTAAGATATCATATAATGGGATATTTTTTACTTTTTGTATGTTATATAAAACAGAAAACAATATTTTACTGAGTTGAATATGGGCATAATGATGCATTGTGTCTTAAAAAAACATTTAGGCAGCCTTTTTTTAATGTAGAAAGAATTTTTTTCACATTCACAAGAAGTTTCTGGCTTTTCAATATTCTGCTGATTTTACAGTTTTAAACAGCGTTTTTCAGTACAATTGTAGACATATTGACATGCATGAAATAGAAGTCTAATTGCAGTGGATAAGAAATATATTCCTCTTGCACGCAAATGTTTTTTCATTTATAACATTTGGAGGAAAAAAAAAACATTTCTATTACCTTTTGGACACCAAAGTTATTGGTTTTGAAATAAACATGACTGCAAAATCCTTACAAGAAACACTGCATAAATTCATGACAAGTTTGATCAGATAATATGAAAGTTGTGGAATAAGGAGATATTATCAGTACTTGATTGTACAAATTTGCTTATCAAACATACTATATCTTATTCTAAACTTATCAATAATCAACGTCATTAATTTGTACCTTGTATCATCTTCTAGTCTAATATGTTTGGGATCTTCAATAAAAATTTAAAATACACCTCACCTTTAGAATTTTTAGGATTAATTAATCCCATGCAGTGTGGGATGAGGTAAATTTGACATGACAGGCGTACCAAATAACTTCTGCATATTCAATTTGTATCACACATCAATACTAATTTCGGTTCAAAACTTAATTACTTATAATGATTAAATCATGTTAAATGTGATTGGTTTGAGAAGAGACTGGAAGAAATCAACTTAAATTTTGTTTTTCTCCATTCATGTTTTTTCCAGCAAAACTCAAGACTTGAATAGGCAAGGACTTTCAAGATCATTGAATTGGAATAGCTCAGACATGTTTGACATTGTATATAACCTTGTCTTGAGCCACTGGTTTGCTTTAATCTATAAACATTTGATAATTGATTCATTCACAGCAGAATTGAAAAATAAAGTGATTGAGATATAGCAAGATTGTCCACATATTTCATCTTAAAGACACAGGAAATAAGTCCAGACAGAAGGTAAACCTAATGATGAAACATGATAGAATGTGTTCAATGTGTCCACACAAACATTGTCTTGTTTGATAATTTCCTTTCAAACCTTTCCAGATCGGCTTTACAATCGGAAGCTAGTTAACAAAATAGATTTGAGAGAGTCTATATAGCCTATTGTGACATAGTGTCATTACCAATAATACTGGTACCGAGATACCTAGACAGCAGAATTGGTGATTTTAACTTTATAAGTAGTCTATATATTCCCTTTATATTTCCTTTATATACACCTAATTAGTCTGGTTTGAAAATTAATTGGAAACTTAGTATCTTCTATGTTGTTACATCCCCATTCTAGAAGTCTAGGTAATGGTATTAAGGCTATTTTATAAAAGGTTAACATTCAATATGAGGTTACACTAATTACAATTGTTACAAAATTTGTTTTTAACATATAAAAGAAATATTAATTTACCTGATGAAAAAATATAGCAAACAAATTGAACTTTTTCAAACAATGTTTGCAACAAACATAATTTGTTTTGATCAGTCAGTGTTTGGCAAATTGATACCTATGTATTATTTTATGGGACATCTATACCCTATATATATTACTAAATCTAATCATGTGCATTTATCCTCTTTAAGTTGAGATTCCTGTATTTGATTATTGGAGATATAATAATGTTAATTTGATGTTCAGATAATAATGTTACTTTATATCCAGATATGTTTTTGGTAAAATTACTGCAGATATGTATATGGTACTGTTATTAATAAATTATTATTGGAGGCTACTCTTCGCTTTGAGGTGTAATTCTAGATGGTATATATAGATATAGATTGTGTATATAATTATTGTAATCTAGGTTTTGATATAGTACTATAAATGTAAATTTAGGCAGTACTTAAAGCACTATATTGCAATCTGTTACCAAAATAAACAAGTTATTAACCACAATAACTGGACTAAGTTTTAAGTGTGTAAATATTTATATATTAAATCCAATTATAAACAATTCAGGTTTTAAAATGATCAATATTTTCAACAGCTTGCTGTCATTTTTTTAATGTTTGCTCTTTAGAACAGTGTGAATTCAATTGATTTCAGATTTTCAAATGTTCATTATAGTAAAATTATAGATGAGATTTTACCTTTGGAACATGTAGTGCAATCAAATCAATTAACCACATGTGCCGCAGGTCTGAATCTAATAGACCAGTTGGGATTTTCAAATCTCACAGGCTTATATTATGCCATTTTTCACGGCATAATGAAAGTGTGTTGAACACATTTCAAACTTGTCATATTTCAAAAAATGCTGTTACATGATTGATGGAATAATAGCTCATAATTTACGCTGAATTAGATTTTACTGACCAACTTCCATTCATAGGAGACTTATTATTAAATTTATCGACAACTGACATAGATTTCTATATTTGAACCAAGAAATATTGACCTATAATATGAAAAAAAGTATTTCAACTTGTTTTAGTTCACAAGATATTTTTCTTCTTTTTATTTAAGCAAATTCTAACTTCTTCCTTCATTTCAAAGTCTAATGCTACATAGAATAATGATGGCTAGCATGCAATTTGGATTTTTGTGGATTTTGAAAGCCCAAGGGAAGATATTATAATGACACAACAAAAATATCAATTCTGTATTTACTAGCTATTATTTGAAATAATGATATTTTTGTAGCTATTCTACACTTCTTAAATAAGTCTAATTTCTATGTGGATAGCAAGTGATTTTTTTTGATTAAAATGTTTTTAAAATGTATTTCCTTGTGCTTTTGCAGCCTGGAGTTAAAATTCTCTAGAGGGTAATTGGCGGGGGTATCTCTAAGATAATAATGCCGAGCTGAGTAAAGCTGTAGGTGGGGAATACAAAAAAGATAACCACCTCCATTAGCAAAATCTAGGCCCTGTTTTTTTTGTTTTTTTTAAAACTACCAGTAAAATTTTGCAATCATATACAAGTTGTATAATTGCTTTCAAAATGAAGAACTGATGGGAAATAGACCATCTATTTTTGAGTTTTAGTAGTTTCTTTCCACAACAAGACTGCTTCAATTGACACAACATGCTTTCAGTGGGACTATACAAGATATACAGAAGTAAAAAAAACTGAGTTCTCGAGCTGTAACATCCTGACAATGTCTGTTCTAATCTATCTCATATTATTACATACCATACATAAATATTATCTACACTGGTATTCATACAAACTATGCCGACTGCAGATTATGTGCACTAAGACATTCTATAATATCCTCACTTCTGCCAACAATGAAACCAGATCAACCAATTTGCTTTCTTTCTCAATCTGAATCATATCCTTTCATAATATTTACTTCCAATTTTGTGTATAGGAGTTGAATCCGTTACTCAAATTGAAAAGAATATTCATGAATTCTCATTCCCATTTGCTTTAGATTAAGAATATAAAATTGTATCCACAGCATCTATATACTTATGTATTAGAAGTTGATTTTCCAATGTTATTGTATAAAGCTCATTGCTACAGAACCAGAACATCCACAAGCATCCAAATTTTAGTTGTATTTCTGATTAATTTCCCATGTTTTATCAATATTTTAATAATTATTCCATGACCACTATCACCTACCACAACTTGGTCCAGATACCCACATGTTGTCTTTGATAGCAATCTGTTTTTATCACCAAATCTTCAATCTGAATTTTATCATAAATATGACATAAGTTGGCATCAGAAAAAATAAACCACCAAATTCTTGCTTCATATCTTGTTTATATTTTTCAACAGTTTCCTTACATCTTCAGACACGAATGTTAGATTGAACTATATTTGTTCCGGTCTGTTAATGCCTGGTTTCTGTTCAGTATTGAAATCCAGACAATAATTGAAGACTTTTGGCAGATGTTTTCAGAAGCAGTCAATGACTAATGCAGTCATGTTTGATGTTTTGTATCAATTTACTGCTAATGCAAATTATGCAATTACTGATTCCTATTCTAGTTTCTTGGAGTAAAAGTGGACGCCCTCTATAAATTTAAATTCAGTAACTAGATTAATAAAGACTGAGCTATAGTATGGCTATTTCCATATTTAAGTGAATGATAATGCAATTAATAATTTCAAACTATGAATCCAGACAAGATTTATGTTAAATTAAAATATATTTACATTAGATTTATGATTTAAATCAATTTGATATCATTTAGTAGACACTGGTACCAAGGGGTATATTATATATTCTGTTTATCTGATGGTTACTGTTTATCTCTGTATTCAGGGACTGGGTATAAAACAGAAACGGAGACTGATTTGATGATTACATGATAGTATTACAGCAATACCTTCCCTTGAACAGTCACAGAAATCTGAAATTGGTTGTGGGAAAAAATAAGGTTTTTATTTTCATTGCCAATAATTGCTAGAAATATTTCCTATCATAATGTTTTGACTTCATATATTAATATGATATTACAATTCATACCTGATTTTGTAAAATAAATAAACTAGATATAAATTCATTTAATATACTTCCTTAGTGTGTGAAAAGGTTAAAATTTGCTAAGATAAGCACATATTCAAAATCATATTTGTGTTAAACTTTGTAGACAAGTTATTCATTCATCAGTAGATGCTCTTAAGATCAGAATGTCAGTAGACAAAATCACATTGATTATGTACAATAATAATTTGCATATATATATACTAATTGAATTAGATGTGTAGATGAAAATCTTTTATAAAATCCATATGGTTTTCTAGAATTCCATAGCCAGAACATTTTATTTCTCAAAGGATTTCATTCTATGAAGTATATCAGTTCACAAGGGTATATACTGAGATGTATTCTTGTCTGTATGCAAATAAGAATGTTTGAGAGCGAAGTTGTTTTTGTGTGGTAATATTGTTACCTTGAGTCTAGTCTGGTGCTACTGTATTGTTACAGTGAGTGACAGAATACATAGATAAGATACCAACATATATCTCAGATTTAATTACAAGTCTGCTCATTCTCTTACAAATTCCTTTGTCCTAAAAACTCGACTCTGTGTGTTTAGTCGACGTTTCATTAAGCAAATGAAAAAATGGAGGATAGTATGTTTTTACCATCAACTCGTGGATGTTTTCAGTATTAACAACAATATATAGTAGCGCCATGTCAATCTGGAATGTCTTCTGTCTTGATGTGAAGGTTGAATTCCTGTAAGTTGTCAAAGATACTTGATCTCATTTTTTTACACCTTTTTCTATAAGTTATTAGGTGTGTCTGAGATTAAGATACGCTAAACTAGCAATCATCTTTTTTGTCTGAATTGATAATTTCCATGCACGTAATTAAATAACAATAACTGAGGACTGATGATTAACAATAGTCATATCAAGGCAATCAAAGTCCATATGCTAAGAAAGTGCTCAATTCTCATGTCTGAGTAAGATAAACAGAAAACACCTGAATTAGAGCTATACCTCTCACAAATTTAGTTCAAATAAGTAAAAACTTGTGGGATATTATGCAGACTGAAGCAACTTTATTAACACATTTTGAACCAAACATAAATGTACCAGCTTGGAACATAATTTGAACAGCTGAAATGATATAAACATGTATCAATATATGTTAATATGGACCACCAATCTATAAATCAAATAAATACTGATTGTAATGGTGCAGTGTGGCTTCAATAGTATCTAGTAGAGGCAGCAAGTTAAAACTAAGATCTAGAATAACAGACTGAAATAGAAGCAGTAAAAAGTGAAATGTCAATAGTATCAAGAACAATGGTGTAGTCAATAGAATGTAACTTATTGCAAGAAAAACAACTAGTTTCAATAATAAACTGGTGTATTTGAAATAATCCAGACCTGTTTACCACCCAATGTATTTACAATATACTGTGCTTTGCTTCCCCACAATGTCTTTTATCTCAGAAGATAGTTGTGGTGAAGAATTTGTGAGACAGTTCTTGCCAAGCTATCAGTCCCAGCTATCTTAATGCCATAAAACCATGGTAAAAATTCTACCACAAACAAGTTGAAGCTGTTGTCCTATATTATACTGGTATTATATTGCAGGTAGAGTAAGTAGATCAGTGGAATCAGTTTGTCTCAAAGCTTTGTTTGAATCTTTACATTATTGGATTGGACTGAACCACTTTTAAGTTTTCAAGGCTTTAAATCCTTTTTCAAATTGTGACATGCAATTCCTTATTTCATTAAAACATACTGTACTCAAGTCTATCAAGTATATCTATTCTATGTACAACCAATTGGATCAGTGAGTTGATGAACAGGTATGTGTACTTATTTTCCCAAAGGAATAAGCTTAAGAGTGGTACAATTAAACTTGACTTATTGGTGGAATAAATGACCATAATAGACTTTGTTATTGGTCTGAAGATGCTACTTCAGTTTTTTAAGGAACACAGTAAGCATTGACAGATCTTAAAATTTGATTTTCTGAGATCTATGTAGTTTCAAACTATAATTTCAACTTTTGAATATTTCTTGTTTCTTGTTTCTTGATGAAGTGGTTTATGACACTGGTATAATGGATTATGTCAATGGTATAAAGTTACATATAGTTCTAAGTACCAGATAACTCAACTTCTGTATTCAATAAACATCAGCAACAGTTTATGCCTCATACAATATGAACTAGGCCTCATATAAAAAGAATAAACATAATTATTTACTGGTCTATGCCTCATATAAAGGGGTATATGAAACTGTACTATCTACTGAAATAGATTGTTTTTCAAAATTAGATAAAGCACACCTCTTATTCTGGCACTGGACAACTTAGACTTCCATTACGAATTCAGATTTAACCAGTCTCATCAAACATTCATGGAGTGAGATTTTAGAAGTTTTGCCTATTAGAATGTGTGAAGTACAAGGAATAAATATAAAAAAGACTGTGTGAATGGATGGTTGTTAACTATTAATGAGATGTCTAATCATATAAGTTGTAGTAGCTTTGATTGATAAACACTGTACATTGACCCTTTTGCACGTTTAACCAACAATAAAAAGGTGATTTTAAGTTTATTTTTTTATCAAATAGGCTCCGATTTTTTGCATATACTACCGATATGGTATATCAATATGGGTTTTTTTTTTTTTTTTTTTACAAATGTACAAATTTATGGTTTTTTATAAAATTTATTCGATAAAACTTGTATTTGTATATATGTTCCCACTGAAAAAAATATACTTAATAGGAAGGGAAAAAAACATATATATGATTTTAATGATAAAGATTTGACATTCATCTAGACAAAGCATATTGTGATAGCAGTGTAATTGATTATCGTTTACTTTCTATCTTGTTTATTCAAACAAAATATTAAGTGATTTTGAATTGAAAAAAGGGAATGGTTACTAATTGTTTTAACAATGTACTATATTGTTAGACTTCTATAATGTTCTAAATGAAAGTTTGTATTAATTACCAATTGATTATAAAGATATATAAAACGAGGTACATATAGATAAAATATATTATTAAAGTTAATGTTATAATGTCTACTTAGTAATAGGTAAATCTTATACTTGAGTGCAGTACCATATAATGATCAATATCAAACATAGAAAACTAGTTTGATTAATTATCAAACAAGCAATATATATAATTAAATTATTTCAATATCGCTACAGGGTTGCCAGAATGTTTCTGGTGCTTTCTAATCGTTGTTGGCACTGTCTATTTTCTGTAACTAACAAACATGCATTGATAGCAATTCAATTAAATCAATATTAGCTAACTCTTTGCCAAGCATGTATGAAACCTGGAGTTTTTCCAGTCATTAACAAAGTTGAAACGGTAAATTCTTCAGATGTATTTCATGCTTTCAATATCAATTAGACTAAAATCGTATTTAAGAGATTTCAGTTTAAGACCTTCTCAGACATAGTTAGTGTAATTGCCAATCGTTATTTCAAAAAGGGTATAAACTTCAAGTCTACAGTAAGCATTGAAATTGTAAATTTAGATTTAAGGTAAAATATAAAAGGCAATTCACAAATGATAAGGGAAATTTAAAAAAAATGTCATTTAATCATTATCAAATCTGGCATAAACCAGAGAAATGTTGGAAAATTTATAAGCAATTTTTGTAAAGAAAAAGTTTTACCAAAGTTTATATATATTATACATAATTGACATAAAGGATATTATTTACAGTTTAGGTAAGTTACTTTTCATGGTTGAGAAGTAATTAAATGACCTATTATAAAAGAAATTACTTCAGATATCACAGATAAATAAATTAAATATAATATGAATGAACTTAATAAACAATGCCAATAAACAATGCCTGTCAGATGTGGTATGTAATTAAGGAAAAAATACTTAATGATTATTTAAAATGAAGCGTACCGTTTTGGACTTTACCTCCAAAAAATTTTGTTTTATTATCCAATCAATATACTATGTTTTTTAAAAGATTTTTAGAATAAAGCCCCTAGTGTTTATGGTGTAATAGGCGTAAAATATCGTTTGAAAACATTGTTAAGTCAAAGTGTGCCAGGCTGAAAACAAAAAATGTTATTGATACCTGATCCTAGGTAAAAAATTCTGATGATCAAATAGATCAAAGGAATTAGCTAGAGGACAGTAAATAGTAAAAATAAGAATAAAATCCAATGTAAATAACTCACCATGTATTAGATGTGGCCATCCCATTGTCACCAATATCATAATAATCATATATAATCCATGTAACATATTTATAATATTTAGTGTCATTTTTACTTTCTCCTCTTTACATCACGTAATAACTTTTTCTTTCAAATTACTTGAATAGCACACTTGATTTGCTCTATAAAAATATCCATTAACGTCTAGATTCACATATTCTCGATAACCAAAATCCATTTGCGATTTAAACACTTGAAAACTAATAGTCCACAATCCCATATTGTTTCACAGAAATCACAAATTTCACCAGCAATATCATGTCACATCTGATCTATGGGCTGTTAACCATAAAATCTGATTCACAGGAAAAAATCTACAACAGATACATAACGAGAGGTTAAAATATTTGATTTTCCATTAATTCATCTGTGATAATAAAATATATTTCTTTGATTATTATTACTACAATTATTATTATAGATCTCTAATTATTTACCTATATTTACATAGTGGGCAATAAAAACTATTTCCCCAATAATGACCTATAGTATAGTACTCAATGTTATTTATTCCTTCCTATTCTCTACTTTAACACAAACTAAGCCTTTCACTCAGGTTGCTTTGTGTTCCACTCTATAATAGCACAGACCTCACTTTACAATTGATTTTTCTTTTCACTAAATGCAGCTTTTTTTACTCCCAGAATTATGCTTTGAATTAGGTAGGAGGGGAATGTTTGTTTTCACTTTTCTCTCAATTGTGCCTTTTATCTCCACTTAGTGTCATAAAGTGAATATGGGTTTTAGAGAACAGTTTTAGTTCATATTTCAAGTGCATGCCTTTATATTATATTCTAGAAATGAAATGGAGAATAATTGAAGGCGTTGATTTGATTTTCTGATTTTTAGATTGAAAGTTAACTTTTCCCATTGTCTGAAAGTTAAACAGGTGGTCTTGATTTTAATTTGAATAAAAAATGAAATCAATGATCTAACCTGTTGAGTGTTAATGTTAAAGTATGATGGATGATGATTCAGACAAAATACATCCTAGGTGGTAGAGTCATGTTTTCATTCCATTTTGCTCAATTTTCAATGTTGTTTATTTAATTCCTGTTTATTTTATATTTGATATTTTGTAAAAGTTATGTTTATTTTTATAAGGTATATGTTCATCCTGATAATTGTATATTTTCTTATGTATCACTTGTCAAAACTCTACGAAATACTGTAAAGAGTTAAAACATTTACTGATTGCAGATTATCAAAATCTGAATTGCTCAGCATTTCAAGCAGTTTCTATCTTTTCTTTAATCTTCTGATTCTATAAGTTAAATGACTGGTTGAAGTAGAAAAACTGCTCAAAGTGTGCAATTGCTTTAAGAACATGCAATATACAACTTCCACCAACTGATACCTTTCATCTTCCATCTTTTATCATATTTTGTTTTCATTTGATTATTTATTTAAGATCAGAAGAAACGTGTTGGTTATTGAAGTGTATTATTAAAAGGTTGATTATGGTAACCAGTTAGTACAAATACTATGAGTCGATCAAACAGTATTTCCACAGTGTTACCGTATCGCTTCTGTTTTGCCTGCAGTGTTTTAAACACATTGAAAATTGATATTTAGCTGAGAGAAAATAACTTTTTCATTCGTTCAGAGAAAATAACTTGGTAACAAATATAAACAGGATCTAGTTACTCAGTTTATTCTCTGATTTCTGTAAATAACCATCATCAGGGCATCAATACCTGCAATATTTCCTGTCAAAGTATTGATGGTGCCAAAAAGTCTGCTTAATATAATAGGAGATGTTATTTATTAATTAAAACTAATATGCAATGTTTCTTTGACAATATATGGAGTTTTACATGAATTACTTAAGTAAGGCAGCAAAAAAACTAGGAACTCGTTAGCAAGTACTGCAAGATTGTATAATAGGAAACACATTTGAAATGTCATTTTTTAATGCTTCTATATCCTGTCCACAATTACTATTATACTTGATGTATTTGCCAATAAAAAATTAAAGGAAGTAAAGTTTTAAAGAAAATGCTGCAAATTTGTTACATTTCCCATCATTAGGTTCTTGTTTTTTTCTATGATTTTGAGTTATCAGAACTAAATCCAAACAACTATGAACCTTGTTAAGATAGCATCCTGCTGGGTTCATGGCAGCTTTATTTTGAAAATTATCAAATCCAATGTTTGCAAGGTTAAACAACTTATCACCTTCACATCCTATATAGAACTTTTAATTTTTTTATTTTATATTTCCGCTTGATCATGCTGATATTTGCACTTGAACACATCTTTATTATTTATATTTCATAATTAAGAAAGAATTTAAGTGCAGAAAAAAAGACTGAAGAGTTCCAGACACTAAACAAAAGATGCAAGTTGAAGGATTTAATTTCCTTTAAGAATTTTCTGCATTGAAGCTTTAAGATAATGATTTGATGGTAATATTGTTATGCAAACTTATACAGCTATCCAAAAGCCAATTTCTTGAGTATATTTATAATTGGTGCTACTGAATATTGAGAATTTGACGCCTCTGTTGATACATTCAGAAGAAGATTTCATGAGTGGAGCAAAAGGTCTGTTAAGAAGAGGGGGGCTAAATCCAATGAAGTGAGTGGTCTGAAAATTCAAAAGAGGGTTGGTCTATAAATCCAACTGAGAGTTGGTCTGAAAATCCAACAGAGAGTTGGTCTGAAAATCCAACAGAGAGTTGGTCTGAAAATCCAACAGAGAGTTGGTTTGAAACTGAGAGTTGCTCTTAAACAGAGAGTTGGTTTGAAAATCCAACAGAGAGTTGGTCTGAAACAGAGAGTTGGTTTGAAAATCCAACAGAGAGTTCATGGTCTGAAATTCTAACAGAGAGTTGGTCTGAAATTCCAACAGAGAGTCGGTCTAAAACAGAGAGTTGGTTTGAGAATTCAATAATAAATTTTCTCTTTTGTACAAGTCTTTCAGATATGATATAAGGATTATGCAAGGCTCTGAAACAGAAAACAATGTTTTACTTGAGTCAATAACCATGATTTCTAATCTTTTTCTACAAAATGTTCGTCAATATTATTAAGCTGATGATTTCTCGTCACTCGGGTATGAGATAAGAAAAGTTAACGTGAACAAAATGACCTGTATTGATTTTGGAGATTACTGATTATGGTCAGATTGGGCCTCCAGATTTAGACGTATGTCAATAGAAATTCAATCAAGAAATATTATAGAATCCAGCTATCCCATGTTGGCGTGATAATCATCGTTGATGATAGACAATTGTTCCAGTCACATACTTCTTGGACGGTACGTTTTTGAATAAAAAATAATTTCATATTTGATTTGATAATTTTAGTGTTAAGAAAGCTGAAAGTTGTAAATTTCAGACCAAGATTATGAGAAATGAGTGTTAATGAATAAGATGTATTAGAAAGGATATTTCATTTACGTGTAGGTCCTAGTTTTACTTCTCAGAAGATTTTGTTTTCAAGAATTTAGACTGGCACCTAATTTGAATACAGTTTATAGCTAAAGAGTCTTTCTAGGACCAGGAAAGGAGCTCAATAAAGTGGCTAGAAGCTATCACTGATTGATTGTAGAATAAAAATCAGTAAAAACAGACCAAGAATCTGGTAGTAAATATGACCGAAGATGGAATTAGATTGAGAAGAACTAGAACTTAAGTAGCACAAGGTTTATCATAAAAAATCACTTGTTGCTCTACTGACATATTGAGAGCTGGTGAAGAGAAGCTAATCAATTTGATAAGAAAAGATTCAATGATCATGAAACAACCTAGCTTTTCTCCTTAAATAATAGTGGTATTGATATTCTCTTGATGTATATCCTATGTAGTTGATACTAGGTGAAATTAAGTTATAATTGCTAGTATTTGAGGTCTATTCTTTATGAAACTAAAAGTAAGAAATCAATAAGGGTAAGAAATAGACTTAATTTAACAAGTTGAATTGTCATATAATCAATATAGTGTAATAAAAACATGATATTTTATACTTAGAACTTAACAATGGGATTAACTGTGGATAATGTGTTGATTTGAAATCTGTAATTAGAAAATTATCATGGGCGCCTAGAGTTTCAATATGTAGGATGGCAATTATCCTTTTCCACCCACCTTTATTATTTGTGTGCTGGTCCATCAATGAACAGGAAGACAACTTTTAGACATTTCTTTTAGTCTTTCCATTTTCATGTTCATTTAACTGAATTTCTCTAACACATTGATCAAAGATAAATGCGTATGTTCCCTGGACAATTCCAGACACAAACACTGGCTCTTTAATTTAATATGAGGGTAAGTTACATAGTACTTGACATTAAATATATTAGTACAGCTGGGGGTTTTCAAAGCTTTTGGGTGTTTTTCTATTCTGCCCTATGAATAAGTTTCAAAACGCTGGACAAATGTTTGGAAAAAGCTGATATCTAGATGCCATGTAATATTGTGTTCATTACCACATTATACTGGGCTGCACATGGTTTTGTTAACATCAATATGTTTATTTACAGCTTATCAGATATAAAGAAACTTATGGTAGATCTGCAATGAATCGAATAATTTTTGCAGAGTATGATATATAAAAATTGAACTACCATTAGTATGTAATTAATTACACATTACGGCAATGATTGTCAGCCTTAACCATGGCCAGTGTCTTACATAGACAAACTTCCTTTATTCTATGGTATCTTAACTTTATATTATAATCATCAAGTAATAATGCAAAACTAGATCGTAGAAATAGGTTTAAGATAAAAACAGACATTCTGTTATCTTACAGTACACATCAAATTTATACCAACTGTAAAATTCTGTTATCCTACAATACACACCTACCAACTGTAAAACTATGTTATCTTACAGTTGACACCAAATTCATACCAACTGTAAAACTGTTATCTTACAGTCGACACCAAATTCTTTCCAACCAATTCAGAATCATTATTTATCATTTATGATAATCTTACTTATAATCTGGTGTCTTAAATACCTCTAGGATGTGGCTATAATTTGTGATTTCAAAGTAAGTGTAATATCACATAATTTACGCTGAATATATTGGTTCAAAAGAAGAATCAGTTTTTATTTGTAAGTGGATTAGGTAAGGTATTTATACAACCATTGTTGAGTAAATGAGATTTAAAGAATGTGGTTGATGGTAAGAAAGGAGTTGTGAGGCCATGAATGGACATAATCAGATAATGTTATGTTCAAGTTGACATGAATAAGGTTCAAATTGTTATTGCCACTCTAATCGTTTATATTTACTTTATTAGCTAGAAAAGTGACCATTATGAAATAAAGCACTACTGTCACTATTATTTAGTTAAGCACTTACTAATTGCATACATTCTTAAAGACTGTAACTTGAGAGAATTTTCTTCACCAAAAATAAACACATTTTTGAACACCCCTACTTGAGCTACAATATTGTTCCAAACCATATGAATACGGTCTGAGTGGATGTATGATAAAGGACTCAAACTGGGCTAATCTTGTTTGTCGGTGGCCGTAAATGACCCAAGTCTATTGAAAACAATCTTTTGAAATTCATGAAGCAAGTAACTTATGTCTGTTATGGTCATTGAGGTGTTAACTATGAAATATAGGCCTAATGTAGATTAATATTACTTAAAATAGTAATATATTGCTGTTTATTATCTGATGGCTGATATTATCAATGCCTACTCAAGGGGTAAATGCATTGGATACAAGATACAATGCAGACTGAATGGCAGAACATGATGTTGCATAATGATATTGATACAGATATATAAGTTTAGAGAACCATTAACTTTCTATGGTATCATGATTATATTTTTTAAAAATTCTGTTGACAAACTGATGACTAAGTCATCGAACTGTACCATAACACTCTTAACATCACTGCCAATTTTTAAGTACTGTTATACGAGGTTCAAGATTCTCTTTCTGCTGCTTATTAAGGATATATTTACAATCAATGAGATTATTATAAGTATTATGTTTAGGTCTTTTAAAAGTTTTATATCTATGTTATTTGATACTGGGCTATACTTGAGTTCTGTCCATCCTAAACCTTTACAAATAGCCTGGATTAACTTTTGAGGCAACCTGACACGAGCCTCTGTCAAT
Source organism: Nipponacmea schrenckii (assembly GCA_030562195.1). NCBI lineage: Eukaryota > Metazoa > Mollusca > Gastropoda > Lottiidae > Nipponacmea > Nipponacmea schrenckii. The sequence continues at coordinate 21,824,799 of CM060200.1, read as the reverse complement.
TGAGATTATAATCTTCTAGCACACACCTTTAAAACCTATGGTGTTGATGTTAATGGTTGCTATCAAAAATTTCAAGAATAGTTCAAAATCCATAATTTATCATCTATAAGTTTAAAGACACTTGTGACAATAGATAATGCTGAGAAAAAAATATACACATCTGGGCCCTGTTATTCTGAGCAATGAATTTTGATGCACAGAAAAAACTTAAACTATATACAGATATAAAGGTATCATAGTAATGTCTATTGCATGTTGCCAAAAGAATTGGATAAAGAGCATGAAAAGCTGTTAATCTTGCTATTGACTGATACTGTTTTCAAACGTAGGAAATGTAAAAGAATATTACCACAATTTGCCAAAATTTCTTTGTTTAAAATGCTGGACAATAGGATGTATATGATCTCATTTATTGCAATTCAGTGGTGACCACAATTTGATATAAATAGCCGTCAAGGATGCCAACCCTTTTAAATATTGAATATATTTCTAAATTTCCGAGCTGCGGTTTTCTGACAACTGAGCTATTTTAATATAATATTTCATACCCCAAGTTAAGTACCTTTATCAAACTGTCCATCATATATAGGGCCACTTCTCTACTTAGTCACTATTATTCAACATTTCAAACAGAATATATTAAATTTTAAACTTTGGTGTAAACAACTACAGTAAGTGATAAAGATATGTCATCTTGTTTAATATCATCTGTCAATAGAAATTTTCATCATTGAAGATTTTTTTTTGTAATTTTACCTGAAGATAGACTATTTAGTATGTCTGGTATTTCTAAAAGTCATTGATCTGAGTGTAATCTAGTCAAGTGTTCCTTTTGGTAATACCTTTAATATTATTTCTTTTTTTACTGTTATCATTGAAGATATCCACCATTGGGTTATACGTAACAATGTTTTTATCATTTTAGTTGTCCGTACTTTTTAAATTGAATTAGGTAACACAAAAGTATTCTTTTTCGAATATAATTTAATCTGAATTTGTAATATTAATAACCATACCACAGTAAAGATCAGCCTATGTAAAAAGAAATAATAATAATTAAGAGGACAACATGCAGGAGAATGTCATATGAATTGGTCAAAAGAATGAAACATCTCAATTGCATCAGATCATGGTTGGTGTTTCATAAGCTTTACAACAGTGAACCCTGTGCAATATAAAAAAAACCCAAAAGCTGTTGAATTATGTCTGGTGGTACACAAGAACAGACCGTTTAGTTGACCAGATCTCAATCTCAACAGCAATATAGAGTAGGACGCTTTAAGATGTTTATCTGGTTGGTTGTTAGAATTATTTAATATTTTATAATATGTTGTTATACATTTTGATCAATAATTGATTAACAGCTCAGACAGAATTAGGATCAATGAACTATAAGCATTATTATAATCTTTAATTTCAACAGTTGATGATAGATTTACATTACATCACGTTTTAATTTTGGTCTGAAATCAGTTTTTGACCATTGGGAATAAAGCTTATCCCACATTATCTTTCCTAAGTTACATTTGCTTACTTAAAGGAATATTAATTAGTTTGAACTTGCATCTCTATCTTAACAAGAGTTCCCAAAGTTCACATCATAGACCACATGCATATGTTTGAATAAAGAAATTGGTTCTGAACACATCTGACAACTCAGTTGCATGACAGTGGTCTGTTTTCTAAATCGCAACCATATGAAACTGTGGTCACTATGGTGTGAAAAGGCAGAGGCAGTAATCTTTATTTTTCATTTTTACTTCAATGTGACAGTGTATGTGTAAAGTTTTACCTTAAACAGCCTGCCATACTAAGGATGAGCATTACAGACAGTTTTACAGACAAACAATGCTGACTCATCAATTTTGTATTTTCTCCTGATGGACAAACTACTAGAATGAAAGACCTAATTAGAGTTAAGGAACACTTGCACATTATAAATGCCAATGCATTATACATATATAACGCATTGTTCATGGTGTATGACAACATATCAATTAACATACAACACCATGCACGCTCCTTGATCAGTATTTTGATATATCTTTGCATTATTAATATGTGCAAGTGGAATAATGTGTATCAGTAGTTTACGGCTCTTAGTTTCAATTGAAAGAAAATGCTTAGAGCCATTAGATCAATGAAAATTGAATAATTAAAATGTCTGTGAATTGGATTGAGGGAAATCAGGTTTCCAAATGAATAGTTAAGTGAAAGATTATCCCACTTTAAGTTAGTAACTTGTATAATTTATAAGTATCTATTGTTTATGTTTGTCAAGAAATTGATAGATATATTCAACTGTATTAGTTTGTAGTTTAATTGCATTGAAATGTAGTCTTATATCTTGATGAAGTGAGGTTCTATAGCACAGTTGGTTAGAGCATTGGAATTTAGATGACATAATTAGCTTGGTTACATGGAACATGGTAGCTGTGGGTTTGTAGTTAGATTGCATTGAAATGTAGTCTTATATCTTGTTGAAGTGAGGTTCTATAGCACAGTTGGTTAGAGCATTGGAATTTAGATGACATAATTAGCTTGGTTACATAGAACATGGTAGCTGTGGGTTTGTAGTTTAATTGCATTGAAATGTAGTCTTATATCTCGTTGAAGTGAGGTTCTATAGCACAGTTGGTTAGATCATAGGAATTTAGATGACATAATTAGCTTGGTTACATGGAACAATGGTAGCTGTGGGTTTGTAGTTAGATTGCATTGAAATGTAGTCTTATATCTTGTTGAAGTGAGGTTCTTTAGCACAGTTGGTTAGATCATAGGAATTTAGATGACATAATTAGCTTGGTTACATGGAACATGGTAGCTGTGGGTTTGTAGTTTAATTGCATTGAAATGTAGTCTTATATCTTGTTGAAGTGAGGTTCTATAGCACAGTTGGTTAGAGCATTGGCGTAATTTGCTTACTTAAGTAGAGCAAATGGTAGCTGTGGATTTCGATCAGAATTGGTGTATGAAAGTTTGATGCCTTGAATTCTAGTTGAAACGGCTGTAAATGGGTACAGAAAAAAAAAAATCAATTCTTAGAGGTTTGGACAAGGATCAGCTGGAAAAAAGGTTCCTTTAAGGTAAACCTAAGTTGTTATCCTTGTAAAATATAGGTGTTACTTTCTTTTCTTTCATTGTTTCTTCTTTAGATAAGACTTTTCTGCCCATAAAAAATGGAAATTCACATTCAAATTAGGACCTTTTTAAGTTGTTTCTTGCTTTTTGGATTTTCATCTGCTTAATAATGAAGTGTAATGTTTTCATTCAGAACATTAACAACCAAAGCCTGTAGAAGTACATATGGAATGGTTTGGTCTGGGCTGAACAACTGAATACCATTAGGAATCGTACAGAGATTTGGATATTATATGATATATAATATATCTATCTTATAATCATTAAAATCACAATGTGACATATTAGATCTATTGTAAACACAGACATTCAGATCTCAGTTAACTAGATAAACATAAGTTAGACAACTTTAATATCACATTAATCTTACATCTTCAGTACAGCTTGCTTGTAGCTAGTAAATAGCCAGGTGGTCAATAGAAATACCAGTTAGGCTTTGGTTTGAAACATCTTTATATTCAGATATCACATGCCTGCTAAATCATTTCAAATTCAATTTATTTTAGAAATAGTCTCTTTTATGAATCAGAATTTCAATTTATTTTGAAACTAAATCAATGAACATGTTTTTATTCCTTATTCTCCTCCAAGACTTGCATGCAATTACTGCACAATGTATTGTAACCATATTTTCATAGAATATGTCTTAAGGCAATGTTTGTTAAACATGAACATCTCAAAATATTTTTTGTTTTATACTACAGATACAAGTCCTCTAAAATGTCAGTTTTACAAAACATTAGTTTTTCTCATTTTCTTCAGACCAGGTGTCCAACAGAAAATTAGAATAACAGGAAGTATAGAATTGGACCTATAGGAATTCCATTTGGTACTCTTACTATATTGTTCAACACATGATTCAATAGCTCCTGAGTTAACTTAAAGTGACCAATCCTACTTTAGTCTCAGAAACAGGAACTTTTTAAGCTAAATTTATCAGTTAACATCATTCACATCTCACCATCAATACAAGCCTTCAAATTTGTGTGTGAATTATCAGCATTTGAAAATAAATCATCTTTTCTTGAGACTGAATGTGAAATTGGAAGGTATTTATGTGTAATTTTCATGCAGTTGTAATAGTTCTAAAGGCTATTTGACATATATTTCAAGACAGAGTCAAACGTCCTTTAAGTTGTGTAGACTAATTTAGCAAAGATGTTATAAATTTTAGTTAAATTAAACTATAATTTGTCTGGGTTGTGGGTGTTACAGAAACAATTTTTGGTCCTTTTTTAATATGTTAACTTTAGACACTGAAGTGTATGGACTTTTCCTTTTGAATTTTGGACTGATAATTTGTAGTAAGTCTTAAATTTAAAAAGAACGTCTGGTAACAAAGTTAATTCTATTCTATTCTATCTTTTTTTTTCACTTGATCTCAGACTTCTGATCTTTGTCAAATTAGTAATTAATGTATGCCAATCATGTCTGAATATATCCCTGAAATGTCTGTAAAGGTTACAACAGTCCTGAAGCTGAACATTATTTAATAAAAACTCTGAATGTGTTTGTGTAAAGTCAACATATCTTTATATTGCATGCAGAGTGAGACAAAATTAGCCATCGATATTTTAAGTGTTCAACCTGTAATAGCTCTTGAAAATATTTGAAATTATATTTTAAAAACTCAACAGCTTTTATTGAGTTTGGATTAATTTATGCATTGCTAACTTAATGATAATAGTTTATTGTGGTATGTATTTTCATATCAAATATTTTTAAACTACACAACAATCTTTGATTATGTCGGTAACAATAGAAGAGAAGGCTGGGCATATTCTATTTGTAAATCACTGAAAACTTATATAAATGCATGGACAATATTATAAGTAGTATATCAAGTAATATCAAAGATAAGAGTATGAAAATATCAGATTCAGACTTAAATAATGAATTAAGCAATTTATTATTTTAGATATTCGTTATTCACACAGAAGAGAACTCCAGCAGTTTTAATAGCTGAGATATTAACAATAGTGTCGACATAAAGCTGAATATATTACCTTTAAGGAGTTGTATGTAATTTAAATCAACCGTTTAATGACACAAAGGCAACGTTTTAAATGTTAATCCCAAATTTGAGTCTATTATTACACACGTTATTGTAGGAGGTTAGCAAATTAAGTTTGAGTAATTATTAAAAATTCCGAAATAGACATGTCCCAATGATTATTTCAAGCAAGATATTGACTCAAATGATATCCAATTCTCCAATAAAGAGTATCAAATTCTGTAATAATGATGATGATGAATAAAGATAATTATCTAGAACTGACTCATTCATGATGTAAAGATTACAATACCTTTGTTCATATTGGGAAAGGTTGAAGAGTTCCATCCTCAAATCAATGGGAAATAATGTGGATTAAACAAAGATCAGGCATTTCTATTCAATGTTTAGAATTGACGATTTTGAAAATTTTAAATGAAATCATAACACTATAAACTGGATAAAGCATTGTTTATTCCATATTTCACATTTTATGAAAGATTCTATAATTTGTATTCGAAGGGCTATATACATATTTTATTATTTAAAATTATATAATTTGCAATGTTTATTTGTGGAAGATTTTCAAAGTTTATATTTTGAAATTGCCTCAAGTAATGCATGTTGCAATAAAATTAATAAAATATCTAGTTATCACATTGATCAAGTGCAAGTTCTTATGATTTTTATTTTGAAATTCATGATTTATTTGATGAATATTATGATAATTAGATAACTTTAAAACTAATTTAAAAAAAAAATAGATGATGTATTTAATTAATTTTAGTAATTGAAATCATAAGTAAGAATCCAATTCAACGTTAAGTGTATAATTATGGGTTGATAAAACAATATATATAAGAGATTGGTTTGATATAAATTTATATTAATTCTGACTAGACTTAGAAATATTAACAGATTTTAGTTACAGTACAGATATATACAAATATTTATATTATCTAAAACTAATATCCTTTTGGCTAATATTCCTGTCTGTGATAACAGTACACCTGATACCACTTTCCAATCGGATTGTCAAGTATTAATCATACAGATTTCTTATTTTTAATTTTTGGAATGTATCAGATACAATTTCTTTTTATTTATTGTATAAGATAAATGAAAACTGTATTACAGTGATACGTTTTATCAATTTTCTTATTTAAACTATAATTCCTTATTAGTAAGAGGTCTAGTAAATTTTACATTTAAAAAGTTGTTTGAATACAAAAGAAAGAATGATTTCCATTCAAATAAAAATATGTTTCTTTAATTCAAGAACATAATGTAGACAAAGTCAAAGAGAATGTATAAAACTTACCGAAACAGAAGTTGAACAACAATAGAAAAATCCGTTAGAAATCACACACAGTGGGAAGTGTTGAACTATAACTATGTTATTATCAATAATAGTCAAGTAAAGTTATGGTCATCATAAAATATATCCTAGTCAAATCTAACTACTGTAGATATATCACATGTTACGTTTGTTCCTAGTTAACATTACAAACTAAATACAAACTTCACTCTACAACTAGTCATTTTCAACTCTTTCAGTCAGCTGTCCAATCAAGTGTGATGTAGAGTTGTGATTGCTAACGTGTTGCTCCGCTCCTCTCAAACCTGATACTCTTCTAGTCTTTTCAAGTCTGTCTTGTAATGTTCATAGTCCCTCTCTCTGCGTGTGTTTTATACAATAGCATTAAGCCTTCGGGCAATCTTTTCTAATACACTTTCAAACACTATGTATTTAACATGCAGTTCAGTTCAATAAAAATACCATATTAATTTTTTATATGAGAAGAGTTTTAGTGAGAAGAGTTTCTAGTGTGTTTATATCTGTTTATTTGCCTCCAGACAAATATAAAATATCTTTCAATAAACAATCTAACCAAGAAGATGTAAAGTTTACCATGTGAAGTATGTGCATTGATAACAACATGGGTAAAATTGACAATTTCTACCTTCTCACTGCACATGTCAGTTTGTTTGCTCTATTTTTAACAACTATACAAAAGCTCCAGTGGTTTAATATTGGAAGATATATAGGTTTATATTGCAGGAAATGAAATTGAGTTTTAGATTTTCAGCATGAAATGAAGTTGAGTTTGAGTATGAAACGAAACTATTGAATAGGAGTATAGGTCCATTATATGATTTCTAGCATGAAATATAATTGTGTGTTCAAGTCCTCATTTTTTCAACCTTATTGGATATACATGTATATAATGACATGTTATGACCATATGTGTTTTGTAAAGACAGGACAGTGGTACCAAGGTGCCGTCTGAAGAGAATATTTGATGTACTTGGTCTGCTTGGTTGGTTTGTCACATTCATGTCTAGACATCTCTGACAGACTGAAAACATGATATCTCTACCTATGTCAACCCTAAGTGTTCTTCTCTGAATATGAGACAAGATCACTTCACTGAATCAAGGATCACATGTCAGTCGAAGTTAAATTAAAAAATCAATCAGCCTTTGGATAATGTCCAGAATTCTGAAGAAAAAAAATCATCAGTAGCCTACATTCTTTTTTAGCTTAAGTCAGATGATAGAGATTGAAAGCAATGCCTGGCTCTTGACTTTTAACTTTTCACCAACCAGCTACCAACTGAGCTATAGAGGATCTGCATCTTTTGTGCATGACGGAATCAGTAGCTGACCATTCTGCAAAGTTTTTTCTACCATTGTACCTCATAAACTATCCCTTTATTAGTTGTTTTAAGCTATCTATTCATGTAAACTTACACATTCACTTACTGATAAGAGTTGTTGAAGATTGACTTTCTGTCAAATTTTGACTGATTATAATATAAAACTTATAAATTGTTGAGAAACTCTAAGCATTGATAACAACCACCCTAGCAATCATATTGCCTTGTTTTATCAAATAATATTATGCATTAATCACTTGACAAGCGTCTCCAGAAGTCAAAGACATGAAATGTTGGACCTTATTATAATTATAGAATAAGGATTGACTTTGACAGAAACCAGAAAATACATAATATATTAATAAATATTATAGTATTACTGTCAAAAATGTTTTGAAATAATCTGAGCTTAGATTTTGGCAATTGGGAGTCACTTGTGAATTTCCAGCATTGATAGCTTTTATAACCCAAACCAAACAAACTGCTGAACAGTTGGAAATTACTAGAATCTTTTAATAAAAGCTGAAGATAAAGATTAAAACAATATTGAAAGAAGATGTTAAAATTGTCAACAAGATGTTTAGTCAGTTACACTCAACAATTAGTATTGTTTGTGACTAGACTTGAGATCTCAAGTGAAGGTCATTATCGGGTGATATCTGTATCCAATATGATACTTATTGTTATAGTGAGAAGCAGACAAATGCTGTCATATGGTCTGATTCTGAAACCATGAAATTAAAATGCTATAAAAATACAAGTCCAACTATTTTAGTTAATGATAGCCCACCCAACTAGCAGAAACTCATTGATTTCTATTCATAGATTACTCTTTGTTGTATTGACAAAAACATAAAAATTTCATGCTTTGATAGTCGCTTTTGAATCTGATCTCTCTGACTCACTGACTCATAGATTTACTTGTTCATGTGGAATGCTTTGAAATATAGTTAATCTGATGCATATTTTCATTAGCTTTCTAATATAGCCTACAAATATATACATGTATAAATTAACCCCCCCCCCCCCATCATCATCAATTGTTGGTCATTTTTTCATTTTTAGATTTCCCTTATATCAATTGTGCTGGTGCTATACAGTGCTGATGCACATTTAATACATTTCATATTTATCAGTTGCATTTTCCAGAAATTTTTAAGCTATTGTTCATAAAAGATCATGAATTCAGATATATTTGTAGTGAATTAAATAGATAAATTCCCACTGGTTGTGACTTACCTTTTTAACCTTTATTTATCTCAACAAGGAACTGAATGAGAAACTATTTTATTTTATATCAGAAGCTTCTGAAGAATCAGAGGTACAGGTGTTCATCCAGTCTCAAGCCTACTACATTAGATTGATAACCTAGAATCATGAGTGGGTTTGACATTGAGTGTGCTTTAAGTTGTTTAACTATTTACTTTTTACAACCATGTAAATCACTTTTACTGCCTACAATGCTAATTTGGGATATTTTTTATTGGGAGATATTACAGAACATTTTTGATTGTAATTTTAACTTCCTGTTGCATCTTTTTCCTGCATTATATAGGCCTGAAGTGGTAAAGAAATAAGTAAAATTAGAGAAAATTGGACATATGATTGATCTTTCAACTATTTTCTCTTTCAAGGAAATGTTTGTTCATGTGTACTTTGTCTGGCAATAGCTCCCAAAAGTATCTTTAACTTGCCAAAACAAGCCAAACTGTTAAATTCATGATTAGGTTGAAGTATACTAACAATAGTACAGTTTTACTATTGAATGATATAATGGGTTGAACTATGAATGTATAGATGTTGGTTCACCCACCTGACAAGGCAAACATGGGTAACACCATGGAGTGTACAATGCAGAACACAGACAGCACAGCCTCATTAGCCTACACTTGATTGCCAACCATATAGGTATGTTTTATCTAAGGGATTCTGAGGACTGAAAAATTCTTATTGACCTTGATTTAAACAAATCGATTTTGAACTGTTTCTGAGTAAAGCTTACTTACTGGAATGTTAAAAGCAATATATTGTTATTCTCTGTAGATCAATCAAGAAAGATAATTACTGTAAATTAAGAAATAAATGCTGATCATTGACTTTGTTCTTATCTTGCTTAACCATCTCTTATGAGAAGTCAAACTTCACTCCTACCTTAACTACTATTTCACTATGAATTAACTTCAAGTAGACTTCATCATGTTTACTGGAAATTAAATGACCACTTCAAACAAGAGCTTTCAATGATATTTTTATATGGTCTTTTCTTGTTCACATTTTTATCATTCCCTGATTACATTTAAGATTAATGGTGCATTTTAATTTAAATTTGAGATCTTTAAAGAATGAAAAAATCAGTATTCAATTTTATAACATTATAATCCCGGGTGTTTGTTCAATGATGAAGTAATCAGTTTGTAATGTTATAACATTACAATCACAGTAACAGTTTGCAAAATTAATAACCATCCTGGGCCAAATAGATCTCTAACTGTTAAAGGGGCCCAGGCTTTATTTGTTTCGGACAATCAACCGACAGCCTTAAACACATGAAATCTTTTGGTTAGCTAATCAGAAATAGTCTACAGAGCTTACCTTTGAAATTTGAGCCTTCAAATCCATGTGTATCCATAATTATTTGTGTTTGAAAAATCATAATGACTTAAGAAATTACGAACGTCCCGCCATATTGGAAAACGGTTCGTCTTGATAATCAAAGAGTTATCATTACCGTCGTGCAATAGCGGTCATCTATATAAACAGACTACAACGCATTTTTCAATTGTAGACTTTGTCAACAGGACACACAATTTTCAGACTGACTGGAGACCAGCCGCGTACAGCACGGAAAAAAATGAAAAGTGAAATTTTTTGTTTGAGGCATATTTCAAGGTATTTTACGATTTTCTCAGAGCTTGAATATTTCTGAGGACTGTTTAAATGTAACAAAGGCCCAAAACGACCCCTAAAAATCAAGCCTGGGCCCCTTTAAATACAGGAATGAGAATACACCACAGTTCATATTACTGTCTGTTTTCACTGCCCATTAAGCATCAATTCAGGAGATATATGGTAGATTTATAAATAGCAATCTGCAGAAATTGACACCCATTCAGAGAAGGTTTGTCAATAAGCTGTGCAATTTACTTCAAATTTATTCTCCATTGATCTTGAATAATCTAGGACCTTCTAATGTTATACCATAATTGAGCACTTATTGTGCTCATTAAAGAAACATTTGAATATGACACTTGCTATTGTTTGTGTTTGATTTTATACAAACCACTAATAAAGACATTCTATCTGCATAATAAAGTTTGATGCATGATGGCTTGATCAATAACTTTACCAATATTATTGAATTTTGACTGAAATTTGAAACTTAAATTCTAAACTGTTGACATTCTAAATGACTAAGTGGATCCTATCAGATTTCAAGCAGAACAAGCATTTCACAAACAATTTGACTAACAAAATGATCGTTTGATGTTAGTTGAGTAGAAAATTACTGGGTATTTGCCTCTATCAGTGGAGACTGGCTAATCATGCTGCTCATCCAGTCATTGTGAGAATAATTGACATCCACATAAAATCAGTTCCTGTGCTTGACTTGACACATCTTCCCGCTTGCTAATACTTAGAACAAGTTGAGGGTTTTAATGTTCTCTATTTTCAATGAAATGAACATTTGTTTTTTTAATGGACATGAAACCGGAAGTGAATGGCAGTAATGAAAGTGAGCATATGCAAGAAGTAGCTTCCTCATTTTCCTCCATTATGTGAAAGTACAAGAGCAATTAGCCTTGCTTGACTATAAGATTTGTAAGTGTGAAATTTTTGTTCTGTTCCTGGTTTGATCATATTGATTTTCCAAACATCATAAGGACAAGATATCTTGGAATTTATGAGATGGTTATCAACCAAGATCAGCATGCCAAAATATCAACAGATAACTGCTTTTATTTCAGAAAAACCTTGACTGCTGATGAATTATGTACAAGAGTAGTAATTCCAGGAATTTAGGCTCTGCTAGAACTAAACTTAACAAAATTTGATAGATTTATATAGTTGCAAATCTACCTTATTGCACACAGCTTGGAGTTTTCAAAATAGAAAAAAAATCAGTTAAAACAGTATGGCATACTTATACTATTTAAAAGCGATACCTTGCCTTGTTAAATTGATGAATGATGCAGATGAATTACCAAGATTCTCACTGTCCCTATCTTCTATCTAGCAAAGCCACAGCCAGAAGATCAAGTTATAAGCAGAGTGAAACTACTAAGTTAATATTCTAAATATGTGGTGCTAAGCTTCCAGGAATAATTATAGTAGTCTTTTAATGTATTTTTGGTAAAAATAATACTACAGAAAATACTTTGCTGAATGTTATCAAGAGAAAGAACCAATATGGTATAAATAAAAGTAGCTGATTGGAACCATCAAGACAGCTGGAAACTCCGCTATTCTATGTTCAGCCAAATTGAAATTTAATCCAATTACACAGTTATTGCAGAAAATTAAATTGAGGTTTAAAATTTTCAAATCCCTTAGGGAACTTGTCTACAACATTGTTTTCCAACAATGTACATGCTATATTATAAGTTAAGCTGGCAAAATGACATATACCACATAAACTTAATTTATGGATTGTGGACTCTTGAAGAAAAATGCCGATTGGACAAACTTGGGCCTTGGGTTTGCTGAAATGATGAGTAATTATTAAATTTCAGTTTATTGATTAAGGTGAAATTTAACCTTTCAGGACTTTTTTTGCACTCTGAGCTTCCATGAAATCTTAAGAAGATTTCTATTTGTAATGGATGACAGTTTCTCAGTGAAATACCAGACAGAGGTTATATGACAGTTGATTGTAGTGCAATTTGTTCTGTGTCTGGACAGTCAATCATTATACAGATAATATTCATATCAAATGGTACAATAACTAACTAGATATATGTAATGATATTTCAATAAATGTCAGATCAAATCATAATGTTAATATATCAGCCCCATTCTTACTTAATAACATTGTAAACATTGTAGACTAGAGGAATCTTTCTAAATGATTAACATGACTCATGATTTCCTTTGTCGCCTCTTCTCTTATACAATTATTACCATTCTGCTGTTCCCTCCAATTATGCAATTACAGTTATTGTTTTACAATGTTGGCTCTTTATCACAATAAAATGCAATATCACGAAACTTCTAACTCAATTTGTCTTTGTTTATCGCTATTGTAAAGCAGATTGATTTTTGTTACAGTGTTAAAAAGATATGATCCTACTCAAATGCTTACTTGCTGACCTCTGGTTCTAGGATTGACTCCAAAGAGGAGATGAAGTTTTAGATTTTCCAACCTGGTTTCTTCTTGACAGTGATGCTGGTTGGAGAGACTGGGATGGACAATGAATTATTCAAAAAACTAGTCGAATTTGCTACAGACTGTCTCTAGAACTGAATAGGCTGATTTCCCTAAATATACACTGCACATCTTCTTTATCCAATAAAGTACAAAAGTAGGATAATACTCCAATCATTCGTGTAATTTTTCTGTAGGGTACTAAATAATGACTTTGAAAACTGTAACATTGTAAATTTATCAAAAAACTTTTATCGACATTTTGATCAATAAAGGTTCACTGAATTTTCAGGATTTTATCTATTTTCACACCTTGTACATGAACAGAAGAGTTATTTTTTTTAAAGATACCTGACAAGGGTTGCCTTGTTATGTTCATCGGAAACCTTGGACTTTTATTTGTGACATTCCACAGGTTTTGGGCTAAGAATTTTAATGTCCAAGGTGCCTCCGATGCACATAAAAAAAAGACAGAAAACCTCTTTACATTCCCTTTAATTTGCAAATGTTCACTAGTTTATGATTATATGACACTGAACATGAATATGCTTCTTTCTTTAAATATATCAATATCCATTGAATTTGGTTTAGACAAGCATCACTAAGATGGTTTGTTCATATGATTATAATTAATGACCATGATGTGTGATGTCAAGCTGCTCTGTAAATGAATTTTATGATCTCCCCCTCAATTATCTATTTCTTCATAATTTAACATTTCCATTATATTTCTTGACAACAGAAATCCTGGTGTGCTCTGTATATCATTAACTGCGTTTCCACTTGGAATTGTGAAGTAAAGCTAGCTTTAAAGACATCTTTATTGCCGAACACGCTGCGTTTCCACTGAGTTTATCTGGTTCCCGAACCACTTTAATTTCAATCAAAAAAGTGGCACATTATTGACAGGTCGTCATGTACAAGACTACTGATGTCGTGTGTGGGACCGTGAGGTTTTTGGTTCCCAAACCGTAATGGTTCGGCAATTTAACAAGTGGAAACACAGAAAAGCAGGCTTTTTGGCCAAGTTGAAACACGGTTACCAGTATATTATAAACTGATTCTATTAATTAGATCAGTGCTTCTCAACATTTTTTATGAGATTCCTCCCTAGGCGAAATGTGTCGTAACTTTTCCACCCTACTTTTGGCAGGTAAGTGATCGCGGAGGGCAAGCTCCGCAACCTTGAAGGCACTGGAGGAGGGTCTATGAAGCGTTTCTCTTCAAGGCAAATTTTGAAAATTAGGTCAGTTTCTGTGAGTCTGAGACCATTCTGGGCAACCATCTCCTTGCATGGTGGCGCCCCCTTATCTCGGATCAGCCTAATCCACGCCTACAAACACAATCATCAAAACACGTTTATCTCTCTTTACAAATCATACCTTAGTTTCAAAAACAGAAAACTTAAAGTTTATTTAAGCAGTAATAGTGTTCAGGGCTTAGCATGGAAATTTAAGATTTAAAATCCCTGTGTATACAGAATTATCTGTGTTGGAAAATTAAAATGAAGACTCGTCATTTCTGAAGACCATACAATGTATAGAAAAATCATAAATATAAATAGAATGTAAAATTCCTAATTCGAATTTTTTTGAATAAATTCTACAAATTTCATGTACTTCAGTACACAGATTACATATCAAAATCAACACCAGATAAGGACAAAACATCAACTTTTAAGAAAGTTCAAAGACTACCATCCTATCTGAATATTTTAATCTTATGAATATATAGTTTTCTTCCATAGGTTTATATTATCACATAATAGTTCAAATAGTTGATCCATCAATATGACAAAGTGACGGTGATATTGAGCAGTAATATCACTTTTCTCATTTTGTCTCTTATTTCCAGTCATATAGACAATTTTCAACCATCAGCTTCGCTACTTATTTAGTAATCTTTTATAATTTTCTCTTGCCAGACAAATTTTCCTTATTATTGCTAATTTTCATGATTCGCGTGGTCAAAGGGCACATTTTGACATGAAATGTTGTAATAGTTACAAGAGAAATAAATCTCAATTACTGTTCTAGTGGGTTTCAACTTAAGCAACAAGATTCAATTCAAAGTCAAAGTTAAAGAATGTAAATGTCACCAGTGATACTGAATACATATATCCTAGGAATGACTGATGATAGGAAACTTGACATTGTTGATATTGCTAGTTCTCTAGGAAAGCAATTAATAGTTACTTTTCTTCTCTTGCACTAAGACAATGTCATCACAATATTTATTTAGTATTATCATGCTTGCATCAAGAAAACAAGTATAGTGTGAAATGGGCAAAACATGATAAGCTTTGTTATTTCTGAATATCATTCATAATACACAGACTTCATACACCTACTACATCTCATATAAAATCAGTAGAAAAACAGATGATGATATACTCATGAGAAAAAAACAAAATTAAGAGAGCCTAGACATTAAGGGTACTGGGATGCCAACTGGGCAAGTTGAAGCTTGACACACTGTTCCTTTATTTATATTTTGGATGGCCAATTCAGTTTAAGAAAATTAAACTTCTTCTAAGTAGTTCCAATACTATTATGTCTGCATAGGAGGAAAGATGGACTAAAACTTTAAGAATTTCTGTTCGGTGTTGTGTTTTCCTGTAAGGGGCATCATGGTGTTAAATTTGGGTAAGGTCTGTTAATCCCCTTGAAATTTTAGCCAACTAATCTATCTGAAAGGATTAAGAATGTTACTTTTGAATATGAATAAATCTTGCTCCAGTAGGACAAATAAAACATCAGTGAGAGTGGGAAATGGATTCTTAACCTTATTGCTGGCATGAATGATCTTCTTGATGACAGATTCATAATTGCTTGTAATCAATGCCTGCATGTTGCTTCTTTTATCAATCAGAGTAATTGAAAACAGTCATTTCTAGCTAAGTTTTATTTGTTCAGCAGATGCAAATATGCAATTTCAATTTAGATATTGCATATATAATCATGGCATAGTTAGTAATGTCTAATCAGATTAAACAATTTGATTATGACATAGACATTTTGATGTACTAGTCTGAAATTAATTTTTTTTAGCCCATAATGTGCAGAAGACTAGGATGTAAAAGTCCATTCAGAAGACTAGGATGTAAAAGTCCATTCAGAAGACTAGGATGTAAAAGTCCATTCAGAAGACTAGGATGTAAAAGTCCATTCAGAAGACTAGGATGTAAAAGTCCATTCAGAAGACTAGAATGTAAAACTCCATTCAGAAGAATAGGATGTAAAACTCCATTCAGAAGAATAGGATTTAAAACTCCATTGATGATACAAGGACGTAAAACTCCATTCAGAAGACTAGGACGTAAAACTCCATTCAGAAGACTAAACATAAGACTCAATTCATTTCATTTGAAATCAATGTTTACCTATAGTATAGTAAAACTAGTGATGTATAAGTAGGACTCAGTGCTATAAATTGCAGCGCAATAAAAATATTTTTATAAAATGGTTTAAACATTATCAGTTCATACACTTTCTCGGATCTTCAAATTGAATTATTTCAAATCAAGTCATTACTCATGTGCTACAAGTATATCTTGATTTTGTAAACTGAAACAGAAAGGCTGTGCATGTTAAAGTCTTTACAGACCCCTCGAAATAGAAAAAGGCTACTGTCCCCTGTCCAGGAAAAATGTTTCTCATCGCACACTGCATGGCGTGGCTCATCTTCAATGGGTGCAAACAAAGGTAGGACTCCCTTTATTTCATTTACAATGTTAAGAGCCATTCAAATGAAATCGCTTTATGGGTACCTTTTCTGATATCAGAAGGTTTTTTTAACTCTAGAGAGTTACTCAATTTTTAAGTATGCCAAATAGAGATTCAATAAAGCTCCTGCTATAGAAACATGTTAATCATAGCTTGAATTTTTTTAATTTAACTTGGCATTGTTCTGTATAATACATGTTTCTTTATTAAACAGTGACGTAACTCTATTGAATGTTGACATGTT
Source organism: Nipponacmea schrenckii (assembly GCA_030562195.1). Lineage (NCBI taxonomy): Eukaryota > Metazoa > Mollusca > Gastropoda > Lottiidae > Nipponacmea > Nipponacmea schrenckii. Next base: position 21,807,674 of record CM060200.1, on the reverse strand, counting down.
TATTGTCAGCATGACAGATTGCACCATATACACATAACCATATACCGGAAATATTACCTTCATATACCACTGACTCAGCTGAAATCAATTTTGAGCATAGAAAAAAGGGATTAATTTCAGAAATAATTATAGTCTGATTGATTAAGGAGTTGTTGATTATAATATAATGATAATTACTGATATTATTGATTTTTTTTACTATTATTCTAGTCATTAGTACCTTTTTTAAAATTTCCTCCTCTATTCACACTTTAATTGAATTGTTGAATTGAATACATTCAATGAAATAGTACTGTAGTGCTAGAGCATTGACTGGATATACTTCATGCACTTTGTTTCTACACTACTGTAGGAAATATAACATCCATACAGCTTAGTTTTTTTTACGTAGCATAAGCTTCTTCTCACATTAGATAAACCATGCGTTGTTCTGTTGACTCTTTACCAAATAAAAATAGGCATAAATCCTAAATTTAGTCAAATACACAATTGCAGGGGCATTTAGTGGTTCAATCAAACATCTTTGGTTTACAAGTAGGTATCAATGGTTTTGATTCTCTGAGGACTTAAAGTATTAAGATTACAGTACTGAATTAAGTGAAAAACATACTATAACTGAAGAAGGTTTCATCAGAATTTGCCAAGCTAGATGATCAATGAGCTCACAACTCTAGGTCAGGGAAGCTGGTCATCTGAAACCTTATCATTCTGATCGTAACAAGATTTTAAATGATATTGTGTATAGATATCAGATAGTACTTGGTAACTAAGCGAGGGTCAATAACTTATCAATATCAATATTTGTGGCACAGATTATGGAGTAATCCAACTTTTTCAATTTTTAGCACTCTCAAAGTAAGGCTATTTAATCAAGTTTATTGGGTATCCATAGTGGATGTGAATAAAGAAAGTTATGCAGTTTGATGAATCTAAAGAATTACATACAAGTAGTTTTAATGGTGTGATACTTTCTAACTCAACTTGTTGACCTATTCTGTGTCTGAACAGAAGTACTGACTGGTGTTAATAATGTTGTCTGTACTAATCAAATTAAGAGATCTGGTTTACACTGTTTCCCCAATGGTACTAGAAATGTTACTTATCAGATGATCTCTTAGTGAAATTCTATCTTGTAATAGTTACTATCCAGTTCAATATACCATATTGATGTCTACACAACTGTTTATAACGCCATGCCTGGCAAAATATGAACAGAAGACGTTATCAATACAATCATACAAGTAATTTATATATATTGTTAAAAACCCAACTCCAGAATAATTAGATTACTTTCAATCGACATGCCATTCACTTATTTAGCATGCAATGCCAATATAATATTCATGTTTTTGACAATATATTTCATGCCTTATTAGTAAACTGGAAGACTAACAAAGATTTGAAAGATTAGTCAATATCTAGAAAATGTATGCCCATAAAAAAATTATACTTGTTTTTTATTTCTTTATTCTTCATTTCCTAGGATAGTTCACCTGTTCTATGAACTGTTTTATGAATTTAAATGTTGTTAGGTATAAGCTTTCAATAGTAAGCTACATTATACTGTTCTTTTTTATTTCAAATAGTAAACTTTTACCATATTCTTTTACTTTACAAATATGTGCTATGTTCATATCAATCTGCACAATGTCAAGCTATTTGGAACTTATACCTTAACTGCAATAAGGACCTTTCTTGTATTGTGACTTGTAAATAAAGAGATTTGATTGTACGCAAGTGAACACAGCTAATCAGAGGCCTCAACAGAATGTGTGAAGCCAGAATGTCAAAGGCTCTAATTGGCTGTATTTGCTTGCATGCAATCCAATTAAATCGCTGTAATTGGTGATACAGGAATAGTGGTATTGCACTCAAGGTATCAGACATAGTTCATAATAGCTTGACATTGTGAAGATTGTTCATATCATGTTCGTTATCTTTATCATTTTTTTTATAAATTTTTATCTTGAGCATATCTTGAATTAATCTCAAGGGCATGCTCAGTTCTAACTGATTTTTTAGTTCTATTTGAATGTCATCATGGAATAACTTTATTATTTTATATTTTTCCAGACAACCATGTTTAATTTTTTCATAATAATTTTTTTTTATTTTAGACATTGTAATTTAATCTTACCTGAAGTTTTTTGTGATAATCCCATATGACCTTAGTCTCTGAATACAATTTTTTGCAGATCATCCCTTTTTTATGATACTTCACTTAGTTAACAATTAACATCAATAAAATATACCGTCTGGTTCATACCTTTATCTAACAACACCTTCATCTATCATATTGAAAATCTCAATCTAGCCTTTTTTTTTTCTCAAAGACTTATTTATTATGAGTGTTTCAGTCTGATACCTTCTGTTTACCTTTGATTACATCAATACCTATACAAAGTTGTAAACCACTTTAATGATTAATTGGGACTTCTGCTGCTTTTCATCAAAGAACGGAGGCTAGCAAATCATTATTTTCATGTTCCATAGCAATCACTATAGAAGTTAGTAACTAAGAGTAAATAACCAAGTAATTCTTACACACATATAATCATAAACAAAAAGCGCAAGTTACATTTCCAACTGGATACCCTGGCAGAACATGTCCTAGACTTTTATCTTTTAACACTGTTTCTAGGATGTCCTACCTCAAAGATAGGGTCCTATCTTCAATAGTGTTAATTCAAAAATGGTCTGTGATTTATTGCACCTTTTCTGATAAAATTTTACTTAATCCACACTGCATTGGTTAGATGGAAGTTGTGTATTAGCTGCAAGCCAAATTTTCTTCTGTAAACATCGTTGACAACTTTGTGCACAGCTGATATTGGTTATTAACTATGTCAAATTTAAAATATAACTTTTAATAGATTTTCAACGTGTTAAAATTTCAATTACAAATTTCTATGTGTATGGTTCATATGTATTCAAATTCTGGCTAATAGAGGTGAAGCCTGCTCCTTGATCCTTTTCATCAGTTATGCATCTATTGTGAATGGAATACTTTTTTTCATAAAATAAGCTGTTCTTAAGTTTTAATCCAGAGGTTTATCAATTGAAAATGAATGAAATTTACAGAAAGGATCTAAATCTGGTCAATTGTTCAGAATACACTCCATGTGTCATAATGGTGAAAAACCAACTTACATGCATTCTAGACATTTTTTTGTAGTTACCTAAATCAGGTGGTAATTAAACAGTTGTGAATCAGTCCCACCCAAACTTTATAGTACTATGTAATGTCTAACTCATCTTCTTTCATTTACCTCTGTCAAAGCTTAAATGACATGTCTAGTATTAAATTGATCTGAAAACTATTTGCAGTAGACTACTTTATTTTAATTGTGACCAATTGTCACACTGGATAGAGCAACCAGATTTTGGTCTTTTGCTGGTTTAAAAGAATTGACTCCACCATATTCTTAGTTGAATAATTCTTAACAGATATGAAAATATAATAGACTTTTACTGATTTAAACATTTTTTTTATGAAGTTTCAGGTACTTTCAGACTTATCTTTATTGATATTGTCTTTATTTAAGGTATTTTAACTAGTGTCAGTAATCAAATGATAAGGATTTTAATAGTATTAAATAAATTGTTCTGATATAATTATCTCATTATCTGACATATTATATTTCACCTCTATTTATCAAAATAATCACAAAATTTTTGTTGACACTTATTATGAAATGTTAGGTTATAAATTATTATATTAATATTATATTTGTATGGCTTTGATAAATAATTAATTTGAAAGGTTTATCCCAAGTAATACTCTTTGAAAAGTCTTCACTTAAATATTATCAATGCATTATTATTAGCTTTGAGTCACTCAAATATATCTACAGACATTGTAATTCAGATTCTTTCTGACTTATATTTTAGCAATGGACATGTTCATATATTAACTCTATCTTTAGTTTATAACGCAGAACACGATTTTGAATGAAATATTTAAATTTTTGATCGCAATAAGAGAAAAACTGTAGGTAGCATCATGGATACAAGAGCAACCTGTTATGAATAAATATCATGTAAGAAAATATATTCTCATTATAATGAGAGAACAACAGCTACTAAATTGGACTCCTGCATTATTATTGCCTGTTATGAACTTATATATTTACATCTTAGAAAAATATTTATCTTATAAATCCCATTATTACCAGACATCTACCAGGTTTCATGTTACAACATAACTTCATTTCTACAACAATTACAGCAGAACATTTCTGTTTTCACCCTTCACTATTTACTGTGTTCATATTTAATTTGTTGGGTTGGGCTGGGAAAGATTTGACATAGCCACAGTTTCAATCCATGTTAAACTGTAACCATAACCCTCTTTACGCTACAAAATTTATCCGATAAATTGGTGTAGTGTAAACGTAAAGCATATCAAGAACGGATTATTGCGCATTGACTGATATTTACCTGTTCATGTGGAATTTTTATCATCATCAGGCACCATTTTTGTTTACATCCGTAAGTAAACGGGGTTAACTTGGGATTTTATTGTGACCTAGTCTAGACCGACACAGAGTCTGGTGTAAACAAAGCTTTAGTTAAAAATTGTTAATGTGAAAATGACATCATCAGTTTGTTATTATATGACTATTATTCAAGACACTAAACAGAGTTAGCTCCATTGATATATTGTAAATTTGGGAAGATGGTAATAAGTTGGTATATGTATTATACTGAACAATTAGGTAACCAATAATTTTATAACTGCAGTCTTATCTAGAAATAAATGGCGGCATGTGTCTGTTGCACAAGATATTTTTTATTCTAAGTTCACAGATTATTTATTTTACATGTAGATACAAAGTAAAATTAATAGGGTAATAGTTGATATATCTTATAAATTTATAATATTTCAAATTTGGTAATTTACTAATGAGTGGTAATCAAACTTGAAGTAATTAAGTCTATATATTAGTTATAAGTATAATTAGTGGAATGGTATTTCTAGCATGTTATTATTTGATAATAATATCTAGCCTTAGTATTTAACTACTTATATCATAGAAATGATTACAATAATAGCTATATTGTCTGTATAATGTCATACAGTTCATGTAATCAGTGAAAATTAGGAAACTTTCACACCATATTTTGTGCCTTGATCACATTTCGGTATGAATGAACTAACTTCATAGTTGGTGATAATTGTCTACAATGCAGTTTTCATTCTTCATAGTTCATTCAGTCTTTATTAATATTCATTTAACATTGAATAAAGGGAAATCCTTCCTTGTTCTTTAAATGGCATTGCATTATGCCCCTATCTGTATTGTATTCACCTGTACTTTTTTGAATAGATAATCCTGGACCAGACATTGAACAGGGAATGGTACCTCATCTATGTCCAAAATTTAAAGACCAAACTAGCAAATAGTTCAGATACAGTGCCAGGTCTGATGTCCACTCAGGGATTATTGCTACATTACAGAATAGTAGAAGCGAAATGAGCATCATGTCTCTATCCATATTCTTGTATTCACTTGTACTTTCTTTCTCCTGAATATATAATCCTGGACCAGCCATCGACCAAGGCATGGGTACATAGTTACATATATAATCAAAATAAGGAATATTTTTAGACTTAACATTATGGAAAATTTCTCCTGCTTTACCCACAGTAGGCCCACAACAAAGATTCTCACTAGTAAATATATATATTCCAGACAAATTCAAGGTAGGATCCCTAAATTAAATACATTCGTTTACTACCATTTTTCTCAAAAGCACCATGTACCAAATACCAAAAGCAATTGAAGGAAGCACTTGCAAACTGATAGATTTAACATAGACTCTATATGGTGACTTATTTAGGCCAAGTCATAAATACCAGACACTTGAGTGAGTGACAATTATCATGTGTACTAATGTATAGGTACACTAATAAAATAGTAAGTAAATATTGAATATTTATAAACATAACAAGCCATATTGAGGAAGATTTATTGTACCTTTCCACTTATTGTCTACTTTAAAAAGTGAGACCCAATTTAAGACCCAACTGTGAAATATTTTCAAGTCTATGATAAGAGTAACTATAAACGCCTAGTTTAATGTGTACTCACACTAGTTAAGGTGTAAATATTTCAATGTATGATTTTTTTTCATCAATTTGTCCCTATGACATATCTGTGTGGTATGTATAAATAGGTATTAGTTGTCACTTTAAATTTAAATTATGGGTTCACCTACACCACAAATGTACCTCAATATTGATTTGTTTTAAAAAAAAAGTGATCAGGACATAATCTTAAGTTATGAATTGTATACATATGTTTCTTTTTTAAAAATATGCTCAACAATAAAACCCAATACTATACTGAAGATATGAATATATTTAACTGTGATATGTTAGAAGTTACCCATTGAATTACATGTTTTATATCACACAATGATTGTCTGACCTTTAACAACACAGCCCCTTATACCCTGTTATATATACATAGGTATGTACAACCAAGTTATGTTTGATATAGGTAAAGTTAATAACATGTACTTACATTTAGCCTGTTTACTTATCACTACCTTTCTTTAAATAAACACAAAACAAGTTCCTGTTTACATTGCCAATATCCTTGCTGGAAGTATATATTGAACTGTCCATTCATATTGTGATTTAACTGGAATTTCTCACATCATTCATTGTAATGCAGAGTTAAGTAACACTATTAAGATCACAAGTTAACCGTGTATAGTACAAATCAATAGGATCAGTTTGAGTCATGCTTCAAGTAGTGGGTTGGACAGATTTCAAATATACCTTAACCCTTATAAAGCTGATTGTTTTGAGGCAGAGTGAAAAATTGAAAAGGGTGTGAAGTAAGGGTTAATTATTCAACATTCTTCTTGACTGAATTAATAAAACATAAATACATTTTAAGTTTCAAATTTGGCACTTACAGTTAACAAGAGCAGTAGAGTTGATATGCAAATGGTGTTAAATTTTCTGTGGTATTAGAATCAAAATTTGAAATTATTTATCTGCCACAGAAATGCCCTGATATGGATTGACAAGAGGTAAACATAATGTCTGAATGATGCTAAATCTGCTATCTGACAGCATATGAGGACCTCACTTTGGAAATGGCGGCTGATTCACTCTTGAATCAATAAGAGCCAGGGTACAATTAAAGTGCTTTTCTACATTTAATAGAAATAATGTTTGTAAAAATTACCAAACGCTTTAAAAGGATTATAAAGAGATTTTTCTAAAGTTTTTGTGTGTATTGGGAACACTGATAGCATCAATTTAAACCATTGCATTTTTCAATCAGATGTCTGTGGTTCCTGCAATTCCACTATAACCATCACTAATAGCAAAATATGCTATATTATCACATAAGCCACTCTAAGTTTGTGAGGTCATCTAATGCTATACAATATCTTGAATATAGCTCCCTCACAGTTTGTTGTCTCACAAACCAAAGCTATGCAAACACATTTGTGTTAAGTCTAGGTTGTCAAAACGATGAATAGGAACAGGACTTACTTAATTATTGAAGCCTGGCTTTTCTCTTAATCTGTCTTTGATACAAATTTTTTAATAAAAAAAACTGACAAATTGGCTGTTTGCTGTAAAGTAATTGATGAAAATTAACTTGATCTAATATGGGTAGGAAAATATCAGATAAATTGGATTGTATCTGTAAAAGATTGTCAAAACATTTCAAAGCAAACAGAATTGGTAGAAATTAACTGGTGTCTTGAATTTGTCATCGGTGCTTAGGATATAAAGTACTAAAATGCAAGTGATAAAAAGGCCCTAAACACTTTGATGGCTCTGAAGAATTTTCCACTGTTTCAATAATCCATCTTACTTGCTCAAGTCCTTAGTAATCTGGGTAAGAACACAGATTCTTTTCAAATTTCCAAATGTTTTTTCCTTTTTAAATTGCAGGGGAAGCAAGTCTAAGAGTAAGTATAGCTAATATGGAATTAATATATTTCCAGGAGACAAGTATAATAGGCTTGTAGGTAATTTCTATGAAGGTGGAATCAATGCCTATGGAAAACATTACAGAATATCCTAAAATCTTAGGCTTATATGGTATCTATCATATTGTATATTACACTTTTGTTCTTATGTTTTCTGTTTTTGTTCTATGGGTGAGTTATATTCAAGTTCACTGCTCCAATATTTTTCTGCAATTTATGTACTAAATTTTATATAAGTTTGAAATCATTTGTGGGTTATAATATGAACCAAGTAACTGAGATAATGGTCAGAATATCACAAGAAAGATGTAGAATTGTGTTCAATGCAGACATATAAGAGTTAAAAATCAAATTATTTTAAGATGTCTCAGTTGGAAGAAGACTCTGGTAAATGTTTACTTGACCAAAGCAATCTGACTTCATTGATATTTACAACATTTAACTTTATTTTAAACTTGACCTTTATTGTAACTTCTGAATAGCAAATAGTTCAATCACAAATAACACATGAGTGCAGCAACTGGTATCATTTGATTTGGTTGTTTTATTTAAATTTAAATGTCAATTCACTACACCCACTAAGATAGTACATGTATTTGATAATGACTTGAATTGATGTCTAAATTAACTTCAAGGTTACTTTCTGATATATTAGTACATATAGTTTGAATGGAAAGGTATAAATCCAGACAGACATTGTCAAGTCAGAATTAAACCTTTGGAAACCATCATTTCACCACCATGTAATACAATGGTGTTATCCATAGAAAAATACTTCTAGGTCTGAAGATTTATTGAAACACACTTTTTTGGGGATAAGGTCAAAATGAAAGACATTCTTTGGGAATATGTTTAATTTTTTATTAACTTTTGTGTGAACAACTGCATCCATCTGTTATTACATTTATTTGTCGAGTCCTTATTGATTATTATTTAGTAGAAACAGTAGTTTATGGTCAGATGTATCAAATAAACTCAATTTCCTTTGAGTAAAGAAGTTGCAGCTTGTTGAGTTCAATTAGCAATCATTGGACCAAAAATTTGTATTTATTTATCAAGTTAACATTTTATTGTCAGAGTTTTATTAGGTTTTTTTTGGTGATGAAATATTATGTTGAAATTGATTGCATTGCATTTATATATATCAAGATTTAATCTTCTTAAACAACCCAAAAAATCGTATTTTTTCCCATAAATTCATGTGAAGGAATAATCTTGTGCAGATTTTCTGAGTAGATGAAATTTTAAAAAGTCATATCATTCAGAATATATGCAACATCATGAGTCCTCCAGATAAATCTATCTTTGACTAAAGCTTTTCATTAAGATAATGTAATTTTCACAATTAAATGCTTGTTCATTTTAACTTGGTTTATCTAAAAAGATTAAAATATAGTTTATAAAGCTTAAACCAGACACAGAGTTGTGTTTCGATAAAGAATTCCTGGCTACATATTTATTAGTCGCTCATGAAAGATATAACTAAATTGTACACAGAAACTAATCAATCTGTCATTTACTTGGATACATCTAACAATCTTTCGAATATGATATTTAAAAGAAGAATTTTCATTCAATATTGTATTGCCTGCAGAGAATTGCAACTATCTGAATAATTTTGTTTGAATTAAATAGCATGAAAGAGTTGTACAGATGAGGTTAAGCATGGCTCTAATTATCAACATTAATTTTGAATAATCATGATATGTCCATAAGAATATATATATATGCATTATAGATACATATTCTCACCATTAAACCAATTAACCTAATTAGTGGTCAATATAAAGGTTCAGATAGAAACAGATTCAACCATTTAGCTCATAAGTGTAATCAGAAATTTGGAAAGTAAAATGAGATCAATTTCAGATCTATCATTCTCTTTCCTGTGCCGTGTCATTTGGATGGAGTCTCTTTAACCAACAGTAATTTACAACTGTCAGTCAATCTGGCAAATGCAATATAAGAAGTCTGTAAAGATCTTTGAGTTTCTAATGGATGGCTAAAATTGTCTTTTAAGCTATGTAACAAGTTTCTTTGTGGTTATTTCGAAACGTCACTTTTTTATGTATTTGAGAATTGATGGGTTTGGAGTCAAAATGAAATTATAGAACAAAAGCCAACATAAAATTTATGGTCAGTTGAATAAACTGGTAATTTGCTGGTTTGCAATATCACATGCACACATAGAAGTACATGTTTAGTCATAAGCATCAAGCACAACCTGCATAAAATTAACTACAATTCCAACCAAAAACCGAACTAAGAAAAAGGTTGCAATAATATATTTCATTGGAATTCAAAAGATTAAGCTCTCATTACCAGGAAGTGAAAAAAAAACAAATTAAGAATATAAAGGATGTTGTTAAGGATATTTTGTAATTGACATGTTTTGAAGACAAATCCAGTAAATGAAATAAGATCAAGTCTGTTCAGAGATAAAGCAGGAGGGATAATTTCTACTAATATAGATAAATGAAAGTTGAGAAGTTGCTTAGTTAATGAAATTTAGAAAATAGATTGACTTTAACTTAATAGTTCCCAGTAGGCACTGATCCGAAAGAAGTATGTACAAATACAATTTACACTGTAGTTTTAGTTACTTTTTATTTAATCAAGGATACTGCCTTAAATCAACGACTTTAGCTAATGCTTAAAGATTTCAGTTTTGGATTTTAGTTGATTGATTTTGCTATTACATTGTGTTTGTTATCTTTTTACTTGTTGAATTTTGTGTAGATAATATATTTCTGTTCTCGGATATTTGTTCTAATGAAAGAAGTTAAGGTTTTAACCAAGCATAGTAATGAGAAAATCAAATTATCTTGTATTTTCAAAGAGAACTGTTGATCACAGATTTTATCGGTACAGAAATTTAACAGAAATTACCATAGAAAAGCAAAAGTGAATGGTCAAGGGATTCTTAAGGTTTGTTCCCTGTTTCAAAATTACAGATCAAGATCAGCTTAATATGGTAAAACCATTCCTGCCTACTATGCCAGATGTCAGGGTGAGCAGTATGGTTATTTCTCCGAATATATATGTCTATCTAAGAATATCTAAGGATGCCCAAATCTGTGAAAATTTGTGTGTAATACCTACTCAATATATACCTTATAGTGGCAAGAATACAAGAAGATCTTAACTCAAGAAGTTAATATGGATAAACTACAGTAAGTATACACGATAAGGAAGTAAGGCAATGAGAAGACAATGAAGAATAAACGTGCATATTGATCTATATGGGGTCCTTTAGGAATCAGTGGCTTAACTACTCTATATACTTATAACTCTTGGTTGTTGCTCACCAGATCATTTCTATTCTTCTCCTATTAACGTTTGCTCACTTTTTATGAACATCATTAAGGTTGATTTCTCATTATGTGTTTATTCCATAGTTCAATTACAGATGACACTAGAATAATCGACTCTCTGAGGAACTGACTATCACAGTTAATTGGTATGGCAAATGGTTCTTCATTTCTATGTTTTATGACACAGGATCACAAATAGATTTTGACATGTTTATAGAAACAACATCATGCAATTCAAGCCCAGCCTAAATGAAAATTACTCTTGTTAGTTAACCGGACATGGTAAAGTGTATGAAAACTAGCAAAGGAATAGAATACATAGCATATCAGAGATTCCTTAAAGCTATTTAATGTGAGTCCTCTTAAACAGATCTCGTAGCTGAGTTTAATCAAATGTAAACTGAGACATATCCTCCTAGTTTAACCAAGGGTAATCTAAACAGATCCTTGAAATTCAAGTAGTTTAACCCAATAAAATCTGAAGCAGATCCTTAAAGCAGATCCTTGAAACTCAACCAAAGGTAAACTGAGACTTGTCCTAGTAGTTTAACCAAAGGTAATCTGTAACAGACCTCTGAAGCAAATCTTTGAAATTCAACCAAGTTAAACCGAGACTTTTTCTAGTATCTTAACCAGAGGAAATCTGAAACAGGTCATGGTAGTTTAACCAAAGATAATGTGAAGCAGGTCATTGAAATTCAACCAAAGGTAATCCTCGTCGTTTAACAAAGGTATACAGAAACATATCCCCGTAGTTTAACCAAAACGATCTGAAGCAGAATCTTGAAGTGCAACCGGAGGTAATCCGAGAGAGATAAGGGTCTTCAAGCAGTCCAATAGTTTCAATAATGACGTAACAAGGATCATTAACCTATATAAAATACAAATTAGACAAACAAAAAAGAATAACAACTACAATCATTTTTTGTTGTCTATTCTATAGATAATTTAAAGCAGACAAAATAAAAAGAATCCATAAATAAGTGTTGCCTGTAGAGTGAGCAGAGTTGCAGTATGAAATTGCGAACGTTAGTCAGATTTATCAGATCATTATGAAAATCAATAGGGATTATCTACATAATGACAATAACCTACAGAATCCATAGAGAACTGTTGCCATGTGCAGTAAAGTGAGAACTATGTGGACCCTACGGCTAATGAAAAAAAAATGTTAAATTAGACACTATAAATCGGACACTATAAATCGGAGAAAAATCATTGGATCATCATTAGAATCGATCGTCTTCATAATGATACGGTTCTACAATATAAAATCAAAAGAAGCCCGTAGTGTGCGCACGAGTTGCACAATATTTCGGTGAAAAATTATCCGATCATCACGAAAATCAATAGGGATTATCTTCATAATGCCACTGACCCACAAAATATAAATCAAAAGAATCCGAAAAGATTCAGCACAAACAAATGTGAACGGATTTGTGGGCATATAAAAATTGCCGTCATTTGGAAAAAATAATGTAGTACGAATAAGTTGGATATTGGTTCACAACATCACATCTGTATTTTAACCAAAGATAATCTGTATCAGATCCTTGGAATTCAACCAAATGTTAACTGAAGCAGATGCTTCAAATTCAACCCAAGATATATTTAATGGTTTAATTCTTGATGCTTTAAAAGGATTTTCAGTAGTCCAACCATAGATGTTCTTTATAAAAAAAAAAGAGCGTGACAAACTACCAATCCGTGCTACAACATAACCAACAATGAATGGGTGTTAAATAAGCGGCGAAGGAATTTAGAATAATAACATGTATAACGCCATCATCAAATGATAGTTGAGCCACAAATACGACGAGAGTTGCAAATCGTTTTCTGTCTTCTCCATTTATTTTAATCTGAGTTTTGATGGATGTTTAATTTTTTTAACACACACGTACAATCCATTTTCTCCTTTTTACACTATAGGCTGATAGTTTTTAAATGACATGATATAAAAAGATAATGATGATTGTGTAGTTTTTTATATTGCCAATCCAGATGTTGTTAAAACTAACAGTTTAGATAATAGATTCCTTTACCTTTTTTTAAAGTTTGGACCAATGTTTAAATCGCTACTTTTGGGTGCAAAAATTTGTTAATTCGTAATAGGTTATTTGTATAGTCGAACTTGTTTTATACGATGAGCTATTAGTCTCTTAATTGGTATAAGTAGGTTGTTGTTCACTTTCCCTCGGCGCCAAACTGTTGGTTTGGAAATGAAATTAAGTTTAATTCCCCAGTTTTATCTAAAAAAAAATTAAAATAATGTCCTTGCAAACTTGTACTTTTTACTGATGGACAATGCCATGAAGTATGTACAGGCTCTTTGCAAGGACATTACCTTAATCTATTCCGATTTTTAATCACCAAGGAAGAGGCAGCAAACGTTATGTTTGACATTCACAGCTTGATATTTTTTTGGATAAAAGCTTCAGAATTACTTGCAGGCCGATTTTCCAACAATTGTGACGACTATCGAGACCTAGGGGTACAAAACGGGTCAGACTGATGCAATAGGCGTAGGTCTACTGTTGAGGTTGAATTCATAATGTAGATGACGATTTGGAGGCGTCTTGTCATGGAGCATCTGAGCGAGTTGTTAGTATATTAGCTTTCAAAAAAAAAAAAAAAAATTAGCGACTTTAAATGGGTTGTATAGAGGTATATCGCATCAATTTATACACTATTTAAATTTTCATTTGTTATATGTTTGTTAAAGTTTTGTTGTAAGTTTTATCAACTCTTTTCATGAAATGTCTACTCAAGTCAGTCTTCTATTGTAAAATTAGGCTTTCGCTGCACTCAAGAACATTAGAAAGACAAGTTTATTATTCTGTAGCCAGGAAACTGAACTCTGTGATTTGAAATGTGACAGTAAAACGTGATGTATTTTATCACATTTTATAGTTGTCTAATGGAAAGAATACAAACTAAAAACAATTCTATTAACAAATTAAATAAAGACTTAATTAATTACAGATCAAAGACTGATCGGTTCTGTTGTTAAAGTAATATTTGATTTGCATGTTTAATACCAATTTCTAGTAACTCAAATACAAAACAACGTGTTTCCAACTGATACCATTGATGTTATTTGGATTGTAACCTAACAGATACTGTAACAGCAATGTGTACTGGGGACTAGGGTGACTACTGATATTTCAACTTCCGTTTTGACTGGGGATTGAATTCCGAACAATATGCTCATTATTTAATCTGCATGAGTGTCCCCTCTCTTCTGTATGAAAACTAGCCTGTTTATATTATTTTTTAAAATTTCTGTTATACAATTGAACATATTTTTTCTATAGAAAAAATTTGTCTTACGTTGTCTTTCATTTATTATTGTACTGAAAACACCTATATTCCAACAAGACTATTTTAATATATTTCAAGCATTCCTCTTTCTACAGACGAAATTAATTATGTTTTAAAGTTCAGCTGGTGTAAATCACACCCAATTATTCCTTTAAGCACCCGCTGAGTTCAATAATTGCAAACAACAGAATATGAGTTATAACATGCAGTGAACTTGACGTTTGACATACTTCACTAGGTCAAACCTATGAATAGTTTTTACATTTTCACAATTTCCGTCTCGGTTTCTGGGTAACAATTGAACCAATAGGCTGATGAAAGTTCAGTATTTGTAATTATGTTATTCAAAATAGCAAATACTTCAATTTTTTAGTAACAGATTAACCATGTCCAATCCATGAAGATATTTACACAATTTACTGGCTTTATAACCGTGGCACCTGTATTTTTAGTTAAGAGATAGATTTAAAACTATTTCATTTCATTATTCAAGGTTAAATCGACCCAACAATCGAAGGAGGTAACACAGAAAGAATTCAAGGGAGTGGTGTTGCCAATTTAAAAAAACAAAAAATAATAATTTCATTGTCTTGCTTGGTGTCCATAAGAAAAGATTGATTAAACATGTGTCACTTAAGAAAATAGGAAAATATTTGCTTGTGAGGATTGAGAAATTGCAAGTTGTTTGAGAATGTATAATTAGTCATAGAAATAATTAGTCTGTCTTCTAAACCCTTCAAGATACCGCGCAAATAATGACTACTGCATGGAGATCAATAGGCAAATAATGCACAATTGAATGTTAACCACGTTTGAATGGAAGTGCAAGTGTTTTCATCAACTAATTAGTTTTCCATCATCTGCCTTGTTAACATTCTTCCCTTTCATACGCCCACATATAAATGTAGAATGATTCATTCTTTTTTCTTATTCACCCGGCCCACAATAGGAAAGCGAGAGAGACTGCAGTTTTTATCCGTTTAAGATGAAAGGTTTTTATATTGGCGAGTTCTAGAACGAAAACCGCCTGTTTTTCAGTTAAGTTAAGAAATAAAGAAAAGAACCCGCAGAGTTGTCTTGTAGACTCATAGAGGCTAATGTCTGATCCGATTTGTAGTAATAACATGCAGATTGGTGAGATAAAAATGTAATAATAAATAGTATTGCTAGTCAATACAAGTTCGGCAACTTAAAATTCTAGTGTTGTGTTGCAGAAGGAAATTTGGGAGACACTATTAATGTGAAAATTTTGTCGTTGGAAATTGAAGAAACACCGAGATGTTATCCCAAGAGTCTATTATCAGAATATCTGATTCAAGATTTTTTTTCTGTTAAAAATGCTCTGAGAAACCTCAAGTATTAACATTTATCCGTCACAAAACGAGGAACATAATAATTGGTACCGACTGATCAATGAAATATATTTAACAAAATGACAATTTCATTGTACATGACTGTAAGTGATTAGTTCTGATATATATACCTTGAAGAATGACATTCAAACACAAAAGTTGTAAAAGTTACACGAGCAGATGTAGTCTCACAGGTGTACTTTGTTTTAATCACTTAAATCTGGAGTCAGCGGTAGAAACAACCAACTGACAAATCCCCTAATGATTCCGACTAGATTGTGAGCTTTACTAATGTTATTGTAAATCCCCCATCAACCTTCTGTTTCAACCTAATTCTTTGAACTATTTTCTTTTAACACTCTTTGATTCTAAAGCTTAAAAGAATTCTAACTTAATTTATTTCGTTTGTCTTTATTACCTTAGTCAGGTTATTTGGTTTAAAAGATAAATTCACTTCATTTTGCATCGTTCATGACAGTTCTTTGTGAAAAAAAAATATTCACTGTGGAACACGTTGTAAAAGGTCCATTAAATTAAACGAGAATGAAACTTTATTAAAAATTAGAGATTAAACTGTCCTATACCGGAAGTTTTCGGTGATTTTATTTTATTATGTTATCTTTGAAGAAAGCAATTTGAACTTAAAATGGAAGCTACAGCTTTATAGGAATTAGTAGTTTATCACTCAAAAAATCATGGCCGAAAGTGAGAGACTTCTAGTTTGTGTTATCTAAGTGATAAAATCATGACAAAATATCATGACATTAAATCATCTCAAAATATCATGTTGGTTATAAATTCCTTGTCGGCAAATGTTCCTGTTGTATGATTTTTTTTTTGCTATGGTCATTAGGAAAACTGATTACTTTTGGAACTTCTTCATATCCGACAGCGCAGTAGACTTGTCACGACCTTAGAACTTCAGTGTCATTCAATCTCTATCATAGCTGGTAGAAAAGTTTGTATGTGTGTTGTTCTGGTCTACAGCAGATCCTAATTACCAGTCTTAATCACACTGACCATTTGTAGAAGTTAATAGATCTAAAGAGAGACAGAATTCTAGATGATATTAAACATGCTTCATTGCTTACTAATCAAATCTTACTACCTTCTGGCTTTTTACCATCATCTTATCAGTCTCTGGAGAATATGTTGATAATCAAATTTCTTATATCAATACCTCTACCCTTATAATTACACTTTAAACGATTTACTTTACAACACAGCCGATACCTTTCAATGACTTCGATAGTGATTTTTTAAATATTGTTCAGCATTTACACTTCTGTGATTTTCCAAAGAAAATCACTTCCCTGGGGTAATTATCCTACAAATTGTAGAGACATTACTACAACTATGGACTCAGTTTCCGTTTAAAAAGTCATATATTTTACGAAGCATTCTAAAATAAATAAGACAAATAGAAGCTGGAAATGAAATGAATATTACTGTCTACTTTTCTGGAAGACTCCTCCAACTAATGGTCGTTGTATCGAGTTCAATTTCCAAGGCATCTTATGAGCATTTAGCTTATTTGTTTCAGAATACAGTTGACTGTTTGACTGTTTGAGTGAATTCTTCTTTTTGAAGTCTACTTCAACGTTGAACGAAACATGTTATGAAAGTTCTCTGCCCGACTCGCTAAGTTTTTTTGTTCATAATGAATAAGTTTGAGTTGTAATAATTTCATGCTTAGTGAGTATATTATTAAATATTGAGTGTTTTGTATGTTATACACTGCTAGAACCTGTTATTTACATAAATCGCGACAAGAAATAACTAATATTTACTCTTCTTCTGGTTGTTACAATTTACTGTCGGCCATAAAAACTAATAACCATGTAGGTTTTTAAAGAGTAAATATCATGTAAAATATTCATTATTCGATTTTTAACGTCAAGAATGTGAAACTTTTAAGCTATTCTGTTTACACGTTAAAACAGATCAATTTAAGTTTCGGCAATTTGCCATCAAAAGATAGGGATGTATGCCCAGCGCGTTAGTCAGACTTCTACTCTATCATGCCGACTACGGAAAATTACTTTGTGCCAAACGAGCTCTGCTTGCTTGTGGAACAGGATAATTTAAAATTTATCCAAAATTCGAATTTGAAACAAAATCGTGGACTGATATGCTTAGAAATAAGAGTAGACAAAGTTTGCCATATGAAACAGTTGCCATCGATGCGATCTATACTTGCAAGAGATGTAGAGGAATGGTCAATAGGACTTGAGTCTAAGTAACCGAATTCTACTATCAATAAAAATATTTATGTTTATTCTTGCTGAGGAGCGTCATTGAAGAACTAAAATCCATTAAGTACTGATATGGTAGATGAAGCATGTCAAAATCACATCTCTTCAGAATCTTCAATCAAGTATTGTATTGATAAAATAACCTTCAGTCCGACCTTTTACTGTATTACTACATTGATTTATTGGTTATTGACTAGTATTTCAGTCACTGACCACGGTTCGATGTTAGTAAATATAGAAATAGTTGCTACCAATAAACCACTATCATGTTGAAAACCAATCGTTCCAAACTCCCATGTTTCTGTATAATTTATAGGCTACTAGCAAAATAAAATACCGTTATACTAACAGGTTAAGTCATAACCATTGGTGAAGCTAATACTAACTGAATATTCAAAATAAAATTTTTTTTCCCTCCAATTTTTTTCCAGCTTTCCCATAATGCTTTATCAGATGTAGACGTTTATCGTCTTGTTTTTATTGCCCAGATAAAATGTAGAACAGAACGGAAACAGCAATATAGGTATATCCCTTCCCTTGTGAATATCGTGATATATCATATAATAAAACTTTCCCTATAATCTTGATTTACTGATGGTCAAGAAAATTAAGAAAAGATATAATCTAGGGAATTTTTACATGCCACTGAGATATCGACTGCTTTAGACATGGAATGGTACACGAAAAGGGTACAAATGAAGTTGAACGGCTGTATCTGAGGTCACCCTACAGCCCATTAGCTTAACAGATATATTTTGTCTACTTCTTAAAAAAGCATATTATTATTATAAATTCTTTCAAGGGAATACGTACAAACTATTGTCTGAGCATAGTAAAATGAATTTTGAATTTTGTCTATTATTTTTATTAGAATTAGAATAGCATTATAGTACTAAACAGTACTGTAAGTCTAAGAATGACTTTCCGTTGATGACAATATAAGCAAGAACTCAGATATGGGATTTTACAGAGGAAATATTTTAGTTAAATTTTTATACGCCCACATTATAATGTGGTCGTATATTGTCGTCACCCCTGTCCGTCCGTCCGTCCGTCCGTCCGTCCGTGCGCAATTGCTTGTGAACGCAATAGAGGCTACAGTTTCGAAATTGGCAATTTTTCGATGAACGGTTTTTGATTTCGGGGAAAGGAGGGATTGAATCTCCCAAATGTACAGGCCTAGGGTGGAACAAATATCTTATTGAGAAATTGGGATCTGGATCTGTTGGATGATTTTCTTCTCTTCTGATCTGAAATTAGAAAAAATAAAATAACTCGCCCGATGGGCGAGGAGTATAGTACCTGTTAAGTACAGATTATTTTTAGTTTGCTATGAACAAGGTAGTCATTTAAGTTCTGATTTTTTGAATATGCCACTATCATTTTGTGTTTATAGACATGAGGAAATTTCTCTTTAAGACTCTTATAATGGGTTTGAACTATCTTACTTGCTTTATTACTGGTTGTATTAAATGGAACTACAAAGGGTGCTATGCCTACACTGTGGTGAATATTAAGTCCTATGGGTCTTGCTGTATTCAATGTCTCAATCCAATGGGCTTCTCTAGATTGACGGAATTTGGTAGTTTCATCTTCGGGCAAGTCGATTTCTATGCGCTCAATTGGGGTTAGGGTGAGATCGTCAAGTGAATGGTCGTCAAGATTGAAATGGTTAGAAACATGGAAATGTGGACGTATATTGCCGTCGCCCCTGTCCGTCCGTCCGTCCGTCCGTCCGTCCACATTTATTGTATCCACGATAGAGGCTACAGTTTTTATCCGATCTTAATGAAACTTGGTATACGTGTATATATTGATGATATCTCGGTCTAGTTCGAAAATGGAAATTATCGCATTAACGGTTTTTGAGTTATTGCACTTGACTTAGTAAAAACGCGTCAAATTTGGGTTGTATCCACAATAGAAGCTACAGTTTTTATCCGATCTTAATGAAACTTGGTATACATGTAAATATTGATGATATCTCGGTCAAGTTCGAAAATGGAAATTATCGAATGAACGGGTTTTGAGTTATTGCCCTTGACTTAATAAAAACGCGTCAAAACGCGTCAAATTTGGGTTGTATCCACGATAGAGGCTAAAGTTTTTATCCAATCTTAATGAAACTTAGTATGCATGTATGGAAATTATCGAATGAACAGATTTTTATATGCCCACATGAATATGTGGACGTATATATTCGTTGCCCCTGTCCGTCGGTCTGCCTATCTGTCGGTCCGTCAACATTTGTGGTAGACACTATAGAAGCTATAATTTTCTATGGATTTTAATGAAACTTGGTATAAGCATTGGTATTGATAAGACGGCAGTCAAGTTCGATTTGGACGATTTTTCGATAAACAGTTTTTGAGTTATTGCCCGCGCCTCTATATTTGTTGTAGACACAATAGAAGCTATGGTACAATTTCAATGGATTTTAATGAAACTTGGTGTGAGCATTGGAATTGATACGACAGTGGTCAACCTCGAATTTGAAGATTTTTCGATGAACTGTTTTTGAGTTATTGCCCTTGACTTATTTACATCACGTCAAAATTTATTGTTGATGCAATAGAAGCTACAATTTTCAATGCATTTGAATGAAACTTGGTATAAGCATTGGAATTGATAAGGCGGTGGTCAGGTTCAAATTTGACGTTTTTTGATGTATGAGTAATTGCCCTTGACTAAGTAAAATTGCGTAAAAAGTCATTTTCTGTAGACACTATAGAAGCTACAATTATCTATGGATTTTAATGAAACTTGGTGTGAGCATTGGAATTGATAAGACGGCAGTCAAGTACGATTTTGCAATAAACAGTTTTGGAGTTATTGCCCCTGCCTCTATATTTGTTGTAGACACAATAGAAGCTATGGTACAATTTCAATGGATTTTAATGAAACTTGGTGTGAGCATTGGAATTGATAAGACAGTGGTCAACCTTGAATTTGAAGATTTTTCGATGAAACTGTTTTTGAGTTATTGCCCTTGACTTATTTACATCACGTCAAAATTTACTGTTGATGCAATAGAAGCTACAATTTTCAATGCATTTGAATGAAACTTGGTATAAGCATTGGAATTGATAAGGCGGTGGTCAGGTTCAAATTTGACGATTTTTATACGCCCACATGAAATGGGGGGCGTATATTGTCGTCACCCACATCCGTCCGTCCGTCCGTCCGTCCGTCCGTCCACAATTGCTCGTAAACACTCTACACGGTGTAATTCTTGACGGATTTAGATGAAACTTAATATGAGTGTTTATGATCACGCAAGGATGAACCCTATTGAAAATCAGCGAAATCGGAAAAAAAATTAATATGAGTTCGTGCCCTTGTTCTTGAATGGCTCGTAAACACTCTACAACGTGCAATTCTTGACCGATTTTGATGAAACTTGGTGTGAGAGTATGTTATAACTCAAGGATAAACCCTATCGAAAATCAGCGAAATCGAAAAACATTTAGTATGAGTTATTGCCCTTGTTCTTGAAAACGCGTTCAATTTTAGCTTGTAAACATTCTTGAGAGAACAATTTTTAATGGATTTTAATGAAACATTTATACAAAACTCACTGAAATTGTTGGATATCGCAAGGGATGAGCCTAATTGAAAATTAAAATTATCAAAATATATCTAATATGAATTATTGCCCTTGTTCTTTTAAACGCGTTCCATTTTTGTCTCGTAAACACTCAACGTGGCACAATTCTTGATGGATTTCGATGAAACTTGGTGTGAGAGTGTGTTATAACTCAAGGATGAACCCTATTGAAAAGCGAAATTGAAATTTTTTTAGTATGAGTTACTGCCCTTGTTCTTGAAAACGCATTCAATTTTAGCTTGTAAACACTCTAGAAAGAACTATTCTTAATGGATTTTGATTAACTTTGGCTTGTTTATTTTTTTTTTATCCAAGGATGAACCCTATTATAAATCAAATAAATAGAAATATATTTAGTGTCAGTTATAGCCCTTGTTCTTGAAAACGCGTTCAATTTTAGCTTGTAAACACTCTAGAAAGAACAATTTTTAATGGATTTTGATGTAACTTGGCTGCAGTATTTGTTGTCTCCCAAGGATGAACTCTATTGAAAATCGAAAACTATTTAGTACAAGTTATTGCCCTTGTTTTTGAAAACGCGTTCAATTTAACTCGTAAACACTCTAGAAAGAACAATTTTGAATGGATTTTGATGAAGCTTGGCTTTAGTATTTGTTTTCTCACAAGGATAAACCCTATTGAAAATCAGATAAATCGAAAAATATTTAGTGTCAGTTATTGGGCCTGTTTTCAAAATCGCTTTCAACTTTTGGCTTGTGAACACTCTAAACATTCATTTTTGACAAAACTCGCTGAAATTGTTTAATATCAACCAAGAATGAGCCTTATTAAGAATTAAAAATATCAAAATATTATTAAGGGTGAACCCTATTGCAAATCATAAAAATACCGAAAAATATTTAATGAGTTGAGTTAGGTACAATTCTTGACAGTTTTTAATGAAACTAGAGACCCTAGAAAAAAATAGGTTGGTAGGTTGAATAATTCATTCCACTTTTGTAACCTTACCTTAAAGTTTTTATTTGAAATAAATGCTGCCAGTGGGCGTATATTACCTTGCCTGGCAAGCTATCTTTAATTTAATATCTGATCTGTGAGCATTAAA
Organism: Nipponacmea schrenckii; assembly: GCA_030562195.1. Classification (NCBI taxonomy): domain Eukaryota; kingdom Metazoa; phylum Mollusca; class Gastropoda; family Lottiidae; genus Nipponacmea; species Nipponacmea schrenckii. Next base: position 21,784,794 of record CM060200.1, on the reverse strand, counting down.
ACGAGTGCTAATTTGTTCTTTGTTGCCCCGATATATTGTTTGGGACATTTTTTACATGAAATTAAGTATATTACATTCGAGTTTTCACATGTTAGGTGCTCTTGGATCGGGTATCTTTTATTCGTAGAGTTACTTAGAAAATAATGCGTTTCTGATATAAAAGGACATGTTTTGCATCTGGTTGACATACATGGGGCACTCCTTAAACCTGGAGGCACTTCGGCATAAAGTCTATTTTTAGCTGCTAACTGTGCTAATGTGGAATTTTTTATGTTTCGTAAAAATCGTTTAGAGTTATTGCACTTGACAAAAACGCGTCAAAATTGAATTGTGAACGCGATAGAGACTACAGTTTTCATCGGATTTAAATGAAACTTTGTGATCATTAATATTGATGAGATCTTGGACAAGTTCGAAATTGGCGATTTTTCGATGAACGGTTTTTGAGTTATTGCACTTGACTTAGCCAAAACGCGTCAAAATTAGCTTGTGAACGCGATAGAGACTACAGTTTTCATTGGATTTAAATGAAACTTTCTGTGATCATTAATATTGATGAGATCTCGGACAAGTTCGAAATTGGCGATTTTTCGATGAATGGTTTTTGAGTTATTGCACTTGACTTAGCCAAAACACGTCAAAATTGACTTGTGAACGCGATAGAGACTACAGTTTTCATCAGATTTAAATGAAACTTGCTGTGATCATTTATTTTGATGAGATCTTGGACAAGTTCGAAATTGGTGATTTTTCGATGAATGGTTTTTGAGTTATTGCACTTGACTTAGTCAAAACGCCTCAAAATTGGCTTGTAAACGCGATAGAGATCACAATTTCAATTTGAATTGAATGAAATTTGGTGTTATCACTTATATTGCTCTTGGACAAGTTTTATCGTGACTATTTTTGGGTGAACGTTTTTTTAGTTATTGGCCTTGACTAAGTCAAATGCGTCGAAATAGACTTGTGAACACGATAGAGACAACAGTTTTCATCTGATTGGAATGAAATTTGGTTTGATCATTGAAGTTGATGTCATCTTGGTCAAGTTTGAAATTAACATTTCGATATACTGTTTTTGAGATATTGCACTTGACTTAGTCAAAACGCGGCTTATGATTGCGATAGACAATACAGTTTTCATCTGATTTTAATGAAATTTGGTGTGAACATTTATATTGATGAGAACTTGAATTAGACCTAAATAATCTTAAAGTTTTTGCCTGTGTTAAAACAGAAAATATATTTTAAAGTGGGCGTATCTTGCTAGGCAACCACTTGTTGACTTTTTGGATTGCAATTTCTAGAAGAGAATTTTTTTTCAACGTTAACTAATAATAAATAATTTTTCTCGACGCAAATGCACAACCGTACTATTTTGAGGCTGATATTCCAATTCTTTACAAAATAAAAACTAGAAAAAGTTTTAACCATGTAATCTACGTCACTACGGCACAAAATGTTAACGACATCAGTGAGAACCAATAATTCGTAGGAAATGGGTTTTCTGTTATTTAAAAAAGAGTTAGTCTAGTTTAGACCACATATTGAGCATTTGAAATTTTAAGATATATTTGGTAACATACTATTTTAAGACTATGAAATTTAATTCAACATTAACCTAACCTTAGCTGAAATGTCCTAATGGATAACTGACTTCTATAACTGGATAACATGATTTTTATGATAGAAATAGAATATGTTTCGAATGTTAAATCCAAAGAGAGTCGTAATTATTCCTTGTTGGTTTAAGAGTTTATACTTTCGACTATAGTGGATGACTTCTGTTTCAGTAGATCTGAAAGTCAGTGAGCACCCTTTTCCACACATGGCTAATTATGCCTATTGGAATACTAACAACTTTTGGTAGGTTTGTCCAACAGTGTCAGAAGACTGCAATGATAAATATATTTTATTCTCAGTACATTTCTATGATATAAATTACAGTTGACAATTACGAGTCTATAACGAGCCGTCATGATGGGATAAAAAGTCCAGAAATACCCTTCATGGTGCAATGACACAGCGACGAATCCCATATGCCCAAGGAAATCGGAAACGTCATATTTTTCTCGCAGAGCTGACTCAATCAAATCTTGCAGCTCAAAACATAAACGATTTATCTAATATTGAACTAGTGGTTTGAACTTCTTACCCACTAATCCATTCTAATGGAATATATTTCATTTGTGACTGACCAATGTTACAAAGGATTATTTCTGCCGAGTGGCTGAAGACCACAAGATAACTCTATTAATACTAATCTTATCGATTCCACTTTAATAATTCAATGAAGCGAATCAAGGTTACACCAATCATCAATTGATTATTGGTTAGTAATTTCAATACAACTCATTTTATTTCTAATGTCATTCTGGCTGAATTATAATTTGAACTTACGGTGAACTAACTAATTCTTACTTTATTATTGGCCGAAATTTTATTGACTGTTTGGAAAATCCGTCCACTGTCATAGGATAATTCTGCAACTAATTGCTATATGTTTCAATTTGTTACGAAACATGTCATATATGCTAATCATAAATTTCTTTAAAGGGGCCCAGGCTTGATTTTTAGGGGTCGTTTTGGGCCTTTGTTACATTTAAACAGTCCTCAGAAATATTCAAGCTCTGAGAAAATCGCAAAATACCGTGAAATATGCCTCAAACAAAAAATTTCACTTTTCATTTTTTTCCGTGCTGTACGCGGCTGGTCTCCAGTCAGTCTGAAAATTGTGTGTCCTGTTGACAAAGTCTACAATTTAAAAATTCGTTGTAGTCTTTTTATATAGATGACCGCTATTGCACGACGGGAAGGATAACTCTTTGATTATCAAGACGAACCGTTTTCCAATATGGCGGGGCGTTCTTAATATCTTAAGTAATTATGATCTTTCAAACACGGATAATTATGGATACACATGGATTTGAAGGCTCAAATTTCAAAGGTAAGCTCTGTAGACTATTTCTGATTAGCTAACCAAAAGATTTTATGTGTTTGAGGCTGTCGGATGATTGTCCCAAACAAATAAAGCCTGGCCCCCTTTAAGTTTGTGTACGAAACATTTCTCATTTGTTAATTTTTCAGACCAAGACGATTTATAATAATATCTTTAACAATTATTTGGTTGTAGTTCTAATTATCCATTTTGCATTAACACAGCGTCCAGCCGGAACACCTACAACGGTCACTAATGTAAGTAACAGTAAAAGCTTTATAGAGCATCCCTTTCGGAGAGCACAGCTAATGTTGCCTGTAGTTCTATTACTTATTGCAAACCAAAGTTAGATTTAGTTTTTTGAATCTTGATCTAAAGGCCTGTGTCCACATTCGCGTTTTCAGGAGCGTTTTCACGCCACGTAATACGCGTCGGAAAACGCCTGAAATGACTCTGCGTAATACGCTGCTTTGAACTATGTCCACATTAGCATACTCGTAGGCGTAATTGCTAGAGAGGAAGACACGGCGAATGAATAGGACAGTGACATTGAAGCCATAGCACTGTATATCTATAATAAACTGCGAAAAAATAAGAAAAGAACAACTGAATACTGGGTTCACGAATTACTGCAAGAGCGAGCTCATTTGGGGAATACCTGGTGAAGCAGCTATTTTCATATGAGGACAAGTTTTTCATCTACTTCCGTATGCTACCACAGACATTCAACGACATACATGAGCTTCTGAAGGATGATCTGACCATTGTGACTGATGCATTTGTAGTCTGCTACTAAATATGCTCACGTGACATTTTGAGTGCAATTTTATTCACTTGCAGCTATTGAATCACGCCAGGCGTAAAACGCTCAAAACCCCCTCGGAGGTTATGGGCGTTTTACGCCGCGCCTATGTGGACAAGTCACTATTGAAATACTCTTTAGGGTTTCTAGACGCGTATTACGCGGCGTGAAAACGCACCTTAAAACGCGAATGTGGACACAGGCCTTAACTCAAGGGTTTGATTAAAGCAAGTTCGTCAACTGTGGTGAGTGTCAATAGCGAATCGGCTTGTTGAAAACACCTGGCTAGGATCTCCAAAACTGTTTATTTCAAGATGTAACTAAAGGAACTTTTTGTAATTTGATTTATGTTGAAACTTTTTATGTCACATGTTTTTATTGACATTCTAAAAATAAGCCAGCTTATTAATTAACATGTCATCGTTCATTAAATTTTAACGTAACTAGAAATTGCAATCGATTCTTACAAATACGTGTTCTGTAAATTAAATCAAATAGGTAGTTGTGTCCCTTGGATTTACTCGATGCTTTGTTGAGATTTTTGCATTTTACTGGATATTAATATAAAAAAAGTGCTGCAGTAAATAGCCTCGTAACTTGTATGTTGGGAGTAATTAGATAGATCTATTGGATATTTGAAAGCCTACATGATTAAACGAAAATGTATTAGAGGTCTGTAGGCTGGTAGTAATATCAAAGATTAATTATTTAAACTTCATATTACATTTTTTAGCCATCAATATGGTTATTGATATTACACCAGGCATATTTCATTTTTACTTTCCGGTAAATATTTACTAAATATCGATTGCAAGTTTTTAGAATAAAATATTAAATACGTCCTCCAATGCCTGTGGGAACTCCCAATTCCTAATATAAAGGAAATTAATGTATTTTTCTGTAATTTTAAGTATAGTTGAAGTCCGCAAATATCGCATGCTGCCAAAACTACAATTCAAGAAGAAAACCGACAGACGAAGACGTCGTTCTCTCTTTTCATCACCAAGAGAAAAGGAAACCAGAGAGAAAACTTAATGAAGAATCCAAAAGAAACCATGACGAAATGATTGAAGCATCTGGGATAATATAGGCGAAATGCTATCTGAACAAATAAAAAGATTGTCGGAGCCAATATTATCATATTCGAAATGACATCGAAAGACATTTTAATGTAAACAGTTCCAAAACGAAAATTGAAATAGCATACTGAAAATAAGATTTATTAGTGGTACATCATTTGAATCAGATCTGTAATATCATGGCAATACCTGTTAGCACTTTGTAAATAGCTAGACACTGATCAATGCTGGATTGGTGTGATCACGGTAAAAAAAAAAAAAAACACTAGGCAAAAAGAAAGTGGAGATCATAAAACCTGATATTTATCGTTGATGATTACCCGCGGTTTCCGAGCGTAAGTCATGGGGTTAATCTTGATGCTTTAACAAAAAGCAACCAATCGCTGTTTACATTGAATACTTCAGAACTTGCTAAAATGTTAGTACTAAAAAAGAAATATCCTAATGTAATTAAACATTTGTTAATTGAACTACCTTAGGATATCATAACATTAATTTCAAACGATTTCTGGCCTTTGATTCAACAATCAAAGAGAATTCGGGTATACAAATCGAGAAGGAATGTCTTGTAAAGAGGATTCAGTATTCGACCTCTTTCGGTTGGCTGATAACCTTCACTTAAATTGGATGCTGATTATTTTTCATCGGTGAAGATTTTGACAGATAGGGGAGATGAACGAAGTTAATGGATCTAGAAGCTAGTTACTTTATGATTGACAGTTATGAAGATTCTTAGAGTATATTAGTACTTGCTGTTTACAAATAACCACTGGTCAGAAACCCACTGATATAGTCAGTTATAGTATTGAACACAATGTCAAAATGCCGCCATTATTGGCCTTTAATATCGTCAGGAATTACTGAATTTGGGATATAATTTGCATATAATATATTTGGTATACTTCGTGCCTTCATAATGTTATGGTCGATTAACGAAATGGGGGAAAAACTGAAATAAGAATATTCAAAAGAAGTTCTGTTAGAGACCATACGTCGGTGTATTTAAGCAATAACATGTTGTGGTCATCTACTATCATAATGATGTGTGAACCTATCAGTTTTTATGTACGAGGATACCAGATCGTATCAGAGTAAAGATGTTTTGTTTCAAACAAGAACCCTGTTATCTTGACTGGACTGCTTAGAGAATGTATCTTTGCCTATAATTTTATAATTCCTTCTTAATGTTTATCCCATACCATTATTTTCTGTTTTCTGCTCTGTTCTATATGTACCACCTCTAAAATATATATTCAGATATTCAGGGCTGTTTGGACTCTCCGCAATCTAGCATTTTATCCTTGTGGTTATGATTTTAATTTTAATATCTTCCAATATTTGGTATGTTTCTGTGAATTCTTTTAGTAGGGATGATTAATTTTCATTATAGTAACTACATTGTTTCCACATCAACATGCAATTAATAATATTTCTTTCTTCTGATTGTGCTTTGTTTGAACCTGACTATATATTTTTATTATAAAAACCGTCTTTTTTGTATTGGCTACATTGATAAAAAATATATATATACATGTTTGTAGATATATTTGTATTTACTTCAATTAAAGTGAACTTAGTGAACCAAAAACATACTCAGAGTTCAATATAAAATATCCTATTTATAGTTGTTTAATTAGAATTGTTCACTATTATGAATCCTGTTGCAAACAGGATATAAATTTAAATCTAAATCTGGCTTCATGTATAAACATGCATGTATTAAAATAGAAGTAACGATTGAATTTTTGTACAAGCCTGAGGTGGAACAAATAAACTATTGCAAAAATGGGAAAAAGGGTCTGGATCTATAGATGGGCGAGAAGTACAGTACCTGTTATGTAAGATTGTTTTTTGGTTTGCCATGAAAAAGACTGTCATTTAAGTTCTGATTTTTGGAATATGCCACTATCATTTATTGCTTATAGACAGGGGGTAATTTACCTCCAAAGCTTTATAATGGCAAAATATTATTAGTTGAAAACATTTACGACACGTTTCTCTACAATTACGTGTCTACTGTGATTAAATCCGTAAAGCAGTTTTCTTACACTGAACAAAACCAATAACATGAAATTTTAATATACATTTGACGTTCATAAATATAACGATTGAATTTTTTCTTTCTTTTCTTTAAGACCTTCAGGCTCATTAAGATTTTGATAAAAATTTTGACTAAAATAATTTTGACTAAAATAAATATTCGACTTACAAAATAATCCCAAAAGATTGTTGTATACTTCTATTGACCCCTAAAGATCAGGGAGGGTGTTAGCATCTTGTAGCATCGTCATATTATGTCGTCCTATGCCACCAGTGCTCGTGACGACTTTTTTTGCACAAGTAAGTTCTCATCGTTGACTTTAACAAATGGCAACTGCGATCAGCCAACTGAACGCAGTTCCTGGCGATTTCTTGAATCAGACGTGTGCTCATCTCCACTGCGATCAACCGACTTTAGTCGAGAGTTTTTAAGTGTGAATTGCTGTAATCATGTTACTTGTTTGTTTAAAAGAAAGCATTGAATAGATTATCAAAGACAAGCTGTGTAAGAAGAGATTTCCTTCGTGCAATTGATTTAAATTTTCTCCCCAGAAGTGAACATTTGACATTAGACCTACCGTCTGTGTACAAACAATAATTTAGGTCATTGTAAGAAAGAGCCCACGATTTTCTTTAAAGAATGACGTCGCTGTCTTTAGAAGCCATTAAATTGTCTAATATACATTACTACAGAAGAATGGTCATTGATTCCCTTGATAAAAACTGGAAATGTTGGCGGATGTCCAGTAACTAAAATCTTTTAAATAAGACGTTTATCTAACGAACTGACCAAAATGTCGGTAGTCTAAGAGCAAACTTGAAGACACGTTCCAATTATAGATGTCTATAGCTGTTTAGATTGTATTTATCTCGCTTTACACGTCATTATCTTGAAAAGAATCAAATTATCAAGATATGTGATTACATTATAGTAGGTGTCAAGAGAACTCGAAAACTCGGTGATTTTGATACCAATACAATTACAAGTCGTTGATAAATATCAGGTCTTGGTAAAACAAAAATTATACTGTGTTAAATGCTTAATTTGAGTTCAACTGAGGCTTAATGAAACCTTTTTTAGTAAATGCTTATAATTGATTTGGTGCTGGATAGGAATTCGAAAAAAAACCTTGTCAAAGCTGTGACAAGCCGAGAGATCACAAAAATATCCCCAAAAATAGTGTTTAAGAGTGAATTTCCTGGATCAAATTTATTTAATTTATTACATTCAAATAGCCTTTTGATTTGGACTGACAACCATTTTATGCCACTAAAATAAGTAAACGTGAAAAATCTATAAGTGATATCGTGCTGAACTCTTTAGTATTTATCATGAAGCTCAGTTCCTTTTCAATATTTGATTTTCTTACATTAGAGTTTGTTCGATAAGCTGACGTTCGAGACTGTCTACATCTTCAAGATATTTAATTAGTTTTTATACTTATTTACTCACTTATCATGGCCAGCTTTATGATCAATAGAAACTTATTGGTTATCATTACACAATAAATATACCATATACTTTATAATTTCATCACTTCCAATACCATCAATATCGTCTAATTTCCTTCTTAAATAGAACAACACTTTAACGAGCAAACATCAGACTCTTAATGTGTTCTAATCTTCATGAAGAAACCAATATCAAATGAACCATGCTCAAACACATGGCAAAAAGATGAACATCTTAGTTCAAATATTCACAAATCGATTTTGATATTGACATTGTTGGACCATAATATGATATACAAACCTTCACATTCTTGCTAAAAACCGAAACTGACTTTCAGAGATTATATATGCCAACTTTATTCAAAACGATAAAAGATGTTTTTAAAAAAAATCGATTTGACGATTTGTCTGGTGGTTCTCTGACTACTACCTTATAATAACGTTTTCTTTAATCTATTTCCCCCCAATTCTATTACAAGACAATTGTTAATAACAGTAATTGTATCAGAGATGTGGTAACAGATTATGATATCTATTTATCCATCCATTGTTCCCATATTTAGTCAATGATCGTATCATTTTAGTTGTATATAGATTATTTATTGCCTCGCTAATGACTTCAAGCAATCTTTAAATCATATGGATTTAAAGAATATAGATTTGTAAAGAACTTAAATATCTTATGAAATGAAATGGTAATATTTATAGCTCGTTTAGCTTAAAATATATGATATAATCCAATATTCTTTAATCAGACCCGATTGAGTTTTCCATTTTCTATATGAAACATTTACTGTCAATGCGCATACATGGTGCATGTTTGAAGCCTAATAAAACTTAAATTAAGCACCCTTTATTTTACGCCTTATCCTCTGTTGAGGATTGAGACATCTATGTCTACGATTTCGAGTGAGTTGTATTTGTCATTCTAGTGTTTCCCTATTGGTTTAAAAAATAAACCAGAACTTTCCCTACTCTTATATTCGAGCTAATTAAATTGTGTTTAAGGCATAAAAACGAATAGTTCACTTCATTTTAGGCAATTGAAGTATCAATGAAAACAATATGATTCTGCATATTAAAATGCTGCGTCTTAGCATGAACATAAAATTGTCGTTCTCAAGAATGGTCGGTATGAGTATACATCAGTGAACTTAGCTGGTGTCAAAAAGTAACAGAATCTCTTAAAATCTTGGAAACTCACAAAACTAAGTCATTTTTGAAAAACGCTTAATCAATTTATGAATCGCTTTTCAATAATCCAGTGCATCTTTATTGATAATTACTTTTTTTTTATATTTATTTTTATTTTATTTATGGCACCATGTATATTTACTGATTTATAGAGCTCTCATTGGCCAAGTTTAAAATTTCAAATTTTATGTTCATTCTAAGACCTATTATTCTTTTATATATATATATTCTTTTTTCTAAAATGAGTGGATGTCTCGACTATGCCAGATCACTGACTTCCCTTTTATTGTCAATTCTCGAAATGTCTTTTCATATGGAATGGCTGTACCATGATTAGCAAAGCAAGATGCGCCCACTTTAAAGAATATTTTCTGTTTCAATACAGGTAGAAACTCTAAAATCAATTGGGCCTAATCCAAGATCGCAGCAATATAAATGATTACACCAAATTTCATTCAAATCAGATGAAACCTCAATTGCGATTAAATCTCTTTTGCATTCACCAGCTAATTTAAATGTGTTTGACTTAGTCAAGGCCAATAACTCAAATATAGTTCATCAAAAAATCGTCAATATAGCTCTTGATCAAGATCGCATAAATTAAAATGATCAAACCAAATTTTCATTCAAATCTGATGAAAACTGTATTGTCTATCGCAATCACAAGCCAATTTTGACGCGTTTCGACTAAGTCAAGTACAATAACTCAAAAACTGTTCATCAAAAAAACGCCAATTTCGAACTTGTCCAAGACCTCACAGATATAGATGATCACATCAAATTTTGTTCAAATCCGATGAAAACTGTAGACTCCTTCGAGTTCACAAGCAATCGTGGACGGACCGACGGACGGACAGGGGTAACAATATACGACCGCATTATGGTGTGGTCGTAGAAATTTCAATGATGCAATGAATCCATAAAAGCTGATTAGCTATTTAAATTTTTGTATTCCCTGTTCCACTCCGTATTGATCGCATAAATTCAATATTCGCCTTAACTACAAACAAACAAAATCTACTTAGATTTCTATAACAGACAAACAAATTATAGAAATATGTTCCATTGCAGATTTTGGACTTTTCCAACAATTCATATATTCATATGGCTTGTCAATAATACTAAAACTTAAATTAGCGAAATACCTTCTCCAAGCTGTCGATAAGGAAATCCCCGAGTCCACTCTCGTGTCCTTACGGGTAATAAGTATATACATAATATGTTACCTGTCGATTTTTTCACATTCTCTTATTTCGGTTGTAGTTCGATTCACGATGCTTTTTTATTTTTACTTTTCCATATATATATTTATTTTGTAATCTGTTGATGTATCTTCGCATTTAGTGGTTTGCTCTGCATGTAGATTAGACCACTATTAATAGTGATAGATATTTTCTTTATTTATGCTCAATTATTTAACAGTGTGAACCCCTTTTATATTGCATGTTTGGGAATGATGATAATGTGTGGGGGAGAATATGCCTCAAGCCATGTGTCATTAGGTTCAGCGGTAATTAAACAATCCTTTTTATCACCGCATTGTAAACTATGTATTTTCCTATTAAGTAACATATGAATAATAGATTCTACTAACAAGACGATACGCTTAAAACAATTGATTTGAATTGCCTACAAGTAAAGGGAGACAAGACTGTGCTGATTTATATCTCAGAAATAAGTGACAATTACTCAGTACACCTTCTAATTAAGTAATTATTTAACTTGAAGCAATGCTGAACAGAATTTCGAATAAGCGAAAAACAATTGCGCTAAGTGATTTTTTTATGTGTCTGTGAAAGTCATGTTCAGAATCTATCGTGTCAAGTCTTTAGAATTGTGGAAATCTGCATATCATGCTTAAGTTCTTGCTACCGATGTGTCAAACTTGAATGTATTATGTTAGACGTCGTCGAATCAAGTTCATTAAAACTTGCAATGAACATTCCAAAGTATTTGGAACAATGAGTCACATAATAGACACTGCCATAAAACAGGCTGAGTATTGCATAGACAGAATTTGCATGTTGTTATAATCTGTCACCCAAGGAACGGTTGGATATATACACGAACCAACCATATCAAACCGTTGCTTAAGGAACATGTCTGACACCTTGCAGTCATATTGATGTAGACTAACAAAATATCAACAAATCACTCTCTAAGACAAAAGTTTATCGTCCTCTCAATGACACAATCGCGGAACAGCTGGTTTCAATGGGTTTTAACACCCCGGTTTCCATTAAATGACAAACATAAAAAAGTGCCTTATCATATAACCATATTTGAAACAATTACATGTACATGTATCTTGATTTTTATCAGTTTAGAGTGCTAGAATGTTCATTTACTTATTCCATTTTTGTTTATCGACGAAAGCTATATCCGGAATACATGATTACACAGAATATGTTTTCGCCGTTGTATAGTTAGGTTAGCCAAGCCAACGTAATGTTTTATGAGGAAAATTAAGAGGTAGTTTAAAGGCGGGGAATCGACTTGCTGCCTGTGGAATGGAGGATTTATGATGCAGTTTGAGATATCAGCTCTGTCATTGTAATTCATCGTACCATAACAATAGCTATTATCATTAATCCCACATGACGCTTTCCTTTACTTAGTTTCCATTTCATTAAAGTCACCAAAATAACTCAATCAATCTATTGACTGTCACCAAAATCTTTTGGTTTAATCAGTTGTTAATATTTATGACCAAACGAAAGAAATCAATCAGTCCTAGATCAAAAAGATACGTAATAACCAGCAGATCAATTGTGATTCGTCGTGTGCAAAATTATTAAATGGAATCTATAAAGTCAAGAGGAAATCGGACCGATAAGACAAAAAGTTCGACCAAATACGAGTCAAATTCTGTGTTAAAAACTATTTAAGATAACAAGTTTAAAGATTTAGTAGAATGTACAATGATACGAAGTGATGATATAGGGCCTATGGACTAATGATTGTAGACGAATGTAGTTTGTGTTTATTTATTTTTTTATCCTCTTTCTCAATCTCTTTTGAGTTTTGAAGTTTTCGTGATTTATGCCGGAAACAAGTGGAAAATAAATTAGCCATCTAAATCTATATCAAACGAAAAGGGGCATTATATAATGGACATATCCCAAATTATTAGAAAGTTTGGACAATTCTACTTATCAAAACAGAATATAATGCAGGTACCTATAGTATTAAACTCGAAGGAGTATAGGCTGCCTGGATCCATTGGTAAAGTTTAGGTTATATTACTTGACAATTAGATCTTAGTTGATTTTGGGCAAAAATAGTAGGCCAATATTCCATTAGCTGCAGAATGGTTGGACGCAAGACGTATTGAGTTTAGAATATGTGTTATATACGATATATCTCTCTCTAATTGACTTTTCTGGGGTTTTTTTCATAGTTGCTAAGCAATGGGTTATTGTTATTGGAATTTAAATCGAATAAAACTTAAACTAAGCTATATCGGGTGGCCCAGAATAAACACTTTTATTTTAAAGATCATTCAAACAGTTGAAAAGGTGTCCATAAATTTTGAACTCATAATTATATACATACTAGGCATCCTTTCACAAAAGATTAGCTGTAATTATCATACAAAAGGTAAATTGCCATAGTCAACCGAGCCCCTTCGCCCGATTGCAATCAAATTTTTTGAATTTTCGCTTGCTGACAAAATTTATAATTTTATGAGAAAAAAGTGCCCTTATTGTGCATCTGTTAGATTATATAAGAAATTGAAATTTTTTTTTTTATCTTTCTTTATTTTTGCGCCACCCGAATTTCATTGATTAGTTATTGATTTATTAAGTAAAATTGCTATTGTAAATGTAAAAAAGAAATTTGTAAGCTGCTTATTTCCTCGAAACCTTACCATATCTTCCTATGAGCCCTAAGTTGACAATAGATTTTGATGAATGGAGTTTACTTATTTACTATTCAGTGAGATTGTTCTATTGTAAAATAAAATACATTATCTGCTTATTTGCTTAAAACAATACATTTCATGATATAGAGGTGAAATCAGATTTATGCTGAAATCAAACTATTTTAGTTGTAGGACTACATACTACATGGTTGATTTACACCACAACATATCTCATCCATGGTTGCCCACTGCACTGTGAGTTCCATACTCTTATTTACACGTGTTTTAAATTTATCATGAGAACAGTAACACCAGAACAATCTTCGCCAAAATGTTAAATGCAAAATGTTGTTGAAATCGTATAAGTTTTCATTGAAAGAGATGGTATTAATTGGAAGTGATGGGTTAGGAAATACTTAATGCTGTATTTGGTCGAATTAGAAAAGCTTTTAAAGGTGACAAGGATCCGTTTAATAACATTATGGACACAAATCTGGTCAATACAAGTCAGACGGGCAGTCTAACACAATTTAGTTTGCCATTATAAATTACAGACCGCATAATAACCTATTTTTTAAACAGGGACGGGAATAAGCACAGATTGTTATGCCTGAGCATTCTCAACTTTACATGGCATCAAATTTCCATGCATCTTAAAAGCGTCTCTGAGCCATTTCAATAAACTAATACATGTATACATAAATATAGAAGAAGGACAATCGATTTACAGATCTATTTTGCAAGTATTGAAATATTGTGTTTATTGGAATATTTTATGGGATTTTCATGTTTTGCTTTTAATACTGAGAAATTCGATAACATGTTGAGATTTTTCTGTTAATTTTCATTAAAAACGTATTGTTGTTGTTTAGAAATAATGTATCATCGATTTTCAGTTTTAAAATTTGTATGTTTAAATCGATCAAAGGGCAGGATGAAAAAATATCATTATTAAAACATCGTAAATAATATCTAAAAATATTTCTAAAATATGCTATTTACTTCTATGTATCTTCTTGATCACAATGTTTTAAATGTGTTATATGAAAACGGAGTTATTAGACTGGTTTTGGTCTTGGGCCTCATACGACACAAAAAACACTATTTTTAGTTGAAACCTTTGGAAAACGTAAGTTTCTTTCGCTTACCTTATCGAACTTGTACGTTATGCTTTTTTTTGGGGGGGTAAACTGTTAATGGCAGATTGTTTTTATTATTCCGACATGGAAAACATAAGTCTAAATTGTGGTGTATAGTTTTCATGCATTGGAGTTAAACAATTTCGACCTACGAGAGAATCATATAATGTCCCTTTAAATAATGATTTTTTTTTGTCTCGGAAAAAAGAAACAGTAGAACTTTCATTGGTGTTTAATTAATATTCAGTGAACAACCTTTCCGAAGAATGATTGTATGCTATTTTGTGGATTTCTATGTTTTATTATGGTTATTTATGTTGTGATATCACTTATTTGGACTTAAACTTTCGAAGGTGGTGCATATCGAATAACTCTGAGGTGAATTTGATTAATTAAAATAATATTGAAATTTCACCGCAGATGGAATTTAATATAAGTCAGAGTTGAAAGCCTTAGTGGCAGTTTTTGTGTTTGACCTAACCTAATAAAAGACTTTATCGACGGCATTTGTTTAGCTCACATATATTATAAAATATATCCTAATCCTCGTTGTTTACTCCTCAGTTATTAAAAGAAATATTTTCTTTAACTGATTTTTTAATCCGTTTACATTTGATCAATACTAAATTTGATCCCTGGGGAGATATAACGCCAAGTATATCTTTGAAGTTGAATGATATATTTTTTATTATTTTCATGAAGAACCATTGAATTGAAGACTACCGTACAGAGTAGAATGTATATTGGATTTAGCTTTGTGTTGTTACTTACAAATTGGACCCTCAAAGATGTCCCTGGTATAGAAAATATTCAATCAGCACTGAATTGTGCGTATTTGACAAAAATAGCCTGTAAAACATCATTTGTTTACAATGGTGTGAGTAAACTGTGTACTATTAATCCACAATTGATACCTTCAACGCAAAATATGACATTTTCTCCAGATTCTGTATATTTCTTTAGTAAAGGTAAGTACGATGTATGGAAGTAAGCGATGTTAGCGAACTGTAAGTATAGAACCTAACTTTTCAGTAATTAATGCACTGCTACGATGATAGGAAGAATATTTTCGATATTGACTAAAAAAGGGAAATTAACGTCCTCCTCTTCTGCACCTTTGGCTAATGAGGACGGACAACGCCTTGCAGTGTGCTATAAGCCCATTATATATTCTTCGCGATTTCCAACTGTAGAGGGATCATTAAAGGGATAATAGCCGTTAGAATACACTCGTCCTACGTCTAATATTTGTGTTTGAAGGGGCACAGTCTTGATTTGTTTCGGACAATCATCCGACAGCCTCAAACATATGAAATCTTTTGCTTAGCTGATCAGAAATAGTCTACAGAAATTACCTTTGAAATTTGAGTCTTCAAATCCATGCGTATCCATAATTGTCCGTGTTTGAAAAATCATAATGTCTTAAGATATTACGAACGTCCCGCCATATTGGAAAACGGTTCGTCTTGATAATCAAAGAGTTATCCTTCCCGTCGTGCAATATCGGTCATCTATATAAATAGACTATTGCGTATTTTCAATTGTAGACTTTGTCAACAGGACACACAATTTTCAGACTGACTGGAGACCAGCCGCGTACAGCACGGAAAAAAATGAAAAGTGAAATTTTTTGTTTGTAGGTATATTTTAAGGTATTTTGCGATTTTCTTAGAGCTTGAGTATTTCTGAGGACTGTATAAATGTAACACAAGCCCAAAACGACCCCTAAAAATCAAGATTGTGCCCCTTTATTATTGACTATTGGTTAAATAAGTAAGTATCCCACCTTTGAATTTTAAAAAAAGCGAGAATAAAACTATAATATTCGGTATTTTTTTCAAAAAAGTAAGCAAGAGACGATTCAATTTTGTTTGGGAATAAAAGCGTCTGGGAAATCAGCGCTAAAACATCCTTTCGGGTTATCTATATGTTAGAGTTACTTTCCTTTATAATTACAATTTGAAAATCGCTTAATGGATATATTAAGCGTTTTATTACTAATTACTTGATTTTGTGGATTTATCGAATTATAGAGGGATTTTGATGTATAGTGATGACGCCAGGTAAGTCTACCGATGGATATAAACTGTTATTTGTCAAGTTTGAGTGAAATTAAAATTTCATGTTTCTTCTAACGGCTATTATCCCTTTAAGTGTTTAGTGTGAACCTCTTTAGTTTACGGGATAGCAGTAATGAATAATGTTTTCATATTCTGATTTTGACTATGTCTTGAATATACCATCTATAGTTTCAACAAATTTCAATAAAATGAATGTATAATAATGAATAACGATTTGCATTGCAGTTCCATCATCTTGTAAAGACATTCAAGGATGTCAAGAAGTGCATAATGATGGTGAATATTGGTTATATCCTGACGCATATAGTAATGTAATTGACACTAAAATATACTGTAAAGATATGTTGACGGAATCACCTAAAGAATATCTGACTTTACATGCACCAAATTCTGCTGAATCCCTACAAGGACAGTATACCTCATATTCATGTACTGTGAATACGAAGGTATTTTCAAAAACGGGGAAAACCGAATTTTTGAAGATTAGAATATATCCAGAGGTTCGTGATATTTAATTTTAATATAATGACTATTATTCCCAAAGAATTCTTAATACGTTAAATAGCTAAACGACTTCCTTTTTTATTGTTTCCTTTTTTATAGGGAGGGGTGGGGGGGGGGGGGGTTATTGCAAAATTACTAATATTCTCGAATTTAAAGATAGCAATCTATTTTCAAATGTACCCCTTTTTGCATTGTTGGAGTTAGAAGAGTAGCGTTCATTGAATTTAATTCGACGAAAATCTGTCAGAGGAGTGAGAACAGTGGGCGGTGGTTATTATAGGAGTTAAATTTCCTTGGGCTCGATATTTCCGCAATCGTTTCGAATCATTCTTCGTTATCATTCATCTCGAGGGTTTTGTTCCCACTTTAACACATATATCGGAGTGAAAATTAATAATTATATAAATCTTTAATATAAATGACAAATTTGTCGGGTGTTGTAATAAGGACCTATAATATTTGAAAAAATAACATCAATTAAAGTGTCATTTAGTTTATGGTTTACAATTTAAAATCGACAAAATATTATCTTCATTTAAGATTGTATTGATTATTTGTAGACGATGACCGTTGAACCTGAAGATTATAGTTTTACCAATCAGATTTATGGAAAATTAAGACCATATGGTCTTGCATATGGTTGCTCCTTATCGTATAATTCATGTCCACCGAGGTCCAATGCAGTATTAAATATAACAAGTACTGGCCTTGTATTCAATTCCCCGGTAGGTAGTAGGCCCATATTTCATCAAGATCTGGGCATCGGTTGCAGACTTAACCGGTAGATAACCTTGTCACTCATGAAATGAAAAATGATTCGAGTTTTACGCACAGTGCGTGTAGAGAACATTTTGCTAGAATAGTTTCTCGCCCGAAAAATAAGACTTACTGCAAGAAATCGGTAAAGAATTCTTTGGTATTATCCTATTTATATCAATGCCATTTATGCATTAAAAACTATTTGGGTTGAAATTTGCAGCAACTTGCAGCAATATTGGTGAAGCACATCGTTTTTAGAATTTTAATTACAGATAAAATATTGTTCTTAAATGATTTTTTACAGAATGACTGGGAGACCTATCATTCGTCCGGTAAAATGCAATTTCTGGTGAAAACCGACCACGAAGTTAGTCTACTGGGCGACGGGTTTTGTAGTGGTGCGAGACATATAGGCCCAATAATATTACAACCAGACCCAAACAATAGTAAGTTTTTAAAAATATGTTCGTGAAAAAAACAGGTCATTTAAATGTAATGCGTTATATTAAATAATATTGTGGTTTTTATTGTTTAAATGATAAGTCAAAACCAGTTGTATATTTCGATAATGTTTACATTTTCAATAGATAGGCCCTTTTGACAAAATGTTAATAAAAATAGCGAATTTGAATAATCTTCTCAACAGTCATTCGTATTACGTTATGTTTCATTTACAGGGCCTCCAGTAGATTCTGCTAAGAAACTATAAAGAAATAAAAAAAACAACAGAATTAAAACGGTTATATTATGAAGTGTCGATTGAGGACCTTTATTTAGTTGTTTGTTGCAATTGAATTCTTTGTGATGCAAGTACAGTCTCAAAGTAAAATTGTTCCTTATTTGCCTATATTTCACAGAACTCTTTTGATAAACGCAGATAAAAAGTTAAAAGACAGCTTAAATAAAAAATTCGACCATCCATGCTTCAAGTTATTGACTTGACTTTATGAAAAAGAAGAAGAGATATTTTGAACAGTTGATGTGTTGGTGAAGAGTGGCAAGAAAGAGTGATAGTCTGAAGACATTGATAAAGGAGGGGTATGAAGTGTTTATATTAGACAGGAATGATATGACAAGTGTTTGTATATACCGGGTATGATATGAGCGTGATTCCCAGATAACGTTCAAGATCAATGTTGTTTTAGGGGAGGTATTGTGTTAAACGATCCACTGTTTTACATTGACACATCTTTAGATATTGTTTTCAATCTTTAAGTTGCTTCTACCAGATTTTCTTTTCTCAGAGAAACCATCATTATTACTAGGAAAAAATCCATAATTGGCGAATTTGACTTTTCAACGTTATTATACTATTGAATTTGATGTAGCATTTCATACTGTTGCACTTCTCGTTTGCTTGAAACCAACCAGATCCCTTTTAGTGGCTCTTACATAATTTATTTGTTGATAATATCTATGGTAAATAGGATGTTCTGAAATTATACTCACGGCTAATATCGCAGATTTAGTTTAGTAATTAAATAATTTTCTATTTAGATGCGCTGACAAGTAAGCTTGGATTATATTGATTGTGCTTCTGTTATACAAGACATAAGACAACTCCCCTGTTTACTTTTTGTCTGAAAATTGTTAAGGGCATTTGTGTTGAAAACCGCACTCGATTAATTTAAAAGGTTTTAAAATATATCTTAAAGGTGTTTCAAATTCACTCGAACTCAGTTGAAGTCGCAATTTGATTAAATAAGGGAAGACGAAAATCAAATAAGTTATAGAATAAATTGCTAAATATTTTTACTACTTAATCCTTCAGTCTGGCATTATGTTTATAAAATATATAGATTAAAAAAGGTAAATATTTTTTGTCAACAAGATTAGTTATTGACAGGAATAAAGAAGATAAATTTACCCCCCTCTATTAACTTTATAGCTTAGTATTGATCATCATTTTAAGATATATGAGTCTTATTGTCTCGGTTTCAGGCGTTTGATTGCCTTCAAGAAGTCCATTGGCTTTCATTTTCTACTAGATTGCAGAGGCTTTTAGTGCTCCCTTGATGTCACTCTCAGCGTTCAGAATCCAAGAAGTGGGCCAATACTGATGTTATAAAATGACGGTGGATCCTTATCAAGATGTGTGGTAAACTATCAATTGTATACAAAGTTACTATCAAGTCAATATTAAAGATCTAATGTAATCAATGTTGATGACCATCCCATAACGTGATGTGACTAAATTATCCGACCAACAACTATAATCACCCGCTGGTCAAACTACTCTACTAGGTTATTAGTTTCTTACTTAAAATGTGTGGGATTATCCAGATTATCATATGGCCAAAAACTTCATTTTTATACGCCCACATGAAATGGGGGGCGTATATTGTCGTCACCCACATCCGTCCGTCCGTCCGTCCGTCCGTCCATCCACAATTGCTCGTAAACACTCTACACGGTGTAATTCTTGACGGATTTAGATGAAACTTAATATGAGTGTTTATGATCACGCAAGGATGAACCCTATTGAAAATCAGCGAAATCGGAAAAAAATTAGTATGAGTTTGTGCCCTTGTTCTTGAATGGCTCGTAAACACTCTACAAAGTGCAATTCTTGACCGATTTTGATGAAACTTGGTGTGAGAGTATGTTATAACTCAAGGATAAACCCTATCGAAAATCAGCGAAATCGAAAAACATTTAGTATGAGTTATTGCCCTTGTTCTTGAAAACGCGTTCAATTTTAGCTTGTAAACACTCTTGAGAGAACAATTTTTAATGGATTTTAATGAAACTTGGTCTGAGTATTTGTTATCACCCAAGGATGAAGCCTATTGAAAACCAGTCAAATCGAAAAAAAATTAATATCAGTTATTGCCCTTGTTTTTGAAAACGCGTTCAATTTTTAGCTTTTAAACACTCTACAAAGCACAGTTATTGACCGATTTTGACGAAACTTGCTGAAATTGTTTAATATCACCCAAGAATGAACCCTTTTGAAAATAGCACATATCGAAATATATTTAATAGGAATTATTGCCCTTGTTCTATAAAATGTGTTGGATTTTTGCCTTGTAAACACTCTACAAGTCACAATTCTTGAGCGATTTTGACATAACTTTGCATGAGTATTTCTAATCACTTAAGGATGAACCCTATTGAAATTCAGTTAAATCGAAAAATATTTAGTATCAGTTATTGCCCTTGTGTTTGAAAACGCGTTTAATTTTAGCTTTTAAGCACTCTAGAAAGAACAATTCTTAATGGATTTTGATAAAACTTGGCTTGAGTATTTGTTTTTACCCAAGGATGAACCTTATTGAAAATCAAATAAATCGAAATATATTTAGTGTCAGTTATTGCCCTTGTGTTTGAAAACGGGTTTAACTTTTTGGCTAATAAACACTCTAGAAGGTACAATTCATGACCAATGTTGACAAAACTCACTGAAATTGTTGGATATTGCAAGGGATGAGCCTAATTGAAAATTAAAAATATTAAAATATATCTAATATGAATTATTGCCCTTGTTCTTTTAAACGCGTTCGATTTTTGTCTCGTAAACACTCTACATGGCACAATACTTGATGGATTTCGATGAAACTTGGTGTGAGAGTGTGTTATAACTCAAGGATGAACCCTATTGAAAATCAGCAAATTCGAAAAAAATTTTAGTATGAGTTACTGCCCTTGTTCTTGAAAACGCATTCAATTTTAGCTTGTAAACACTCTAGAAAGAACTATTCTTAATGGGTTTTGATTAACTTTGGCTTGAGTATTTGTTTTTACCCATGGATGAACCCTATTATAAATCAAATAAATAGAAATATATTTAGTGTCAGTTATAGCCCTTGTTCTTGAAAACGCGTTCAATTTTAGCTTGTGAACACTCTAGAAAGAACAATTTTTAATGGATTTTTAATGTAACTTGGCTGGAGTATTTGTTGTCTCCCAAGGATGAACCCTATTGAAAATCGAAAAATATTTAGTACAAGTTATTGACCTTGTTTTTGAAAACGCGTTCAATTTAACTCGTAAACACTCTAGAAAGAACAATTTTGAATGGATTTTGATGAAACTTGGCTTTAGTATTTGTTTTCTCACAAGGATAAACCCTATTGAAAATCAGATAAATCGAAAAATATTTAGTGTCAGTTATTGCGCCTGTTTTCAAAAACGCTTTCAACTTTTGGCTTGTGAACACTCTAAACATTCCTTTTTGACAAACTCGCTGAAATTGTTTAATATCAACCAAGGATGAGCCTTATTAAGAATTAAAAATATCAAAATATTATTAAGGGTGAACCCTATTGCAAATCATAAAAATACCGAAAAATATTTAATGAGTTGTTATTAGGTACAATTCTTGACAGTTTTTAATGAAACTAGAGACCCTAGAAAAAAATAGGTTGGTAGGTTGAATAATTCATTCCACTTATTGTAACCTTACTGAAAAGTTTTTATTTGAAATAAATGCTGCCAGTGGGCGTATATTACCTTGCCTGGCAAGCTATCTTTGTTTAAAGAAATATGTATTTTCTCATTGTAAATATATAATGATATTAAAATAGCCTTCGACATTTCGCCCCTTAGCCTTAAGGTCTTTTTGTACTTCAATACCATTCGCCCGGTGTTCTCTCAGCCACTTTAAAAAGGCATATATTGTAAAATTTATCTATTTATTGTTTTTTGCTTGAAGTATTATATTATATCACATAGAGCATCTAGTTCTTATTTCCGAGATGTGAAGCGTGTATTGCCGTCAGCCATGTATATACGTCCATATTGCTCGAGAACAATCCAGAACGCACAATACTTGACGAGATTTGACTTAACTTTGTGTGAGTGTTTGTGATTACTTAAGGATAAACGCTTTTTTAAATCTGCTAAATCGAAAATATTTAGTATGAATTATTACTCTTGTTCTTTGAAACGTGTTTAATTTTTGGCTGGGGAGCGGCTTCGCTAAATAACCAACACCCCTATATGGTGGAATATGAAATTTAGCGAGCGACTTCGCTAAACATTAGCTCCCCTTACATAATGAAAGACCACATTTAGCGAGCGACTTCGCTAAATAACCAACACCCCTATATGGTGGAAGATGAAATTTAGCGAGCGACTTCGCTAAACATTAGCTTCCCTTACATAATGAAAGACCAAATTTAGCGAGCGACTTCGCTTAACATTAGCCCCCCTTACATAATGAAAGACCAAATTTAGCGAGCGACTTCGCTAAATAACCAACACCCCTATATGGTGGAAGATGAAATTTAGCGAGCGACTTCGCTAAACATTAGATTCTCTTACATAATGAAAGACCAAATTTAGCGAGCGACTTCGCTAAATAACCAACACCCCTATATGGTGGAAGATGAAATTTATGAAGCGACTTCGCTAAACATTATCTTCTCTTACATAATGAAAGACAAAATTTAGCGAGCGACTTCGCTAAATAATCAACACTCCTATATGGTGGCTAAACATTAGCTTCCCTTTGCTACTTCGCTAAACATTAGCTTCTCTAATTTAAGGGAAGCTAATGTTTAGCGAAGTCGCTCGCTAAATTTCATCTTCCACCATATGGGGGTGTGGGTTATTTAGCGAAGTCGCTCGCTTAGATTGTCGAAGCTACAGTATATAAAGTAATTGAAATTCGCTACTGATTTCCACTCTTGTATACAGGAGTGAAAGTTAGCTAACTAAGCTTACATACTAACAACCCTTTGCCTGGCAAGCTATCTTAAATATTGACTATTGTGCGACTTCTAATAAATTTAGAGAAAGCATTCAAATATAATTATAATGTGTATATTTGCATCTTTAAATTATTTTATATAACATAATTGGCATAAACAAAAGTTGTGGAAAAAGTTAAAAGAAAAATGCTATTAATTAAACCGGATAAAAATGTTTTATAAATAATTTATATGTCTGCTAACATTTGTATAGAGTCACTCTTTTAGAAACACTAGCATAGTTCTAATTAAGACAAATTTCAAACGGTTTAGTGTTTGTTAGAGAATGTGACACAGTTGTCCAAAATGTCAATTTAGAGATGCATATAAAACTGGAAATTATAATATGTCAACCAATATTGGCATACCTTTAAATAGCTAAGGTCAAGGACATTTTCGTAAAGGTCATTGAAGGCCAAGGCCACTCAATATTTTAACGGACATAAAAAAAAATTAAATTCAAAGTCAAAATTCTGTTCTCTGTTCTCTGTTATTACAGCTCAACAGATTTTTCTTCAAAGGGCATTCTTTTTATGCATTATAGTTCATACAAATAGTTTCAGTCCACATTTCTTATTTACACCGGAAGTGTGGTCACCCCACTTGATTTTGAGAAACCGGAAATTCTCACACTAGAAACGTGTGTCTTATTTGTATAGACAGCTTATTTATATTCAGTGATTTTCAGATCGATCAGTTAATTAGCGACTGAGTAAGATTTTTTGGAAAAAATTTTGGTTAAAATTTTTGTCCCATAAAATAATTTCAACATTTTATATTTTCAATTGTATGTTACTTACAATTAACATATTAAAGAAAATCCGAGGAAAAACAATCCATAAATAAGCCCTTCAGACACTTCCGGTCTAGTTTAAGACATTCACTTTCGATTCCAGCTCATTTTTTAAAAAAAAACAAGACTTGACATCGATTAAAATCCTAAAATACTCTTTCTATTTGCATTAAATGTATAATTTAAGCTCTTTTAACAACCTTTAAGATGGATTTTTTTAAAAGGTAGCGGCGCCCCCTCCCAATCCATGTTTCATAAATAATTGCAAATGATTATTATCATTCTTAAATATTAAACGGAAGTGATTTGTAGACTATTTTTTCCTTTAACCCTGTGCCAATGCTTCTGTTGAATAGTTCCTACAACCACCCTAATCTGTAATCTGTTTTAACATTCTTAAACAAGACAACTTGCTAGTCATTCCCTTTTACCAACCCAACACAGATGATTACAAAAAATGACTGCTAAGTTGTGAGATTTTAGCTTAATCTTAATCTAAAGATTGGTTTTGAATTTTCTACAGTGTTGATGTTCATCTAAGAAAATTCAATTTCCAACACAAACAAAACCATACTTTAATATAGGACAGCTATTTCCAGATTTATGATGCTATTTACTTCTACTCATACGTATCCTTCTAAACAACGGATTCAGACCACAGGTTAACATTATAAACCTTAAACATAAGACGACGTAGAAACTCTCTGCAGTTTGAACAATATCTAGCTTTATTACAATAGACGTTTATCTTAATGTAGTCAGTAACTAAACTTCAGAATATTAAAGGCTTTAAATGGAACGGAAGTTATTAGATTTAAACAACTTGAGTATGTTAGTGTCTACATGCATCATCTCTGATCCTTAAACGTATCGGAAACTGTGAGGTGAAAGTTTCAACAACCCTATTCTATTCGGAGTAGCCGGACGATTAAAGATACTGTATTTTTTTTTTTTTTTTTTTTTTTTTTTTTTTTAAATCAATTGTTAAGCCAGACCACTTATTGTTCTTGTAATTTTGCAACTCTTCGAAAGTAAAACAGTCAATCTTATACACAGGATCGAATACGGGTTAATAGGTACATGGTCGATAAACAGACTCAACTCCCTATGAGGCAAACTGGAACATAGAAACGTCGCAACTTTTACGTTCCATTAGAGAACCTACTTAGAAAATAGCTTGCAGATTATTAGCCAGGATTGATCCTAATTGACTCAAGGTATATTGCTTCGTTTATTATCGTATGTATAGGTTTATTAACTTGTTATTTAATCACGCTATCTGTGTCTTAAACGACATCTGACATTCTACAAGGTTCGCCTTATACAATTAAATCATCATTGTGAATTCACTGCCCACATTTAGTAAAGGTACAGATGTTAGGGCATAGGATGAAAGGTGTTTAAAGTGAGATGTATACATTCAGAAAGGTATTTCTTTTCTGTGTTCTTCGAGCCATTTTTGGCCCATGTGTGTCAGTACATAAATGCAAAACTTATACTATGTAAGCAATGAACGATAGCTTACGTTCACTGTAGTGAACACCCCATCCTTGATAACAATCTATAAATAATATAGCCTAATTATAAATAACATTAACAAGGGTGGGGTGTGATTATACATATCTAAGAAATCAAAACATAATGAAATGTGTAAATGTGAGACTGGGAAAAAGAACAAAAAGGATTGAGGCTACAAGTTGACTAACTATAAACTATTTGTAATTGAAGGACAGTGCATTACAACACGTTCCATACAATAACCACAAGGTAAACACTCCATACTCAAACTGGCTGTTAAAATGTTTATTCACTGAGACTTGGTGCCAAAAACTAGCCTAATACTGAATAAAAATTTCTGACTAAAAAAAGAAATCTTTATAAATAATTATTGCCTAAATAAACAGTTCTACCTTGCCAGGTTTCTATTGTTATTTTGTTATCTCTTAAAAGGTTCCCAATTGTTACTGCAGAATGCTATTTGTATAATTATCTGTATTTATTAATTGAGTAATGAGTTCTAAAGCTATGACTATTACAGTAGCTGGAATCAAATATATACGATGGAAATGTTTTATTAAATAATGACATCACGTTTTATGGATAAATGAATGCGCAGCAAGATTGTCGACCCGAGTGACCATTGATTGTCAGTTTGCTAAACTCGATTCCCTAATAAAGTCGAAACGCTAAACTCAAAATGCTTATTTGGCAATCGAAGGCTTCATATACAAGCTATATACATAAATATACTGTTACGGAAGTTTTGGGGAATTGTCGCACGCGTGCGCTTTATACTCTTTTTACGATTTTTATTTGTTTTAATATGTGCTAATGTCTGTTACGAATTTTAAGTAACGCTGTGTCTTGTAGGCCCTAGAGGCCGAATACTGCATAGATTTGTTTTAAACGTTGGATGTATGATTGATTGTAATGTATACAGTATGTGACACATAAATAAAATATTTCTTTCTTTTATAAAATGAAAATAAGGAAACCTGTGTTGACCTTTTCAAATCAGTATAGAGAGACCAGACTTGCACGCAAATGACGGCCCCTTGGATTGAATGCTCGATGATCTGGTATTTAAAAAAGATAAAAAGCTCTACAAAGGAAGGTAAGTTTAATGTAAGCGACTGAACTGTTCAGGAAGAAGCTTGGGCAGATCTGTTTTAGGAACAAATAAAATGAAATTAGTAGAAGTAATCATTGTAGCTTTTGAAGTTATAACACGCAATATACAGCCCCTGCATCTATAAAGTAATTTATGAATATTAACTTTCATCAAAGTGTAATATCACGAGGTATCAAGGGCGTTTATGATGACATTAACATGGTTAGTTATAATAAAGATAAATAAATCAGTAGACCACTGGCCCAACTTTACTATATTACCATAAAACTCCATCGATATACTCTGTGATTAATTTGATGAACATGTCCAATTTCGTCACAGAGTGTGTATTTCCGCAATGGAATGATTTGATATAGTAAAGTAGGTCTAGATGAGGTGAAATACAAGAAAATGAATCTAAAGTCCACCCAAAATGGTTGAGAGCATCTTTCAGGGTATTTGTCATGCTTCTTGGCAGCTTACAAAAACATTTTAAAATCCTTATTGTAATGTGATGAGAGTATTGGGATTGGTCTAACAGATTATTATATGGTCAGTCACTTGGGAAATGCGGTTTATAGTAACAGAACTTATCTACAGTATCAACGCATCCATTTTAAACAAAATAATGTGAGTGGGAAAAAAAGAACATAGTGGTTACATGGCAAATCACGTTCTGAAACTTTCATCTGAAGATATTGAAAGAAAAGCTACAGCGTGAATTTTAGATTATTTCTGCGTACTTTTATCATGATAAATCTGTTATGATGTTATGCAATGTCCAACATAATATCATCCGTTCTACCAATCTCTGGAATCAGTATTCAACACCCTTTGTGGTAGGTTAGCGGTTAATATTATCTATATGCACGACTCTCGTACTCCATTAAGAGATTAAGGGACGACCTAGACATGTTTTATAGAAATATGCTGAATATTACAAGGTTTAATACCAGTTTCTGTATCGAAATACAATTAACACGAACACACGTTAGTTATACTTCATAAAAACAGTGTGTGGACCTAACATGTACTTTACTTAATTAAACATTTCCACTAATATAGAATATACTTGTATTTCACTCACTGTTAACACGTAACAGAAGTTACAATATAACAAATAATAATTCTCACGTTTAAAATAGTGCTCAATAAATCGATTGTTGAGCTATGTAGACTCTTTCTGAAGAACGTTCGTTTTATTGTAAACTTTCTTAGCCAGGGGGGTTTGATTTATCAATGTAGCTTATACACAAGGGAAACTTTAAAATATTGTTCTTGAAACAGGCACACCAGGATTCACATGTATTTTTCAGATAATAATTAGTTACTATTGCTTTTGGGATATTATTTACCAACACGATGATTTCGAACTCTTCAGTTCTGGAAGATCGTTTATTTAATTTTACATGATGAGAAAATGTGCGAATAAACGAGTTACTGTAGACTTGATGTGATGTTCAGTATCCAATTATAGATACAATAGAAAAACTTTATTCAGTACACCGTATTTAGTCTATTCAACTCTTTATTCAAATGGATTGAAAGTAAATTAAATTGTATACAAACATTGAAGTTTGAAGTATGTTATAACTGGTATGTATTGATTAAGGTAGAATTCATTATCAACTCAGAAAAAAACTATTGAAAACTATGACAGGGACTGTTTTCGAGATAAATTTTACACTTCCGAGATAAAGCGGTAGAATTTGAATGAATTATTGATTTTAACAATTCAAATCTTTTAAAGCAATGAATAGAATCTATTTTATCATTGTTGCAGTGTCTTATATGCCATAGATTTCAATTTGTAAAAAGAAAATCGGTTTAAGTTATCAAGATGATAGGCCGATCTTTTCAACGACGGGTTCTCACTTAGCCGATCGCTATTGTTCTAATATTAAACCTGGGGTATGGTAATGCAATAAACAACAAGATTAAAACTATTGTATGACTTTAATATACTACATAAAAGCGTAAATAAGTGCAGCACTTATGAAACCCCAGCATTTGACCTCTATGCAAAGTACACTTTGAGGTGCTGTTCTTAGTGAAAGCCTCGGTTGATCTGTGAATAGACGCTTGCTCGCTAACCTGAAGGTCCAGGTTTCAATCCCGGCAGAGGTCGAGAAGAACTTTCGAATTTTTCAATGCTGCTCTTAGCGTTTAAGAACACTCGTTATATCGCCCTAATACTAACTCCTATCTACAGGTTTACAGGATGCAGGGTTGAAGCATATAAACATGTAACAGTGATGTTAGTGGTATGGTGACTGGAATATTCACCTATAGCAATCTTTGTCCAATACAACTAGTAATAAAGCAAGCAAGTTGCTTAAGAGTCTTCATGAGAAATCCCCTATGTCTTTAGGCAGAAAAAAGTCAAAAAATCAATGACAATGTTGTTCATAGCAAACTAAAAAACAGGTACTATACTTCTCGCTAATTTCAGATCAGAGCTGAAGAAAATACTCAGCAGATCAAGATCTTTAACCCATTGGTTCCACCCTAATATTACCACCAACACTCAGTTCTGACATTACTCATTGTTGAAAGATGTTGAATCCTGCAGTAACAGTATCAAATCTAATGAACTCAGACTTCCATTTCAATTGAAGCCTTTAATATTCTGAAACATGAAGTTTAGTTACTGACTACATTAAGATAAACGTCTATTTTAATCAAGCCAGATATTGTTCAAACTGTAGAGTTTGCACGTTGTCTTATTTTTAAGGTTTATAATGTTTACTTGTGGTCCGAATCCGTTGTTTAGAAGGAAGCCTCGTAC
Source organism: Nipponacmea schrenckii (assembly GCA_030562195.1). Classification (NCBI taxonomy): domain Eukaryota; kingdom Metazoa; phylum Mollusca; class Gastropoda; family Lottiidae; genus Nipponacmea; species Nipponacmea schrenckii. The sequence goes on along the minus strand of CM060200.1, from coordinate 21,755,056 downwards.
TGAGATTAAGTAACAGACGATACGTGAGTTTCATTCTTTACAAGACAGAAGTAGAAATAAATAGCATCATAAATCTGGAAATAGCTGTCCTATATTAAACATTGCGGGAGATTAAAAAACTTAAAAATGGTTTTCCTGGTTTTAAGGAAGTAAATAAAAATATTCCAAGATGAACATCAACATAGATGAGACAGAATTAAGCTAAAATCTCACAACTTAGCAGTCATATTTTGTAATCATCTATGCTGGTGGCAAAAGGAATCACTGGCTAGTTGCCTTAAAGTAAGTTTAAACTAACATGACATGAAACTTGACATTTTCACGTTAAAAATTAGGTAAGATTTATGGGGCTAGAAAAAATTATACGAAATATATAACGCCTGAAACCGGGCGAGCCATGGAGACTCCAATTTTAAAGGTTATAAGCTTAAAAGAGAAGGTGGATCCGTTTTCTTTAATCTCGACAATATCAAATCTTGTTGACACCACAATATTCACACTTTCACTTTTTTTCTATTTTTTATAAACTTAATGCCAGACTGAAAGATTAAGTCGTAAAAATATTTAGCAATTTATTCTCAAACTTATTTGATTTTTGTCTAGTCCCTTATTTAATCAAATTGTGACTTCAACCGAGTTCGACTGAATTCTAAACACAGTCAAGATATATTTAAGAAAGTATTAAATAAACCGAGTGCGGTTGTCATCACGGACGCCTTTTAACATCCATTCTTAGCCTAATTTCTGCTTCCCCATGGAGCCTTAAGATTCTTTTTATTGAGACAGCATTTAAAATTACTCCAAACTGTAAAAGTACACGAAACTAGACATTCATATATTTAGTTTGACTACTATATTTCAAAGGAATTTTACGAAGGTGTTTGAACGGAATAGGGTATTCAACCTCTTTCTTTCTATAAACCCCTTATCCTTGATCGATCTCTTAAAATTCCTTTGCCATATTTGAGAATATAGCCTTACTGAATAATACTTGCAAAAAACTTTTCTGCTAGACTACAAAGCACCTCTAGGACACTCACAGTATCGGCCGGATACAGAGCAGAATATTAATTATTTTATTGATGGAATTGAGAAGATACATTAAATTAGAGCAGGGAAAGTGAGCAGTTAAATCACTTTAATTGTGAAAATCGAAATGTGAGCTTATATTATATCATATGTATAAAAATGATACTAAAAATAATATATTTCGCTTACAATTGGGTGTTTGTGACTTAAAACCAACTTTAATATAAAACTAAAGGTTATCCGTCGGTAGAACTCTAAATATTGACAAAAGAAGATAGATACACCCTTTTACTTATATCAAGGCAAAAGTAATTGGTTTCATCTCATATGTACAATGGTATGCCAAATCAAATAAACAAAATATCATTGGCTGAAATTTGATTGACAGATTGTCAGTCACTTGTAATAAGAAGCAAAACACGAACACAAAATGGTAAACGAATTCTGAAACTTATTTAAAGTTTGTGGTAAAAAGAATTCTTGAAATGTCAGAGTTACCTTTTAATTCCATCATTGTCAATGATTGATGGTGAAACTAGCAGGTAATTTCTAAATGTTTGTCGTTAGATGACACACCTTGTCAGAGTAATTGACGTAACTATGGCAACGTTTTCTTAATGAAATTTTCAGTTTGAGTGTATGGAATATGAGGTAGCAATGGGGTGAACGTAGAAGGAAAACAGAAGAATAAATATTCTTTGATCTGAGTGAACTCGGGTGTTGATATTTTACCATCACATTGATGAGATTAACATCATGAATTATCACTACTTACTCTACTTTTATTTGCAGACGAGATTTCAACGACTTTGGCGCCAATTCAAAATACAAATATTACGACAGTATTTTTACAGACTTTATGGTGTTTTTATTGATGACAAATTTACGAGCTAAGTAAGGTACTTATAAGAGTAATTTGGTTGACGACGTGAGTACAAATAATCCGTATCAAATAACTAAATATAAATGCCTAACATAGAAACAAATGCCAAAGCATTGTCCATAATGAAACGAAATGGTTAAGATCTCTCTTGCTTCCTTTACTAGCTAGAAATTGACAGATTGGGGAAAGTTTTGTTGTATCTACTTGCCGATATTACTTTACACCTTCTAATTCTTAAAATGACCACACCTGAAAACCAATACGGATCAAATTACTATATTACTACTTCAATTATACTGGATGTACTCTTAATGATGTCTCGAGGATTGGATATTTAATTAAGACCAAGAACCATAACTCTTAACTTGAAAATAGATATTATTACAAGTTTCATTGATTAATAATGAATAAAATTAGTATATGTCTAACAAGTTATTTAAGATGTCTAGTCCTACCAAAAACTCCACACGTGGTTAATAACTACAAGTTTCTCTCCAATAATTATAATAGTCACCTGGGAAATTATTCTTAATTTCGTGTATTTACTTCTACTTCCAGTTCCACTGTTTTGTACTATAGAGACATTGCCAAGTTCCAGACTGGAAGAGAGTGAATAATTTAGATATTTAAGCTCGGAAGTAAGTAAGTAATAAAAATGACAGCCATTACTGAGATGAATATTTATTTGAAAAGTGCTAGGTTATAGTTCAGAAATGTAAATATGATATAACCGATTTTTTCTAGAAATTGTGTATTATATATAGATGTTTTGATTATTTATACAAAGCAGTACTTAGGACAATATCTGTATCATTTTGAATTTTGGTTATACTATTTTGGTTGCCAAAGTAAGTTTCTTTCGCCATGGACTCGTCGGTAAAGGTGTGATGAATAACTTGATATCATATGGCACACATTTTCTTTCAACTTGGAACTCTGGAACCATTGTGAAGTTACTTTTTGGTCAATCTAAATTTAATACAAAAGTAGATTCGAGCTTCTTGATTTATGAGCATTCTATTACAGGTCACTGATCGTATTAACAGATCTCTTTTCAAATTTCTTATTTGGTTGGAGTTGATCATATTTATATCAAACCTTATGGCGTTGAAGCTGGGAACACTGACCACGTCAAATTGTCGTGTCATGTTGGAAACAGCAGTATGAATGGGGAGCTGAAATTCTTTCGACATGATGGAGAATTTCCACTTTTGATTCCGAGTTAATCTTCTTGAATGCTTCCCAAAACAATTCCATTTCTAATTTCCTACTTTGATCTGATTATTTGATCAAGAAACTGTTGTGGTCAAGTTTCTATGGTATAAAGGTAATGTAGATTGTATATCAATGTAATAAGCGTTAAGAATGTAATGATGTAGAAAACGTAATTATTATTTTAGGCTGGGTTCCACCAACTGTTATAATTCAGGTGTTGTATTGTTCCTAAATTACCTCAATCTATTATATGTTACAATGTCTACCCTACCTATATTCCATCATTGACCTATTAAAGAGATGTAAAGGGGTATTCTAAAAAGTGTATATGTTTCGGGACAGAATTTGCACCATTCAAATTTTCAACAAACGGGACGTCATTAAACACTCAAGAGTCAAAGATATCTTACTGAAATTGGAATGAAGTAAATAAATTGTTCCCAATACACATACCAAATTCAAAGAGAAAACCTCTTCAACGTATAATCTTAGAGCAAATAAGGGCGATTCTGTTCGGTGTATCAATATTTAGATTTTTGTTGTTGAATAAACATAACCCATAGTTTTCGATAATTCTGTGAATTTTGCACCTCTTGAGAGCCTAAGATCAATATCAAGAGTTCCCCTTAAAAGGGTTGTTGCATCACAATTCTTTAAGATCAAAGTTGTAATCCACTCTTATTTATATCGGGGCAAGAATGTTGCTTAACTTAGACTGAATGGTTGTAAACGTCGACAAAACCATGAAGTAGAAAAATAATATGATTCTGAATGCTGTCCTCGATCGTTCAAGATGGAAAAAAGGTTTAATAAAAGGCGTAAGATTTGTGCATATGCTGGGAAACGATATGAGCTAACTCATTTGATATTTTTATACTCAGTTCATATAATGTAGGGTTCTGTCACTACCTTGTCCGTATTGAATACAATTGGTGAATGAAGTATACGAGTTGAAGGTTTAATCCAGTAACATCCTTTCAAATAAATGTTAAAATAATGTTTAGGGTAAATACAATAATATTTATTTGGTTGAGAGCATTATTCACACACATGCTCTCTAACATTTTATATAATCATTGTAATTGTCAGTAAGGTGTGTTTCAATAATTATATAAACTATAATTAACTGTAATTGTTATGATTGTAAGCGGTTTATGTACATGAAAAAGATTTCCTTTTAAGAACAAGGAAGGTAGTTCACACCCTCGTTAAAGCCAAATTATCATCTGAATTTGAGTGATGTATAAAAATTTCATCCGTGTGCCATTTGATAACGACGTAAAGCTGACAACTTCACAGAATGCGAAATAATAAAATGTGAGATTGGCCTCTGACGTTGGTTAATGTAAAATGTAATGATAAAAAGACGTAAATTTTATGGATATAACTTCTCAATAATTTGATATAAACAGAGTATATGGGCCAATGGCAATTCATTTTTATACATTTTCCTAATTGACAGAAAGGGTTACACTTTAATAATTCTTTGTCTCAAGAAAGTATCTGTATTGTAATGGAACCAGGTCCCTGGTGTCAAATGATGAGATATGAACTATCTTTCCAAAGAAATCCCTCGATACTAAAATAATATAAATACAAGAGGTCTCTAAAGCCATCAATAATTCTGTATAATTCAATATTCCTCGCAACTCTCGCATTTTCTTATCTTTTTCACTTTATAAATATGTTTTGTTGAGTCCTCTTGGAATTCTATATTAAAATTAACCCGAATTATTAAAGCATTGCTATATTGATTCAATTTATCTTCTTTACCAGATTCGGAATTTAAAAAGTAATGATAACAATTCAATACTAATCTTTTTTCCCAACAGAACAATTTTTTATTCTGAAACGTTTTGTTTTTACAGACATACAAAAAGCCAGAAATAATTTTCTGATCAACAGATAACTTATAAACGCAAAATATGTCAAATAATTTTTTTTTAAGATTTCCAGGAAATTTATGAGCAAAATTAAAATTGTTTTGATGAACCCTTTGATTAAGTTGGTTTGAAAACCTCAAGTGTTCATTATTATTATATTAAAATTTAATATTGAATCATAAACTACAGCCATTCGACATTCGTACTTCAATGGTTGCCTAATGTTAACATGCAGTTGTGGTCTAAGGGAGAGTAATCCATTTCTATATGGTATATTCATAGATGTTTGAAAAATAAAATAGAGGACTCGCACCACCTTCAATTAATTTTTCCAGATCTCACAGCAGCTTAATTGGTTCAACAACAATTTATACTCTTTTGTTAGTTGGTCCAAATATAGGGCAAGGGTTAGCTAGGGTTATGTCATTCTATATTTCACACCTATGCTGTAATACTTTAAATGTTAGAAAAGATAGTATTTGACTTTCTAAAAATTCGCCAATTGGGACTCGAACCAAAGATATTATTATGGTACTAGTCGCTTAGTATAACGATACTAGATAAAACCTGTTAATAGTTTTAAAGAACTAAAGGATAGCATCCCAAAGGTATTCTGTATGAATGAAAAATAAAATATCCAACAATAAACAACTGAAAATCACTCTAGAACTAATTAAATATTATAACATGACCTTGTTACTGGCCCTCAACTGTGGAATGAAAAACAAACTGAAGTTGATTCATAACATATGTGGTGTATAGAAACAGAGGATAGAGTTGTTGTGTTCACTTCTGTGGAGTTTAGTTAGGATAAATAACGTTGACTGATCAGACTTAAAATGGTGAGATTTTTTCCATACCCTTTTTTATGACTGCACCATGCGCCATGTTTATACATGTAATCTGATATATATGATTGGCAATTTCTTCAAAACTTGTTTTCTTTTCAGAATTGCTTCGTCAGTCTTACAATAGTTGTTCTTACATTGATAAATCTGGAAACACTAATAGCAACTGATTGTTCCCGATTCTCAAATGGGTGTAGTACTCCATTTGACGGACCATTGTTTTATAAGACATCTTTTACCCCAGCCTGTGATCGGCATGACGTCTGTTATAAATGTGTAAGTAAATTTAATATTTAATTTAGAAATCTCAAGTCTTTGATTATAAAGGCAAAACAAGCCGGAGCAATTTCTTTACATAAAGCTTTCATTGAATTGCACATTAAAATTAGATACATAAAGCCGACAGCAGTGAATGTGGAAATATACACCTACCTAATGCTTTGTAGATTTCCAGTAGGAGAAAGAATTGTTCCACTCTTTGTACCATTGGAACAAGTTCTTGCACGATATATCGCTGAATCGATGTATCGCGATTCAAGATGCCACGATACGCGTATAGTATTGCGAAGTGGTGTATCGATACTTGACAATAGATGACATTATTTTTTAGTCAACAGTTTATATGTGATATACCCCAGAAAACTTGTTAAATTACTAGTTATAACATTCTGTTACCTCAAAATATAAGTTTCAATTATGAAATATTTTTAATTATAAAATGTAATGGTTTTTTTTTATCTATAATCCCTTGTATCGCGATACGTATCGTACCGTGGCATGGTTTGAAATGCCCAGCACTAGAACAACTGACAGCCATGGGGCATTGTTGAACCGAATAAAATACTATTTTGATATATTTCAGGGAGTATCGTATGGTAAAATACGATCTCGGTGTGACCAAAGTTTTTATCAAAACATGAAAACCATATGTCGCAGACGATATTCAGGCTTCAAAAAGATCCGATGTAAAATAGCTGCTAGAATATACTATCTGGCCACAAGAGTTGGAGGTATTAACAAATTTAAAAACCAACCAAAACCATGGTGTTCTCCAGCTGTAGAGCCTTGTCTTCAACCAATTTAAAGCCACGATTTATAAATAATATCTACATGTATATTCTTTTCTTTTCATTGCTAGAAGTTAGAGAGTTACAAGCATACAAACATGTTCATTTTTTTTTGGAACGGTTGAAAATCCGATGTGTGGTTTACACTTATTAAAAGAAGGGATCAACTAAATCCGTATATATCCGATCAAACCGCACTGTGCATAGAAAATTGTAACACTGTCCCTTTTCTTTTACTAAAAGCAGTGGACAAAAAACTGTTTTAACTACCATATGTATTTTATGTTCTAGTTTAACAGATGTTGTCATAATTTTTGTTCTTTATCATCCTATCAACCTTCAGGATCCTTTATAAATTGCATTACCGCCTTTTCCGCAGAAATTCCAACTGTTTTGTGATTTTCGCAACAATCTTTTCATGTGAGAGAATATATCCTGACTGAATAGATCAAAATAAATTATAATTGACCAAAAAGTTCATTCTTGACTTTAAAGCATCTTATTATCCCCAGGTTTAATATATATTATAATACAGTATATGTTATATATAACTCTGATTTTATAACAGAATAGTTTATTCTATAATTAAATATTGACATTATCAAATAAACATAACAAACTATGGACTACAACATTCACTCTATGACTATCAATATTAACATCACAATAAATGGAAACATAACTTTAACCCTGTGCAAGTGCCTTTTTTTGGCAATCATCTTAATCTTTAACATATCAATTGAAAACCTATTACATCTTACCAATCTTCTTGTCATGTACACTCAAAATACAATATTATGATCATTTAAGCATAATCTTTGTTTCATAATATATACAGTATTCAGTACAATTCTTTTATAAATCTAATTTAATCCAAAATCCTTTAATCAAAAGGAATGAGATTCCAGAAAATGTTTCAAACTTAGTCCCCTAAACTTATTTGAAAAATTGATATGAGTTCACCATTTTAGAAAGTTGGTTTGGTTTTGAATATGTGTAAAGTACTAGAAATGCACAAAAATCACACAAACCTTCAATATAATTGGTTAAAATATGCAAAGATGAGATTTAATTTGAACTTTTCAACAGGGATAATTCTGGATAAACATGGATTTTAAGGTCCATAAAATGGTGAACTGTGAATACTATGAGTGATAAGCTGAGCTAGAGAATTTCCATTTCTGAGACTAAGGTATGATCAGTCAAACTGAATCTGTCCCTTCAGATATATTCATTCTCATTCAGTGATCTAAGGACACAAATTTATTCTCTGTAAATAATATAATGATAGTCACAAATATACATAGAACATAATAGAGTAGCCTACACAGCTAAGATCCAGTTATATCAAAGTGATTTCACTCATAATGATATATAATTGTTGTATTCTAATAACCCATTATGTTTTGTTTCTCATACAAATATTTGCATAAAAAAATTATGTATGACTTTAATTGAGCACTTAAAATGCAGATTTAAAAAGAAAGAAAAAATCATATTTTACAAAGCATATCAACAAAGGTCCACAACTAAGGATCCCTTCTACCACCTTTTGCCATGATCTTTCCTGAATTAGGCAACCAAGATTAAAACCCACAGCAATCATTGTTTGGGCATTACCTAGAAAATAATGAGTAAAGAACCAATGCTCTACCTGACTTTGTGACAGAACATTGCTAAATTTTTAATTATATTCTCTATAGTTTAATATAACTGTCATATTGATAGAGACAAAAATTTGGAAACGATTCAAATTCCTTACAATTAAGACAATTTTTATAAGCAGTTGAGCTTAGATGACCAATATCTTTTTTTTACTTAAAACAGCACAAGAAATATGAAACACAATATAGAAGGCACTTTTATGAAAATAGGGACTTAAAATTAAATCAAGAATAATAAATACATATGAGCTTTTTGATCCCTTTATAGTTAACACAAATAAAATCTTTAATCTTTTGAATATTTTGTTTCCTTGATAACAAAGAGGGACATAAAAACTGAGATCAACTCGGATTGTAAAAGCAAGTAGGACAAAGTTTCCATGATAAATATTGCTTTATTCATTGCTTGATATCTAAGGGATTTAAAGGGATTGTGAAGCGGTTGTTTTAAACTTTTATTGTGTATCTGGGGACAATTATATAATCAATTACACCACTCCAATTTCAGGCAGATGTGTGTGGCTTTACTCAGACCTGAGTAAGCTTCAAGACATAATGGAGGATAGACTGGCTGGAATTTTTCAGGTAGCTAAAATCATCCACTAGTTTACATCAATCCAATTACTACTATTTCACAATAGTGTTTATACATCCATTGTTTAGTGATATATAGAAATACTTCTATTTCAGTTCAGTGTATACATTAGTATACAATAACAAAATATTTTCATTGTAAATATAGCGCTAAATACATCAATTGTTCAGTGATAAAAAAATAGAAATACTCCTAAATTATTTCAATTCACTGTATACAAAGCACACAAATCAAACAAAAACTTAACTTAAAAACAGAAATCATCTGTTAGGAGAATTAAATTGTGAATACATTAAACCAGTAGCAGAAATAGCATCACCCAGTCCTACAGTCTTTACTGGTTGTTTACATACTAACACAGGACTAAATACAAACTGAAAACCATCTAATATCCAGCTATTGACAGGTTCACTAGCATTAAAATCCCTGTATATATCACCCGAATATAGCTGATATTTTAATGGAATTCGTAAATCCACAAGATCTGGAGATAAAGTTTTCACATTACAGGCCTGTAAACCTGCTACTCGAACTCCAGCCATCATTCCTGATTCTATATTGCTCCAAACATTAGGATTAACACCAGCTATATGATAGGTTAAAGAATGGAAATGAATTCTAGTTAATCTAGAATTTGGGTTTCTATCAGAAAAACCATATGTCTTTAATAGCCATAATATGATATCTGATATTCGATGTATCAAAGGCTGACCATTCAAATTGTGAAAATCTTCAGAATGAGGTCCACCAGCTGCATAGGAAGAGAAAAATAATTCCTGCTCATTTAAACCTAAAGAGGTTATTGATGGCAAAACCTGCAAAAGATAAAAATTAATATAATATTCAAAAGAAGCACAGAAGGGGAGTAGTTACACATGAATAAGATCTCAGAGAAACAAACCGCTTTTTTACATGTTAACTGGTCTCTTGATTTTGCAAATGGGTTTATGGTCAAGGCAACGGCATTTCAGAAATGAATACAAGTCTGAAACCTTTGACTATTGATTGCAGATCCATATTTCCATCACAAGTTTAGTTCAAGAAGCTAATCAGTAATATATAATGACAAGTTTATGGGACAGCTGTTAAAAGTCCCATATGGAGTCCAAAAAAATCAAGATGGAAACCTTAAGAGTTCATAACAGACTTCATATAATTGGAGAAAAGTACAAACACATATTACACTAAAACGCTAAATCTACTAATACACAAAACACAAGTCATTTCACACAAAGTAAGGAGCATAGGCACTTAAAGCAAAAAATTTCAAAAACATGCCAATTAAAAATATCTCTTTAAGAACTTAATTCCATGCTTTTGGCATAACCTGATTATTTGGTGACTAAGATGACAACATCAACCTGTAACTCTTTATCTCTAAATACCCTGTCAATACAACATTTTTACAACTATACATATAGTTATCATGACTTAAGAAAATGCTTCGTTGACCATCTTTAGAAAATTAGCATCTGATAAAATGATGATTCACATTACAATAACAATCAGTTCCACCAAATTCTGTTTAACTTTCAGCATTATCATGAGTATAAGAATGTTATCAAGCAATAATGTGCCCTAGGTCACAGTCATGTATACCTATCTACATGTTTATATCATTAGATTCTAGTCTTAAAAACCAACATAAACACAAACCAATTACCTTTTGTAGTATATGTTGAACAAAGTCTTTGTTTGCCATGCTGGCTAGTTCTAAATGAACAGGTACATAAGTTGGTATGTTTCCTACTCCAGCTGTAAATGCATCAATTCTTTTTCTAAAGAACTCATCAGTTTCCCCATCTAGTAGATGTAAACCGGATAACAACACTAAATCAGGCTTAAAATCTTGTACATTTTGAAAGAAAGTTTCTAACATGGTCACTTTAGAATTTGATTCATCATAACTTGTAATAAACCTTGTGGCTACATTAGCTGTAGAATCTCCCCACCTCTCCCCTACTTTATATTCCATTATTAAATGTATCTCATCATGATTTATATGAGTATTTTCAGGAATGATAATGGTTTTTGGCATCATTTTTAATAATTTTGGTCCTATTGGTCCCGAAAATTGAATCTGAAATGTAAAACAGCATTGCCAATTTTTGGCTCTACTTGCAATACCATCTTCATTCAAAAGTAGTAGAAAGTTAATTTTAAAAGAAATTCCTTACAAACAACTTGGCTTGCTAACACAAGAAACTCTAATGGGACATCAGTTAAATGTTTTATTATGGGTTTTTAATTAAGTCAAAGGGATATTTTGGATGGAAGGATGCACTGTGCAGGAATTCATTCCTTACACAGAAAAGTTCTGCCATTTATTTCTATTGAAAATGAGGATATAGAAAACTGATTGACATACGTCCATGTCTACCTTATTGTCTTTATTTGCTTTTGAATTCTAGATTCCAGTTTGACAAGGTATATGTTGGGGTACATATTAACCATACTATAATCCATTGTTTCCATAAGTAATATAATTGAAAAGAAGTAATATTACTTACCTGAACATTTGGAAATAAAACTGATGTGGTTGTAGCCATAAGTGCAGCATTTCCCCCAATATAATACTATCAAAATAAACAGAAAAAGAAAATACAAACCATCATTAAGTCATGCATGCAAACAATTACATAATCATTTTTACATATATTACATATTATTCAATGAATATCCATTTCAAATTTTGAGAGGAAAAAATGGTTTTGTATATTTCTTATAAAACACTGTATCATTTCACACAGTCTTTTCTTAACTGATGTTTAACCACTTACCTCAGCTCCATCAACACCATCAGCAATCTGAGTTATTTTTGCATATAAAGTAGGGTCAGTAAATATTCTCTCTGCAGCAGAGCCTTGATTAAAAAAATGATGAAATGTTTCTTGTAATTCTTCTAAATTATTTATAATGGCATGGTTCTGTTGTCCGTCTGGGGAAATTTTTAACTTCTTCAATAACTTGACCCCATCTACTATAACATCTAAATTACCATTCACTCTGTACAAGAAATAAAATAAGAAAGATATTATGATGCAAATGACAGCTATTCCATTAGCTTGCTTTACATTTGATTGGTTGCTAGTCCAATTGAATAATGATGCCATATACAAAGACATATAATTTCAATTTAGATAGATTGTGGTATATTTTAACATTTTTATTACCAATGTGTAATCCTAAAAATTGATTATTTTTATCATTGAATAAGATATGGTGAATGACAGTACAAAACTGTGCTTCCATACATATGTTGAAGCATAAAAGGTAGTGATAATTTTTATTTAGTTCATCATTACTAACCCGACTGATAACTTTTTAAAACTTGATGAAGGTTGCTTGATTTCCGTTTTCCAGACGAGGGTAATTTTCTTCTCAAATTCATTCAATGCAATGTTGTCATAAACTCTGTACTTTGATTTTGAATAATATATTGCAAGAAAAAGTGCCACTACTGCCAACACGATATATTTCAACATTTTTTAAAAGAATAAGGTTGAGAAGCCTAAAGATTGAGAAGAATATGGAAAATGACACGTGTGAAAATATTATTGACAGCCTTTTGTTGACATTTTGAGAACCGTGGAACACCTCCGTAAACTTCCGGCGGATGTCATTTCGCGCTAATATAGTTTGATTATATCCCAAAATATTTTCGACTTTGAATGTTATTTCATAATGAACAATAGTAGTATGTATACAGAAACCATGGCTGATTTGCAAAGATTTGACTAGTGAACAAATATCAATCAAAATTTGATATAATAGTACATTCGGTACGTCGAGTGTGAAATCGAGAATATTTTCAAAGTGTAGTAATTTTATTTGTTCGAGATGTCAAATTCTTAAAACGAAGTAATCCGAATGAATGATAAAACCCAACGCAGGCTTACAATTTGAAGGTTAACATGGCCACTGATGATATTTTAGAATTGCAAGTTTGGAAGGGAGCTTGGGATTTACCTACCGATGATCCATCATGCCTGGCAGTACTGGTAACATCGTTCTTTTACCTCATCTCTCATTGTTAAATAAGAATACTTTTCATGAAATTGATTAACATAAAACAAGATCTGTGAGTGTAAAAAAATAAATAAGCAAAAATCAAAACAAAGTGAAAGTAGCAGTATAAATATCACTTTCACATTTGATTTACGGCAACGGGTGCAGGATTTATCTGATGGCTTGTCCACTGTAAATATAAAAAGTGTTTTTATTGCAACTGCTGATATAATTCTAACCTGTACCTTTAAAAAAAACTTTATGTATCGGTATAAAGAATATTAGTCCACTTATGGACTCAGAGGAAGGATATTTGTAGTGTAGCAAAACCCCTTTTGTCTAAGATTTTGACTAAAAGAATACATAAGTCATGACATTTTTGTAAAGCCTTCGTTTAAATCAAAATGATAAAATGAATGTGCTTTGTCTTTTAGGCATATTGCAGATTTTCTGGGGTTCCTGTCAAATTAAAGAAGATCGGCAATCCATGCAGATCAGGTAAAAAGAAAATCTGTGTAATTTTTTTAATATCAAGTGAAAATCATACCAGTATTTTCATTTGATCATCCTGGAAACTGAAAAGTCAAAACTATAAATAGATCTATAAACTGGTATAAGATTTATAAAATAGATACTTATTCAAACTATTTTTTAATTGAAGGTGAACTGCCTATTATGAGGCATAAAGAAGTGACAGAAACTAAAGCTACAGAAATATTCAGCTATTTAAGAAGACAGGCAAGTCAAATATTTCAGTTTATATCATGATATTTGGGGAAGATGTTTAGTTGTTAGTGCATCTTGTATTATGATATCAATATTTACATCTATACACATAACACATGTACTTATGTATTTTAATATAAATTGTACTTCAAAATATTTATTTATTTATTTTGATCTCATTTATTCTAATGTCCCTGTGGGCTGAATATTAGACAGAACCTTGTCCTTGGACCTAATTCTGATCAATGCAACATGAAGAGTTATTTATTATTATAACTATTACACATTATAATTTGATATTTATTATTATTAGAATTTGCTGTATTTGACATTTAAGTGATTATATAGAAAATTTCCCCTAATGCTAATATGTGACTTATTATGTTCTATTTTAGAACTATGGATGTGATTTTAATCTATCCAATAAACAAAGTGCTGATGCTATAGCCTTCTCTTCCATGTTAGAAGAAAAACTATTACCAGCTATAGTAAGTGATTTATATTTAAAACCATTCTTGTTGTTTATAGGCTACAGGCTGTATTTTGTTACCTGATGTATGAAACTCTATCAGTTGTCTAGAATGTAGATATACATATGACCTCATAACAATAATGACATTATAATGAAAAAAATATAGAAGTTATAGGTGCTCTTTGAATTAAAATGTGGTTTTGTGTAGGCAGTGTTGTAGGTATTGAATTAAAGAAAATATTTGCCTTTCTGTTAGTTTTAATATAACTGTCACATTTTAGCTCCATCTTTGGTGGGTAGATGAAAAAACCTATTCAGGTTCAACCAGACCATGGTATGCTAAAGATCTTCCCTTTCCATTGGATTGCTTAATCCCAAATCAAATAAAGAAGAGAGCTTTAATGAGGGTCACACTTACTAAGGGTGGTAGTAATGTAACAGATATTGAACTCGAAGCTAAGGTAAACTTGTTTAATTTCATATATTGTCTAGGAAATTACAAACCTATATAGACTTATTTATTAGACCTGTCTCAGTTGGTTAGAGTACTATTATATAGCATACCTGTCAAACAGAAGCAGATTTTTTTACCTTGACATTTGTTCCCCCAATAAGTCAGTCTGCCCCAAATTAGTAACCCTAGTCTCGGGAGGCTCACAGTGGTCAGCAAGGAGAATATTGCACACCCACAAAGGCACTGAAATGATATTATATGCAATTTCTGATTTCACCAATCTTTAGATTTCTTTGTTTAGTTCTGAAGAAATGCTTTAGAATTTTATTATCTTCCTTTTTATCACATAGATTTATAAAGAAGCTAAGGAATGTATGAATTATTTAGCCTACAGACTTGGTAAACAAGACTATTTCTTTGGCAATAAGTAAGTTATGTACTTTAAAATTCGACTTTTGGAAAAACTTAAAGGTAGCAATATAAATTTTCTTCAGGCTTGTAGACTGATTGAGAGAAATCCCCCAACAGCTTGCAATTAATCTGTCTTGGTAAAATTTCCCTCATTGCACACTACATGGTTGGTAATCCATACTGGTGCTTGAAAGCAGGATGTGAGATTCAGTATCATTTCACTGAGTTGAGAAATCATAAATTGGAGATGTTTTTACAACAGCAATGAATTGGGTTTATCATTTCTTTCGATAAAATTCATCTTGTTTAATTTTTGTTACCTTAAGAAAATATCCTTAAAGATAAATAAATTTACTGCTGTGGTGTTGCAGTATCAGGCTATGAGAAACAATTGTTAGTGCTTGTCTCAACTTTCTATGAATAGAATAAATAATGAACCCATTTAACATAATGCCTTATCAGAAATATTTGCTATATATTTTCAGTCCATCCTCATTAGATGCATTAGTATTTGGTTGTTTAGCTCCAATATTAAAAGCACCATTTCCTAATCCACTACAGAATCATTTAAAGATGTGTGATAATCTGTGTAGTTTATGTAATAATATTTTACAGAGATATTTACCACCAGATCCAGGTAAACTTCAAGTCAATTCAAATAGATTATTTTTCTTGTACAGTGAGGCCGCTATAATTCTTGAACTTGCAATTCTATACTCATCTGTGGAAAAATCAGGATTAAGAAAAGTTAGATATATTTAAGATTATAACAGATGAGAACATTTAGAGAGTAGAGAATTGTCAAAAAATATTGTTATTAGTAAGAAGTGATGTTTTGCAAATTTCGATGTGAAGATTATGTTTGAAAAATAAAACCATGACACAAGAATTTGTTTGCTATCTGTCCTCTCTTATTTTGTCAGAATATGAAATTATCGTAGTAGATTGAAATGTGTTTTAAGAGGCATAACTAAGCTCTGTTTCAACTTTCTATAGGACTCTCAGGACTTTTTTAATTTCTTATTATCATGATATAGGATTGTGGCCTTTGCATGTCACTATACTCAATGATATTAATATTAAAGTGAAAATTTCCAAACCAGTAATTTCTGGTAATACCTCAAAATTCTCTCTTATCAAAAATAGTTTTCTTATTTGTAGATGTAGTTGAAAGGAAGAAAGCTGAGGAGAAATCGAAACCAAAATCCACCACCGAATACAGTGACTTCCCTCATCGACGTAGAAACATGATTTTATCAGCGATTTTTGCTATCACTGCTATGATGAGTTATGCTTTTCTCAATGGATTAATATTTGCAGAAGTAAAAGACAATTATTCGGTCCCGGAAGAGGAAAATGAAGACTATCATGATGGACATGAGTACTAATTTTGAGGCATTTATGTACATGATATGGTCTAAGTTTGATGTTGCAAGAATCTCACTGATTTGGATAACGCAGTTAGTAGATTTGAATGTGAACTTGGGTCAATTTTGACAATCAAACCCTTTTTTTTTCGAAAATCTTTTCAAAGGGCTGTTCTTATAACATCACATCAACAACAAAGGCAGTTAGATTTTATAGTTCATCAAATGATTAAATCTCTCATTAATGTATAGTTTTGATCAGTACAAAATAGCCGACAAAGAAGAATAACATTAGACATAATACTATAGTCCGTACAATCTTTTATAACTATTATGCTATTATCTTATGTTCTCTTTGGCCCAATCCGTATAAGTTTACAACAGGAGGGAAATAATGCTGACATCACTGCCACTAGAATTACATATATTATTATTATTATGCTCTTGTCCTCTAAGATTTGTTAATTATATTTAAATGTAATGTAATGTTTGTTTTATCTGTTGAATATAAACAAATAGTACTGATATTTATTTTTTATTTAAGGCCTCTTTCTGTTTATAAAATGTACTGGACTTGTATGTAATTATTGTGGTGATAAAAGAGAGTTGTTTCCCCTTAACTAGTCTTCGTTTCTTAAAGATACTCTATTGTATACTGTCCGTCTTGAAGAGTATGATACTGATAAAAACAAAATTGCTGCTTCACAGAAAACACTTTTTGAATGTGGTTCTAATGTATCAGCTAAATTTCTAATTTTAATTAATCGAATATAAAATCGATAGCTGCAGATTTTTTTTTTATCTCTCATTGACTTCTTATTTGTGAAAACAAAATTCGTTTATTTAATTCTTAAACTATTGTGCTCTATGAATCAAGATTGTTTATATCTTGAACATAGAGAAATTGTTGGTTTTATTGCACTGGGCGTAAAATGATAAAAACAAAATTACATTAATTTCTTCTGTCGAGACTACTAAAACTAAAACTTATATTTATTGTCTATATATAATTTATTTCTTTCTATGTAAGCACCTGCTTCAATTCCCACAACTCAATATGTTTCCACAGTATTTTACACACCTATTTTATTTGTTGCTTTTATAGGTTGTTAGACACGAATCAAAGCAAACCTGACTTTGTAGTTTTGTTTCTATGTATTAAAACGATATAATTGCTACTTAATCAATAGCTATTTATATTAGTTTTAATTTTGTCTTAGAGTTAGTTTGAAGTTTTTACAAAGCCTGTAAAGAGTGACAACCTGTAAATAATGACTTTCTACTTGGAGGGACTGTATTGAAGCGTCCTCACCAACGACCATGGTTATCTGAAATGAATGACTAGATGCATACGCGTGTCTACAAGAGTGATTTTCTAACAAGAACTATTCAAGCGTGAATGCCTACCAAATATGACTGCATTCTAAGAGTGTCTATTGCAAAGTAACTGTCCATCACTAACATACAATACTTATGCATGGGTACATTAATAAATTTATAGCTTTACTATTGTCCAGGTTTGTCGGCTACGTCACGTATGCCTGTAACAGTTATTAAACCTAGGCCAACCATTATCAAATATTCTTGTTTATAAATTTTCCCCGTCTTCTCTGTTCATTAAGTATGCAGTTTCCCAATCAGACAAAATTTTGAAAAATTGATGAGAAAACAGTCAATATCCCTTGTGTAGGTTGGTATTCTTTATGACAAAAGCTAATAAAAGGTCATATACATCATCAATTGGAAATGAGTCATTATTTACTCAATCTGGAACTGGTCTTTGATTCCATATCAGTCTTTATTAATCGTGTTTAAAATGAAAACATTGATCTGAATTAACACGATGTCGTGATTATTGGGACTTCTTTTCCGTTTTCTTGCGCTAATCTTGGAATAAAATGTAATGAATCCGTTTAGCTGTATAAAAAAAAACATGAGTTGAAGAGTTTTACAGGACATTAACATTAGTAAAGAGGCATACATGTATATAATAAGAATTTATACTTGAACGTTAATAAAAATCAATATATAGGCCTATAATAGGCCCCACAAAGCCCTTATTTCTATTTCTATTGATCTTGATAATAAAAAATTCTTCATGTTGCTAGTAAATCAGTAGGCCACAGTCTTCATTTCCGTTAAATGTTTCTTTATTGGAACTTCAATGGTTGTATTATAGTCATGTAGAATAGTACAGATCTTATCATAAACCTGTATGTTGCGTCTGTGTTGACAACGGACCCCTACAGCAACAATTTTTTAACATCGACACAATTCCACCAATAACATAATCGATGTTCACTTTGTATTAGGCTTTTGCTTTTCTCCAAGAGGTTTTTGGTGTCAATGGCCCGGGGAATGTGGTCAATATATCGTTCTTATTTAAATATTTTGATTGCTATACAGAAGTTCAAAAGTCCAAGAGGTGTAAAGGTCTCGAGTTTTCTCTAATTTAGAATTATCACCTCAGTATACAATGGCCTCCCGCATTCATTTCAATACTCATCTATATATATTTACTTTTTGATAGTGAATCAATATTAAATTGATAAAAGTATACATCATATACTAGTTATAAATACGTTCACATATTCCTAAGTGTGCATAAGTTGTCCACAGCGTATAATGAATTTTAGCTGAAGAACCTATAAATAAAATATGTGTACCTTATTCGATGGTTGGAAAATTGGACCGTAATCCAAAGTACGAAAGAAAGAAGCGATTATATTTAATCTGATAGGACCACAGCTCAATAGCATCTTATCACATTATTAACTTAGAATTGAAGTAAAACGATAGGAGGGGACATGATTCAACAAATCTAATCTCTTGTGAAGGCTGAGGAAAACGATAGGGGTTAAAGTTTCTGATCTCGTTAATTTATAGTTGTTAAAGCAAGGGTTTTCTTTCATTTGATAGCAGATTTGTTGTTATAAATTTGTTAAATGTGAAAGGCCTTTGCAGACAAGATTGCTCTTACAAGCGCGGTATGCAAACATTTTCATTATCCAAAAATTATACCTAAAAATATTTCTCAAGCATAATATTTACATCAATGTATCTACTTGATCAAACTGATTTTGCTTTAAAAGGGTTAATTATGAAATAAAAAAAATTGTGCTAATTGTAGGTAGACTTTAGCCTATACCTTTAATAGAACATGATGTATTGGATATTATAAATATCGAAGCCAGTTATTTTCAGTTTAAGAATTGTGGCTTAAATGTAGGCCTATATGCGTCAAGAATATTAAAATAGTAACTTGTTATAAGTCTAGAAGATTCTTTCTGATGAAATATCGAATACGAAGGTACAACGTGTGTATGGCGTAATATGCTCCGTCATGCTGAAATGTTCAAGGGAAGAAACTCGTGAGGATTTACAACGATAATACTTTAGCCATTACCCAACGTCTTCAACGACATTAGTTCAAGTTCTATTTATGAGTCAAGGTGTGCATTTAGCCTGTACATTCAATAAGATTATTATATTAGAAAATTCAATCTTGATGTAAAACGTTGGAGTATTTAACAGCTTGCTATTATACGTGAATGCGGAAAAATCGAAGATAATAAAATATATACTGCAGTAATATTACTCAAGTTAGCTATAGCAATGACACGTCAAAGCATAAAGCTCTTGGCACATTGCATTTTTACCGCCAACCCTCTTCTCTATAGGCCTATAGTACAATTATTTGATATTCAACTCGATTAAAACTCTCAATTTAACTTCATTACAAAATACAAATAGAAAACAGTAAAAACATATAATGTATGTTAACATTTCAAAATAGCTCACAAGTCGCATATATACTTTTTTGGATTTTACATAAAAGTTTATCTCGACATGAGGATTATAAATTTATTGTATTTTCCGTCAAGGTTAGACCTCAAAGTGGAGCAAACAAATAAATATACATTACATTTGTTACCTAAAAAATATCTTGATGTTATAATTCTTCATTCTTATCACTGAGTAAATAATGTCACGCCAAATAAGATAAATTTGTGAATAATTTGATAATTTGAATTTAACATTTAGGTTAAAATAGGATGGGTTTCCTCGAGAGGTGTATTTATTTCGGGGAATAAAATTCGTAGTAGAACGTAAACCCTTTCATAAATACATGTAGCTGATAAAATGTCCTAAAACCAAAATTTTCTTATCCCGAATTTACGGAGCCGTGCACAAAATGAAAATGTGTCTTTCTTAACACTGCTGATATCGTAAATTACGATATTGATGAATTTATATTATTCCCAAATAAGAGATCAAAAGGTTGAGTACTTTACATCTTGTTTGTTGCCTGGTTTTGAAGAAATAAATAAAGTTCTTAGAAATAAGGTAAATTTGGTACCAGGTCTATATCGATTTGTAACTCAGTTTCACTTTGTTTAATTGTATTATTCAATTGATGTAATATTAACCCATATAGATCGTAGAAAGACGATATATATTTTCTTATCTTAGTTACTATACAAATTAAAATAACGTGATATAATTAAACTAGAAAAATCTATTGTAACATTTTATTGACAAAGAAAGTGCATTAAAACCATACTATCCCATCTTGATATATAAGAAAGTTCTTTGTCCTCGATTGACTTCTGACATTTTCATGAATTGCATTCCTTATGGTCGAGGTATGTTTTTAACTCACATGATAAGTATAGACTATTTTTATAATCTTTCTCACTATCAAAATACTCGTGTGTCCAAATTAATAACAGTTCTATATCAATGTTTGCCTATTCTATGTATTTCAAGTTATTGTTCAGTTTATAAAATTCTTCACTATTTACAGACAAATTATTGTTTTATTTCAAAAATATTACTGAATAATTACTGAATAATGTATCACCATCATTTTGGTTGTAATTCTGAATTACATAGGTTACATTGTAATGTTATTTCAGCGTAATTGGGTTTAAATATTTTCTCATCTCTACATGATACAATTCCTTACGCCATGAAGTATAACAAATCTATAAGAAACTTTTACAGTCTTCTGTTCCGTAGAATTCATATTTGCATAATGCTCTATTTCCGTGATATATTTGTATCTTGTCTGTACAATTAAACCAGACCATGACATTAAGCTATTTCGGATGATGCCCTTTCTATAATAAGTTACATCAGAATTACAAGTACGTCTGTACACTTTCAAGGCCATGTCATCATGATACTAACAGACTAACAAAGTAAACTATTACCCTATACCTGTTTACCTGTAAGTACTACATGTATATAATGAAAAAGTTCAAAAACAGTGTAATGAATTATATTGTCTACAATAGTCTATATTGAATCGAATAAGCAACCGCAAGGTTTTAGATCTAGATCAGTTCAAAAATTCCCGTGATAATGTATCAGCATACCTGCTACAGAGCGCGACAGCACTGTTATAAAAACTAAATTAAATAAATCATGCTATTGCGCTTTAGATTTAGAAAGAGAGTAAAATGTGGTTTTATTATGATCTTCTTAAAACGGCATATAGTCTCTAAATGTTGCCTCTACCAGTGGTAAGCAGCTATTTCTGCATGTCCTTGTTGTTATTAAATCTGACTTACAGTATAAACCGATAACTTCAAATTGTTTTGGTACATTACATGTATTAATAAATTGTACAGAGTATAGGTAAATGAAATGAATTCCAGTTGGTTTAGTAATATTCAAAGGGCTATATTTCTCTTAGTAATTGAACTAGATACAATGTTTACTTATCTATCAATGGAATATTATTAGGTATCAATAACGTTAGGTTATCTGTCAAGGATGGAATATATTTGGATATCTATCAAGGATAGAATAAACTTGGTCTCCTACAAAAAAGGATAATGTTTGGTTATCTGAAAAGGATGTAATATATTTGAATATCTATCAAGGATAGAATATACTTGGTCTCCTTCTCATGAAGGATAATGTTATCTGTCAAGGATGTAATATATTTAGTTACATGTATATGTTAAGGATGGAATATATTTGGTCATCTGTCAAGGATGGAATATATTTGGTTATCAATCAGGGATAGAATATGTTTGGTTATCTGTCAAGGATGGAATATATTTTGGTTATCTATCAAGGACGGAATATATTTGGTTATCTATAAAGGATTGAATATATTTGGTTATCTATCAAGGACAGAATATGTTTGGTTATCTATCAAGGATGGAATATATTTGGTTATCTATCAAGGACGGCACATATTTGGTTATCTATCAAGGACGGAATATATTTGCTTATCAATTAAGTATGAAATATATTTTGTTATCTATCAAGGATACAGTATATTTGGGTAGCTATCAATGATAGACTATTTTTGGTTAATTACAATAAATTATTTTTGTTCGTCTATCATCGATCGAATATTTTCGGTTATCTCTCAAAGATAACACATCAACATGATACACCTATGCTAAATGTTGCCCTAAAAATCATTGCAAATTGATGATGCGGTAATTTTGATGTATTGAAACATGATTCAACTGATTACATCATGTACTACCATTGTTTATATTAATGTGATAATGAAATTCAATGATTTCTGTTGAAGTAAACGTAGTTATAATCCAGTTATCTAACATCATTAGAATACCTGTATGTCATTCATGTGTAACCAAATCGTTATTAAACAATAACATCCTTCCTTTAAAATACTACATAAGTTGTCTCTTTGACTTCAGGCCCTGGATTAATCATTTTATTGCCGCCTAAGTTGTAGATAGCTTTAGGCTGGAGACGAGCATTTCTTTTTAATGTGGCCTGTCCTGAAAAATAAAATAGTCATAACATCGTAATAAGAGTGTAAGATTGATCTGGTAGTAACTTTCAAACTAAAATATTTGATTTTTGTACGAAATGAATAAACATAATAAATGCAAATAAAAAAGGCTAAAAAGGGAACCTTATTACCGACAAATAATCGGAATATGTTTATACTTTGAAGCATACAGAATCAAATCTTCAAGCAATACTGTGCTTAAACAACAATGAATTGAAATCATGCGGAAATTAGTAATTTTGTTTGCTTTGACAATAGTTGAAATAGCCGTCTTTATTTAAACTAAAGATTTGTTCATAATCCTGATAGATATTTTAGTTATGTAACAAAGCATAAGTCGAATTCAACAGAAATATGTTAGTCTGATATTTCATTAGACTAAATGGGCTAAAAGTTGAGAATTATGTTACCTGTCATCTTAATAGTTTTTTTGAAAAAAAAATATATTAAGATTAGTTTAAAGAAGTTACCGTTAAAATATCACATGCTTGCGAATATTTTACATTCTTTGGTTACATTTTAATTTTCAAGCTTTTTGAATACTGTTGTTAAAGTTTCAACTAAGTTAATTTTTATTTATGTTTTTCGTATGTTATGGGATTGCACAAGTAAAAATTTCTTCTAAAGTCTATCTAAGTTTATAAAAAATTATCTAAATATCATATTTGAGACGTTTATTTATTTAAGTTCTACATACAACGCGGTTTATCATCCCGGTTTCCCCTTTCAGTGATGCGGGTCGGAGGGACTGACATGGAAAAGGTTCGGATGAGAAAATAAACCGAGGCTACAGGCTGTGCACGTTAAAGATATCCCGACAGTTGGAAATCGCACAAAGAATACTAATGCCGCTGTCCTGGCCCGTCTTCATTCGCCCAAAATATGCAGTAGGACCCAAAACTCCATTTATTTCATTTCATTGACATACAGCGTGGTTTGATTTATCTGAAAAGTGCAACAGTTGTTTACAGAAAGTCACCTTTATCAATATACATGCACTTGTAGGTTAAATTCATATCAAAATTGTATCATGATGTAGACCATTGATTCCTCAGCGTCTGGGTGATTGAAAAAATCGGTATCGATGCAAGCAGATAATAAAATGTATCAGTGGTAACTCAATAGTCATAATAAAACATTATATTAAGTGTTACAATAATATCTGAGTCTCACCGTGAAAGCTCTGCTGTCGTACACCTTTACAAAATAAACTGCTGAGTATTTCCGAATATCGCCCATAGAGGACAAATTGCAATTTATCATTCATCTACAAATCTATACCTTGTTTTGCAATTCAAAATGCTTTATCGAAACTGAAATATTAATTTCTCAAATCAAATAACTAAAAGTCATTCAAATGCGTGTAATGCATTCAATCTGGATGAATATTTGAAGTGGGACTCCATCTTTAAGTCTATAGACGAACTGTATGTAAACAAACATTGAAGAACTGCTGACCTGTCGATTACCTTTTAACCTCACTCTAGTTGTCTATTGCTACCGAATACCCTCAGGCTAGTTCTATACCACCTAACTTTATATAATTTCAACACCTCCAAGCCACCTTTACACTGGTCAATTCAACTTCTAATGATTTATTCCAGCGTATACCATTGCCTTTATATACTTACTTATTGTGTTCTTATTTACTTTTAACTGGTTCAAATGGTGGAGCTTTACATAAAATTATCGTGAAGCGGTCAAGGGTCTGAACTATCTGACAGGTCAATCATATCGTGTGAAAGACCCTTGTCCAGTCAAAACAAAACATGTTGCTCGTCTATAATTCAATAGCTGACTTCATATTTCTGACTACTTGCAGTTATTTTAAAAGGTAATTCAACTTAGCTTAAAGCTGGGAATAATTTCAGTAACAGAGGGGTGTTAATGGCTTCAATAAGGTCATGGTTTGACCCTGGGTGTAGCTCGTTGGGACAGCCACTGGTATCTGGTATTTTGAAGTTTGGATTTATCTATTAAAGAACCAGATATTAAATGTATATCTGCAACTCTGGCGATTTGATTGTTCATTGTCAATCGTCTGTTCTATACTCTATAATATGCAAATCTGGTATTAATAAAAAGCTACACATAGCGCTTGATATTATATAAACGAATAATTTGTTTACTTGTAAATTGTACTTGTGTCTGTTTAATAATTCTGGTATCTGAAAGACATATATATATATTTGGGATATTTGTATGTTAAAGATAGGTTATATCATTTGCAATTGTATACAAATCTTGTATTTGTATGCTAAAGATAGGCATGCATATACCACTTATAGCGGCACAACTCAGGTATCAGTCAGATAAAAATA
The DNA here is from genome assembly GCA_030562195.1 of Nipponacmea schrenckii. Taxonomy (NCBI): domain Eukaryota; kingdom Metazoa; phylum Mollusca; class Gastropoda; family Lottiidae; genus Nipponacmea; species Nipponacmea schrenckii. The sequence goes on along the minus strand of CM060200.1, from coordinate 21,729,326 downwards.
CATCTATATCATTAGTAACTCCATTAGTCTGGTATCTGTCAGATAAAGAGGTTTATATCACTTTTAACCTAACAAGTTGTGTAGGCACTATTAGTTAGGTAAAGATAGGTTTATATCACTTGCAATTGTATAATAAGGTTAGGTTTGTGTCACTTGAGTTACAAGTCTGGTTTCTGTCAAATAAAGATAGATACATATCATTTGCAACTGTATGCATGTCTGGTAACAGTAGACAAAAGGAGGGTTCAAATCATTTATAAAATACAAAGTCCTTTCGTCTCATTTCAGCAAAGTCAACACCGTGTATATATTTTTATGTATAATTTTAACAATGTATGCTAAAATTATGGCTATGTAAACAGAATTGTAGTTTACATGACAAAATAAACTGCATGTCAGATTTGCCCTAATTTTATCACAAGAGCTGGTCAGTGTCATTAGTCCGAAACTCTCATATTGAATATTCATGAAACAGCTCAGGTTTAGTGATTAGTTTTAAGACTGATTGTGACCAATAATAAAATGATTTTAGATTGTTGTACCGAAAAAATACCGCATATTTTTCAAGTTGTAGTCATCAAACATGACCATTTTGCGCAAAATGTCATTGTTAAACCATAGTTGGTCCCGATTTTTTGAATGTGGATATGATTTTGAGTAGAAGTTTGATAATATTGATCATTCCTTTATGCTATTCGGATACTCAACTGCTTTTATCCGGGACTTCAACTTTAAGTTAAGCATCTGACTCAGCGGACTACCAACATAATTTACTGTAGTGATATATCAAGAGTGGAGATACAAATATTTACCTTAAAACCTCAACGCTACATATACGACCAAACGACCACCACAACAAAATTCATCATTTAAAACCTGAAATAGCTATAGTGGCCACGACAAAAACGAGTGTTGTTATACCTCACGTTTTAGATGGAAAGAACTCGGGGGAGTTGTGAGATTTGGTGATCTGAATCTACCTTGATAACACGTTAACCCACATTCGAGCTTTATTTATTTGTTTGTCTCAAATTAGACTGAGATAAATTTGTTTTTTGTTTGGACACATTAAATTAGGCTTCTGTGGCCTTGCTTCACATCCGTAACATTTTGTCAGACATTCACTATACAGAATGTTTAATTGAGATGGAAAGCTTTATGCAATTAACTATGTATAGCATTAGACTTGTTATCATGCAATATACCTATGTTGGTAAATCAGATAATATCGTACATCCCAGTGAATACATAACCTCCAATTTCCAGCTGATATACAAAAAACCCTTGTGGAAACCTGCAAGGACTTTGAGGGACGTTATAAAGTATTTTGTATCTTGTCACAAACTTCCACGTTTATTGGTACTAGTACATAGTTTTAGTTCGCCGTATATTGCCATAGAAGATTTGTAGCGTATAAAAAGTTTCGTTATACGATGAATTCAAAAGGTTGGGAACCAAGACTTTAAATAATATTTATTTAGAGTGTGGCTATGCATTTTTCCGTTGTTAATAATAATATTATGAAATATAACAATCATAAACAACGCTGTAAAAACAAATTTGGACCTTTTTTGACCACAGTATATATAGGTCGTGTATATGACGACCACCACCAAAGACTCTCGAAGTACAGAGTTCAGTTAGAGCAGGTACATGTAGACAGGGAATTAGGACATTACCTCAAACTAGACATCTAACCAAAACAAGAATGTGTAACATTTCACAAATCTTGTGTACCTGGTGACGTTTGTCCCTTCGTTAGTATAAGTATCGGGGTTCAAACTTGGGTTTAAAAAAAAATATCATGTTTACAATTCCATGTATGGGCCATGCTTTAATATTTTGGGGAACAATCGTATACCTCGGTCTCAGGCACTGTTTGGCTAATCCAAGACATAATAACTTTAACAGCTTATCTTCGAATGTCATGTGTACATGTATTCAAAAGCAGATGCATTTAATGAGTTTTAATATAGAAAGAAAGTAGAAGACCTATTATTTTTGAAAGTCTCTAATTATATCATTAACCTTGGCAAGAGAATTAGCCAGTCTCAATGGTGTCAATTAAATGAACAATTAGCAGAAAAAAAATGATTTTAATCACATATTATCTGACTGTATGATTATCTTATTGAAAATCATAAATCATTTAGACATGGTATATTTATTCTATTACAGGGCTGAATGTCACTGGTCATTTATTCGCTGCACTATTCAAGTTCAACAAACCGTGATGACTTCACTTCTATACATATTATATCAGGCAGCTACTGTCACATGCACTATAGAGATTTATAATGATGGGATTCATATGAGCACAAATAGTGAACATCATACACAAAGCAATACCTCATCAAGTAATGGTCACACAAAGTTTTAGTATCGTATCATCATGATGGGCTTTGAAGCAGACAATACGATCAGGGTCCAGAATATACATCAGACTGATCTTTATTTAAACATGTGAACAAATAAAACTATATTTTCGTCTCTATGGTAATCTAATTAGTTTTTTACCAAAATCCCGCCATTTTAATGACGATTATTCTTAACCAATTAAAGAGTGGCATGTACATGTAGGTATCATTTCTTGATAGCAAGGAAGAATTCTGGGAAAGACAAAACCGATTTAACAATGATCAAGCCTCTTTCGTTTTAGCCTTAAATAAATCTGTCCTTATCCTCGAGAAACTGAAAACGCGCTTGACTGGTTAAAGATTCATTGGAACGAGAATTATATAGAAAACTGGTTAGATTACAGTTCAAGTGAATAGTTTAATAGTTGTAGGCTACAAGACGTCCTTTAAATCTGTGTGGTATTTCTTTTACTTGTGACGCCATGCAATATTCCACTTTAAAGCAGAACAGTTGTAACCATGAAATCAGTACTAATACACTTCTGACAAGACTGGTTTGTTATGGGGCATTGAAGCTTGACCTAATCGATGTTAAGACCATTTTTTTCTTCACTGCGAGTCTTTCAACTATTATTTATTAACGATTAGTTGATGTCTATTGTCATCTTCTAAAAAGGGAAATAGGGTGGGTTATAAAAATGCTACATAAACGATTTGAATGTCGGCATGACATATACATCATTAAGGAAATAAAAATATACTGACACAGGAAAAAAAAGGTTGATTGACATGTATACAAAAAAAAATCTTCATCGATTGGAAGTAATTCAGAGATATTCCGCTTATCTGAATGAGAATTGCAATAATTATTAATTCGCGTGAATGAATTTATGCTGACATTGCTCTAAGTGTATTACACATACCATTCTAAAACTACTACACGAAATCTGTTCGAAAGTTTTCTTGTTCGAAACTTGGTAATTATATAGTGGCTTACTAATTTCCGAGACTAAAATTATTGCAACCACATTAAGACCGTTAAGACTAATTCTGGTAACCTAAGCGCACGATGAGATATTTTGGGTCAAATTTCTTCCAATATCATACCAAACTTGTTTTGGTTTGGTGTGACCCGCTGGTCGCCTACGTAGGCCTACAAACATGGCTTTCAGACTTTTTACATCTTCCGCTTTATCATCTCAATATTCAAGAGAACCGCTCTCTATAATGTCTAATCCAAAACGAGTATCAGGTGTGTATTAAAGTCTCACGTCGATTGGGATATAGGAACAGTTTAGATTAACTCTGCGTCAAGCAAGCTGCTTTATGTACGAAAACCATGGCACTCATATCGTAAACATAGCTCTTTAAAATACTTAGATAATATTGTCTATAGATTGCCTTAGGGTGAAGGACATGCAAGTTGTTTACAAGTCAATAGCAAGCTGTTTAGTTATGGTACCACACTGAAAATGCTATTATTATCAAATTTGTTCAGTTACACCTCATTAAACTGGTAATATGTCTTTCTGTCTGTCAACATTCTATAACAGCCATGTGCCTGTTGTAAAGGCTAGGCATATGAACTTGTGTCTTTCAAATGTATAAGATATCACGATATTGCACAAATGCACATGAAAGTCATGTTTTTCAGATTGTCCCATTTGAAATGAAACTGGAGAATATGCATATGAAGTTGATTCCAATAAATGGTTTATGATAAAATAAAAATAAACGAAAGCTGGTCTTGACATCAGTGATGAAGAGGTGATTGGCCAGATGATCTCGTCACACCTGTTACCTGTAATAATATTGTAATATTGTAAAGGTGGAATAATCCATCCAGTTCATGTCTAGTATATATTTCACCAATATTAAACTAATTATACATTCTGTATATAAATATAACTTGCATATTGATTGTCAATTGATGTGGTACCAGGTGGTTCAATTTAACGACACAGCTGACAGATTCCCAATTCTAGTCTACATGAATAAAAGTTTCAGATATTTCCAATCGTTCTTCTAACATATTTGTAATATTGCGCATACATTCAAAGAAATAATACATCAGAGTTCCAATAAATAGTTTATTGCATTTTTTATAAACATAGTTGTTTATATAGTATTTTTAATATTGAATTTGACATTGGTTTAATATGATTCTTTATTTCGAAAACAAACCTTCAATGACACATAAGGAGCACAAGCTATAAAAAGACAATTTTATGGATGGATAAATCTGGAATATTTATTACTCTCAACGATTTATGTGGACTCGCACCGTCAGAAATAGAATAAAATTCTGGAGGCATCCATTCATAAAATTGCCTAGTTTAGCTATTCGAAAAATTAATCACTTGATTTGTAATTTCGAACATAATCCTGTCAACCAATCGTTTAAATTAGAGAAACAATTACAGGATAAAAAAAAAAGAAACTGTCAACCTTTATTTTTTATCATACTAATAATAATTCTATTTAGAATTATCATGTTTGCTTTTAATGAGGGCATGATAGCTTTAAGAAGCTATAAAGGTAGTCTTTCTTAGTATTACATGCCATGCCTATTATGAAATCCCAGCTTGAGTGTTATCAAAGACGAAAGAAAATATAATTTTCGTTTCCAATTCTTTATAATGATAAAACCTGTATGGTTGCGTATGTTACCATTGCTGCGAGGAACGTTATCTGAAGCGTGTGTTTCCGAAAGCTTTGTCTAAACCAAAAATTACCCGTCATGACCTTCTGTTGATAAATTTGAAATAGGCCTATTGTAAATAACTGTTGAATTTTTTAAAAGCCTAGACTTTGTTGGGGAAAATATATCTTTGAGCTCACTAGACACCTGTCACAGTCAACATTGAATGAATCTTTTTTCATTACTGACTGGTTGGGTACATGTCGGGTCCTATTTGAACAAGTTACAAGTAGTTGGTTTTGCTTGGTTGATTTTTACCGATTACGGCCCCTATACTACGTAAAGGAATGTATTTATTTATTTAAAGGTGGATCTGAACATTTTCCCGCGTCAATGAGGAAATAATACTTGGCTAATGTATAATACTACTTCGCGGAAAACAGGATGTAGACATGTCTTTGTTTGATCAATCTCAACTGAATGTATAGTGAATGGCTGGCCTATATTGTTGTTTAAGGCTTAGTCGGCCAGGTCAAACCGTGAAAATCGGCGTGAAGTGGGTAGAGAAAGAGTGTTGTGGTCTTGGGTTAAAGACCTTCTCATATGCGTCAATTACTATGCGATACCAAAGCTCATTTTGCAAATTTTAATGACAACTCACTTGAAAAAATGTCAGAATTCCTGACAAACTGTTATATAATATTTTTTATTTTATTTATATCACACATTTATTATAAAACGATTTGTAATCAATCAACAGAGGGTGTATATTATACATAATATATCAACTATACAAAAAAATATCTTACTACAAACTTGAAAATAAATGCACTTTTGGATTGCCATTAATTGAGAGTGCAGTTGCAAGTCCTGCATTGTCTGTAGTTTAAGTATAACAATAAAACTGTTCAAATAGCACTGTTTAGGATAAATGTCTTGGGGATGAGTGAGAAACACCTGCTGGCCTGGTTTGATAGGTCTACTGTAAACACATCAAACATACATAAGCTGTACTTATGCAGGGTCAATAATGAGCATGATGGAATATGAAGTGTAATGCCAGTAATTTCGGTATAAAAGTACAAAATATAGTTTTTGATATCCATGACAGCATGAGCTACTTCAAAGTTTACAAATGTTAGACATATACCACAGGACTTTTTTTCTAGGATTTTAGAGAAATGACGCGTACTGCTGGACACCAATCATCATAATATGGCATTTTCACACAATTAGTCATACAATAACATAATTAACATCATTTTATAGGTCATAGTACTTCTAATACTCATTCATATTCTATCAGTTTATTATGAATCTCTTCTACCTAAATGGTGCTCAAATTTTTACTATATACAAATTCAATACTAACACATAATGGAAAGTAAAAGAAATGATATAACCTATAATAAAACAACCAACAGTTAGTCAAAAGAATAATGATATAACTATAACCTGTCAATAAAATTTGAGGCACAACGTGAAGTATCTACATCATTGAACAGCAACACAGAATATCTGTCATTTATTAACCAATACAAAAGTCAATAGCACAAATCAATAACACACGTGTTCAGTTGGTGATGATCAAAAACTATTTTCTAGAACTTCAGTACACTTTACATTAGGGTCTACTTCCAAACTGAATGATGAAGGCATATTAAAATTTAATAAAACTGCAATAATATAAATGCCAAGGTATATGTCAAACTGTACAAGATGGTATTCCAAAGAATGAAATGAGTTATTATGAAGATCAGTTTTTATATGGATTTTGTTTGGAATGAACATTTTGAATGGGAAAAAAATATAAAGAAAAATAGCACTATCTTATCAAAGGACCACTGTGGTTTGAACCTTATAAAAATTAGTTTGTAAAAAACGACTGGACTAGAAAAACATTGATATATTTTGATCACCTTCATACTTGTAGTTGCTTGTCCTTATAAAGACAAATTGAGTCTTAATTCAAACTATTATAGAAATCACATTGTTTATAAAACTTGTATTACATTTAAATTCTAACCACAATAACTCTAATATGGAAAAAAGTAACAATACATTGGCAGTGAGGTCAGCATATATTTCCATATATTATAACACAAAGGCTTTATCTATCTGACAAACCCAAACTATTAGCAGTCAAGCACATGGTAGTAAAGCCACACATTGTCAAGGGAGATAACCCACTTATAAGTTTTTTAGACACACATGGTTTAGTTAACTTTATAAACTATTTTCTTTGTTATGGTCAGCTTTTTCCAACTGCCTCTGTTTTTCCAACTGATTAATAGCTACATCCACTAACATGTAAAAGCACCTGAAAATATCTTTATTTGGTTCTGTAGGAGGTGAGGGCGGTGGGGTGTTATTCACAGTACTGTCATTAAATGTCAACAATGCACCCTGTTGGGTTGTGTATTTCACATTATGAGGAGTTGAAGTAGTGTTAGTATAATGAGGATTATTGAGAGCATTTTTAGCTAGAGTTTCTGTGTCAGAAAAATCACTGAGAGAGGTATCACTATCAGAAACATATCCATCTGTTTCCATTGAAACTGGATAAATTGAGTCACGTGATGACACGCTGTCCTCAGAATTGTCAAATTTACGTCCATTGAAAACTGGTGGTGTATATTTTTCTTCTTCAAATTCATTCTGATCAAATGAATTTTTAGTTGTTTTCCGAGTAATTGTAAAATGTAGCGGGTCCATTCCATCTTTCTTTATCATTTCTGGTAAAATTCTACGTCTTGCATTTATAAACCAATTACAGACCTGAAGGACAGTTAAGTTAGCAGCATTTGACAAGTAGACTTTCTCTTGATCTGTAGGATAAGCATTATATCTGTGTTCATATAGCCATCCTTTTAATATCCTGACGGCCTCTTTTGGAAGATTTCCCCGCCTTTTCTTCATACTTGACTCCAAACCAAGTGTCGAGTCTCCCCTTCTTTTTCCATCCCCTGAATCATATTCATCACTCATCCAAGACTTGGAACCTTTTTCTCTTACTGAAAAATAAAGTTACATGAATTTAATAACAAAGTTTCTATTCCTAATCTGTCTATATGTCAGTGGATCTAATGTGAATAAATGTGAACAAAACCATGATGGCATCCCTGACCTTCAATCAAATACCATTTGTTTGAACAATAAATTATTAACATAATAAACAATACGGAAGCAAATGCAATTGTTGGTAGAATAAGGGCAAATTACTAATTTATAGTCAGATTTCACTAATGGTACGAATACTCTTCGTTCTAACTCGGCCATATTTTTGACAGTGACAGTTCACCTTCTGCCAGTTGTCAAAACCCAAAACGTCAAGTTTCATGGAAATGTTTAAATGAGATTTTTAAATGTCGATAGCGAAGTTGTAAAACCCAAATTTGATCTGAATCATGAGAAAACTAGAAATGGTGAACCTCCCTTGCCTTACTTGATTGTTATTGAAATAAGGCGAGCGGCGACCACGTGCTTTTCAAGGAAATGTTTTGTCATTGCTGAAACATCTCGCAAAACTTCAACATATTTACGAAATAACTCACCTCTCTTATTCCTCATCTTTTCCCCACAGTCCTTCATCGTGAAAATATCCAGTTTGAAATTTGAAATGGCACAATTTCACCTGTCAAAGTTATAAAATGGTGAAGCACGCTAGGTAAAGTTATGATGAACCACGCGGCTTGAATGCTACACGACAGCGTGGAGTATTTTTTGTTTGACAGATCTACACCACGTGCTCATTAACATATCAATAAACTCAACTGCTGATTGGTCCTTTGAGTTAAGGTCAAAGGTTACTAGATTGATATTTCTCATGTTTGCGAGCTGTTTCTGTCAATTTTGAATACAATACACGTCAAATTGATTTTCGTAAATTCTATTACACATCCTGAAATGCTAATATTTTAAAACTATAAGTAGACAATCTGCAAAAGATGAAGAACAACAAGAATAAAGAAGCACGAGCTATTTCCCGCTTTTATATGTCACGTGACTACACAAAGAAAGCTGTCAAGTAGCTGTCATTTCTGACGTTTGAAAGTTTAACTGTCATACCACGCTAACTTTGAGAATTTACAATTTTCAATCATTTTCAGTGGAATCATGAATCAATGAATAACACGTTAAAGAACAATCTGATGAGAATATTCATCATATAAGGTTTTAAAGTATGTCTAAAAGAATTTTTGTAAATTTATTTACTAAAGCCCTTACTTGGTCCTGCAGTGTACTCTATTATATGTACTAAAGAGTATTATAGCGTGCCTTGAAGTTAGATTGCATGTCTGACCTGATATTTACTTTTGATCATGATATGCTTTCTTACAGTTAATTGCATTATATGTTGCTCATATTTTAAAATCTACCTTAGTAGTCAACGTATTATAAAAGATATTTCTTTGTGACGCTTGTCAAACCAGTTCATTTATCATGAGTAGGCTTATGAGCATATTTTAGCCATTGTAGAAAGTCTTACACGTGCTTCGAGTCAACATGTTGGATTGTTAGCACCTGTGAAGCTGCTGTGACAGTCTCCGGCTAAAATCGATGTCGGTTAATGTTAATTATAAACAAAATATAAATTACTAATTGAACAGCTTCATGACTTTGTGAATATTTTTCAGAGTGTGAAATGCAACAGGCTGTTACCTGTGTATAGGGACTGATTGTGTCGTCAGCTGGACCGGTTTGCTGTCTCTTATCAATTCTACTGTGAAACGAGGTCTGTCTGGGGACTGTCACATTCATTGTTTCATTCGAATCTTGATTTTTATTCTTTTTAACAATGATTTCGAGCTGTCGACATTTTTATGTGGTTTCAATTGCCTATAACTGAGGAAATGCTATTGGTCTACCTAAATTATATAACCCTAGGCTGTAAATTCAATACTAAAGGGTAGAGTAGTGTGAGGTGTCAGTCGGATTATTTACACCTTAAGCGATTTTCTCATCTGAGGGCCAGTTTAGGTTACATGTTCAATAACTTGAGTTTAGAAAATAATAAAAATATCAACACCTTGGTTAATAACTGCTGTATTTATTATATGATATATAATGATTATTATAGATATGTATTAGTAAATGTATATAGTCTAGCTACAAGGCTTATATTTTGACTCACTTTTACAACAATCATGTATAATAAGTAGGTTTATTTATTTTCGTAAATAGTGGTGTATACCTCAGTTGGGATATACTCATAGTAGACTTGCTATATACTTGTGTCTTTTTTGTGGCATAGGTTCGAATCCTCAGAGTACGAGGCCTAATCCGATGCGGCCCGAGTATCGGCTTTCACTCCTTGATATAAATGGTAGGTGAATTCGGAATATCTTTTAGGAGTGTGTATCAACATAATTCTACCTTAATATTGCCAGTGTTAGTCCGTTATTATTTTGAAGTTGGTGTTGCATGAAGATAATCAGATTTTGGCAAAGTTCATTGTAACTATATACAAAGAGTCACTGAATTAATTTATTGAATCATTCATTTATTGAGCATAACAAATTAATATTCGGTATTGTCAGTGTCACTTGTTTTGTAAGTTTAACCACAATTTAAGGGTCGGACGAACACAATATTTGTTTTCTGTATAACAATGTATGATTATTTTTGGGGCCTTAACGATATATGGAAAAATACAATGAATCATAGACCAAATTATGACATTACTCAACCACATTTAACAAGCTAATAATGCCATATTAATGACGACATTGCTAATTTCGTTTTTAAGCTAATGACATGAATAATTCATTTTCACGAATATTTTCTTCATGGATATAGGTTCTCTTTTGTCGAATGGAGTCTTCTATTTACACTCTTTTTGGTAAAGATTGTGATGACAACTACACATGCTAGATTACCTCCCTTTATTATTGTTACGTTTAGTCTGTTTTTGGAGATTATGCCTACGGCCTACTGTACATGTAAGTAACGAATTTGACCCATGTCTCGTAAATATGTCTAAAAAATAAGCCAGACTAAACAAGAACAATATTTTAATGGTCACTTTAGCTATTAATTATAATAGCCGTTGATTCTCTGACACCTCAGATAATTATATCCTAATCCGCAAATCCACCAGCATGTGAAGATTAATGCGTCTCTTCTGATCACATGAGAAGCCGTTTGGTCTCAACCGAAAAGCACACACATCTTGTGATCAATGTATTGAGCTGCCATGCAAATTATTTCCAGAATTTTCGTGTACCTTTTAATCATTTCTATCAAGCTAATTGAGGAATCGCCCATTTTTATAGCTTTATGGTATTATCGATTACGTTTTTTGTGTTTGATTTATATTTATTTTCAAACCTTTCAATAAGACAAACCTGTTTCCAAAAGAAGGCTTATAACGTCGGTGAAGGTGTAAAATCTTACAAGACCTTAATAACAAAGACAAGTCCCTTGGATCATTCATGTGTACAGTAGTAAAAAACACCAGAATAGGGTCTGTATACTAAACAGGTGCGGAGCTAAATTTTTGTGACACTGATTTTTTAAAAGCTCAACTGGGTGCACCATATCAGGATATAAAACATTTAAATATCAAGGGACCTTTATGGTACAAGTGACATTGTAATCTGTCTACTGTACCCATGATACTGACAATATACTACGCATGTATTTTACATGCAGGTATGCACACAATATTGTACATATTATACATATATGAAGTAAAATATTATGCTAGATGCGCATGACTAAAACCAGCTGTCACCAGATAATATGAGTTGTTGCCTCTAATTGAAACAAGTTTGGAATGTCATTAAAATCTTCAGGATTCACACCTCCATTCATTACCATAAATCTTGTATTAAAATAATAATTATTAGTTTAGTCATAGAACTGTATGTTAAAAATATTAATAATAAATTGCTTATATTACCTGACACAGTTTGTATTTTATATTTTAACGGAAGAGTATTAATCGTCGATTTTTAGTAATTCTGTAAAAGGATGTTTGAAACACAGACTCACTGTGCAATAAATATATTTAGAAAAAAAAACCAACTGTATCAATATTAAGGCTATAGATTAAGGTGTACATTGTATATAAGTTTGTACGAAGTTTTATAGATCTTATAACTTATGTATAGATTATACTAACTGTCATTGATTTGAAATGGTTTAAATCGTATAAATCTTCTCTAATAACTGCTTTTTCTTTTTTTGCTCGTTTTCTATGTTTTTTCGGTTTATTTATTTTTTCCTTTCGAATAAAAACTGTGAGTTTGTTTGACATGTCAATGTATTCTCCGATATTAATTTTAAAAAAACGGATTGGTTACCTGTAAATTTTAGACCAAATATACTAATAAATTGTATAGTCTATTCGTAGAATGCAACTAAACCCATTTCAATATACTTTACGGAAGCAATAATCTATGCATTTTTCAAATATCAATATGATATACGGAAATATTTCAAGATTTTTCTGATTCTCCAAAATTACACTTTACCATGATGTAACGAGATATCACGCCATATCATCACAGTGAACGAATATTCATGAATATAATATATATGACCCGGAGTGCAAAATATAGCTTCTTAAATTGATGGATTCCCCGTAAAAGCTTAAATTAACTTGAATTCACTAGACATAAATGGTTATCTGACATGGAAAAAGCACCTAGTCGTTCAAATGGGACAATAAACCTGGATCCAAGTGCTAAAGACTGTGTAAGTTAAAGATCCCTCGAGAGTAGGTGTAGGCCACTGTTTCTCTCCTGGCACAGTGCAAAACGTTGCTCATCTGCATAAGCCCAGTACAGAGCTATACAGAGTTGGACGTAAAATTCCATTCATTTCAGTCTAGAATGACATGCCAAGCACCTCCACAAGTCACCAAACGCCAATAATCCATGCTAACGTATCTTTCTTATTGGAAGAGAAAAAATCTATAATCAAACTTATGAACATGTTTGCCAAACAAAAGCATATCAGATTCTATCAAATAACATTTAAAAGGTGTATATCATATGCTTTAAAAATCACCCAGACGGAAACGTATACTAAATATTTGTAGCACCATCTTGTATAAACGTACATATTATCTCTGCTTTATTAGCTGTATCGTATTGGCTGACTGAAATGAAATTTAATTCAAAATGTGACAAGTTTGATATATGCTGGATCATGTGCACACAAATGATAAAGGTTATCTCTTCGTTTGTTTATATTATGATATATTAGAGATTAAGAATGAACTGTCGACAAGAAAATATAGGCTACTTTACGTACCCTCACAACGTATCCTCTTCTGTTATGAGTTTTTTATGGTAAATGTTCACGTGGAGGGTAAATACTCAGTATTTAAGTCATAAAATGATAATTTGGGAATGATTCGAGAACAAGCAGTTCGTAATTCATCCTCGCATCTTCTTCGATCTCTATTCACTGGATCTCATAGAATACTTCTTTGTGACTTCAACGGTGACATCCATAGATAATATATAGGCCTAATATAAAAGATCCTAGGATGGAGAAAATGGCATAATATTAGATGTATGTGTTTTAGTGAACACCAATAGGCCATAGGGCTATATCACCAGGAAATGCGCCCTCAATATTCACAAATCTTTAATATGAAGGAAAACTTGACATTTTGACAAACTAAATTGAAGTCGTCTGTTTATAATCGTCTAGCTAACCCAGATTACATAATAATTTAGAGAGTTGCTAAGTATATATAAGACTAAACTATATTTATCTTTGAAAATAAGTCCACTCGGACAATTTGTCCATTCGATTTGATACACACTTCTTAGGTTATACATCATTTAGCATATTGATAACTTTTGCCTGTTTATTCAAGAATACAATACCGACAATACAGATCTGTATGCAGGGATGGCTATTGAAGGGTCCAATTATTGACATATTAAAAAAACTCTTTACTTTTTGCGCAAAGATGCGGTTATTGTAATATTGTATGAAAGGATGATTTACAAAGATGAATAATACAATACTCGTGTGCTTCAAGTTGGCTACAAGCGATGAAAACATCGTTTCATAGTTGACAACAGGCTGGGTAGGCTATTAACCTTATTATAACCGATTATTATTCATAAATAAAATACAATGAAATAGAATTAAACAACAGTTCAAGATTTTGGTCGGTCAAGCATTGCGAAACATATAAAGAAATAATATGTCTGGAATGACATTTGAAGCTTGTAAGGTCACCGATAGGCCTAAATGAGGCTGAATAAGACACATTGTGGCTTTATAATTAAATAGGAAAAATATATAGGCTACCAAAGGCAGGTAATATCATAAATTTGTTCATTTCGATTTCGCACTTATTTGGATAAGGTTGACGTTTAATCCGATTTATAAATGAAGTTTTTACAGAGGAGACCATCATCTCCTGTTAATCAAATGATTCAAATTGATTACATGATGAAAAATGGTCCTACCCCGAACCAGGCAGAAGAAAACAAAATCAAAGGGAGGTATATAATTTTAATAATAAAATTCAATGTAAACTTCAATGCTATTAAGTTTACACATATTACGGAAGCCGAGAGACAAGACAACCTTCGGACGAGTTAGACATAGGCCTAACTATAAATATACGCTCTAGATTATTATCAAGGTTTAGGATTTTCATAAGTAAACAGACAATAGTTCCGACAGATTTAAAGATATTAAGCAAAATGGCGGTTAAATTGTGCAAGTTCAAGGGAGATAATTACTAAAAACCAAAAAAACAAAAAACAATTTTGAGGCAAGTATTTATGTTTAGTATACACATACTCATATCTATGTTTGCATTATATCATGTCGTTAATGTTGTATTCTATATTCAATATTACTTTAACTATGCATTAAATGACAATATTTAAAAATAAATTAATATTTAATATCTCGACCAAAAGAAATAGGCCTACTTATTCAGTGGCTTGGAATTAAGACATATTTGAGTTTTAAGACAAAATATCAAATAGGATCTATATAATATATAATGATTATCAGTTTACGTTTTCTGAAGTATGTCAACAACAATATAGTTTGTCAAAGTATAGTCCAACAGTTGTTTCAAATCTATAATTTGGCTGAGAAAAGAGGTCTGAATAATTTTAAAATGTCATTGACATGGTTTTATTTTGATATCATAGCGGTGTTTTGACCTGATTTTTACTTTGTACCTTTTACACCTGTCAGAATCGCACGAATTGTAAAACTATATACTATAAGTTACTATTATAATATAATATCATATCTAGTGTTGCGTACTAGATATACTAAAATATTATTTCACCGTGTTATGTTTTAGAATGACCTATTATGTATGAGCATGTATTTCATCTCTGCAGTGTCGTAGAAAAGGGTTTCAGCCTATTTATTTATGGGTTTCAGATCAGTTTTTGTTCCAATATATATTTACGTGGAAAGTTTAAACCCCGATTATTTCACCATGTGAAGTGGGATATAAAATCTAAAATAAAATCTGTAAATATGAGATTACAATGGCTGCAACATGGTACCATACATAATAAATTAAACTTAATGACATGTGAATAGACAATTCTTATCTTTAGAACATGGCAGGGGTCGGCTAATTTAAATTACAACATTCTCTTGATACAAGATAGCCCTTTACCCAGCTGACGCACTGTTGGGTCAATGGTGATTAGTCAACTACTTTAAGTTTGTCAGTCCAATGTCCTCCGTCTATTGTGATAGGGGTCCCGATTGACCTTTCCCAATAAGCAGCTTAAAGGTCATATCCCTTATTATCCTACTGTATTCTAAATAAATTTATTGCTTTAACGACTTAAATACCCTTTTCATTTCATTTCCACAACGAAATAACCCATTTATAAAACCTCTATAAAGTATACAGGATTAAACAGATTTATACTGATCATCAATAGACATTACGTGAATGACTTTTACCTATTTCACAAACAAAGAAACCCCATTTCTATATCATCTAGAAAGGGTTATCACCTGTAGTCAGTATCAATAGGTCCCGATCGAAATTCACTTCAAATGAATGATCTCTGGAAGCTTAGCATGTTTTCATCAATACCAAAAACAGCTGTTAATAATTTTATTAAAATTTTTATTGAGCCGCATATAGTGGTCTTTGTCATAGTAAAGATGACAGGCAGTAATATTTAAAAAGGAATCTCTTAAATCATCAATGTTAAACTTTTAAAGCCAGTATAGTTGGAATTTCATTTAAGGTTTTTTGAATATCCGAATGTATATTCGTGTATATAAACTAGCGTGGGCATTTATAATTTTTGGCTATAATTAATAATTCCGCCTACGTGACCGAACTTTGAATAATGCAAGTGTAGAAGGATTTGCTAATATTTCTTTCCATATTTAGCACATCATTAGAGATCTTATCAATTATTATAAGACAGGGCATTCACTTTATAACGTTATAGAAATTTTAATAGAGACTTTATGAAAGAATGATAACAAAGGTGAATGAATTCAATTTAATTCAGTCCTAGCTCGTTAGGATCAGTTTAATCATGTTCTAGTTAAAACTTCTATTCAGAGAAAGAAACCTACGTATTCACACATTATTAAATCTTTCATCCGCATCCTCAAACAATTAGATCCTACATAAAACATAAATTAGGATTTACATTGGTGATTCTTAAGGCAATAATAATACATTGCTCTACATCTCGATGGTAACTCTTGAACCTTGAAACCAATACTCTCGTTGCAAAAATTGATTCAGGATTTAGTCAGAAGTCGCTACTGGAATAATATCGAGAAATATCGAGAAATATCGAAAACTAGACACTGAGAAAAATCAAAATTTTAGGAATATTACTTTTTCCGATCCTTTTCATGAGTTTGCTTTCTTTGCCCATGCATCTTATTTCCGAAATTGGAAATTTAGCCACATTTAATCAAATACATTGTACAATGAGATTATGGAACAGTCACATTAAAGGGCATGGGTTTCAGCATGGGATAATTACCCACAATAGAGTCATTTTGACCATTTTTGTGTGGGGGTGGGGGGGGGGTGTGCTTAGCAGACTGCTTTTGATATTTGAACAATAATAATAATTTAAATCGTTCTATTCCACCAGGCTGTATTCTCGACTTCAAAGGTTGCATGGACCGCCTTATAAAAAATCATGGACCAAGGACCTCAAAAAAGGTTTGAGAAGGAAAGAGTTTGAAAATCCAGATCATGTCATAGTAGGGACATTTTGATTAAATTTCAATATATTCCACCAAGCTTGAAGTTGATAATAACTATGACGAGTTGGCCAGGAAATATAGCTGTCCTACATACTAGAGTCTAGCTAATTATAGTGTCATTTGTTGTATACAGATAAAACCATCAGTTCCGGGTTAGCCTTTATGGTGTACGGTTACATCGCTGCTATACCAATTACATCACTGGTATCGCATTTCAGATATACAGATATAGGCCGAAATTGTTATTTTCAAACAATATGACTATTTATTCATATTCGATTCATATTTATGCAGATTTATGCCCCCTCTGTCAAATGTTAGCTCTGCAATATATTATAGAAAGTAAGAAAGTTATTATGATCACTGGAAGTTGATGAGGGAAACAGTGACCTTTGTCAAAGTCGTACGACAATGTCTTATTTAGATGATAATCTGTTGCGAAGGATATAGAATGTGTATGTTTCTCTGAGATAACATTATCTTATCTCAAAAAGCAGAAAAATATAATACAATTAACACTTTTTCACTTCTTTGTTTTTGCAGTGAAATATGTTATCAGGGATGTCACATTACAGTTTGATTACAAGACTAAGATATCCAAGTATTTTGTTTCCTTACAGAAATTAAATAATAAAATAACTTGCCATTTCTTCCCATGGAGTTGCATTTTCTTGGGATTTACTTACTTTGCTGTTTAAATTATACGTAATTTCTTTTAAATGTGAGACGTAGGTTATAAGTGATTAGGTCTTATACAAAAATCGAAACTCTGGGTAACTGCCATTAATGTAATACTACTAATTTCTTGTTAAAACATTTTTCTTATCTTTTTCTTATTTCATTTAGGATCTAAAAATTAAACAGGAGAAAAACATTTTGAAACAGAGCTTATGTTAATCAAGAGAAAATTGTTAGCACAGCTGCCCGCTTCTTTTCATTTCTGGACTGTCTTTGTGATTCTGGAATAACTTTGCAGTAAGCAGAGCCAATAAAAAACAGCAAATAAATCTCTCTTTTAGTAAAATTTGATCAGAAACGGGATAACTTGAGTTGACATTGTGCTTACTAACACCAATTTCATAGGTTTCAAGACGAAATTTATCCAAATCAGTTATGAGATGAAGTGGGTATGACATCGACTGAAAATGTAGGTTTAAAGTACAAAAATTTTCAGTGATAGAATAAGTAAATTGTCTCTATTCTATTTTAAGACTGTCATTCTGTTAAATTCACATACTTAAAAATTCTCAAAACAAATATACATATCTTTAATAAATTGGAATATATGGGTTTGACCCACATGGCTACACTTATAACAAATTTAAACAAACATAGGAAAACAACACACATTAATCTAAAGGGCAGTGAATTACAGACAAAGAGTCCTTGTTCATTCAACTTTCATAATTACCCTTATTAGGACATGCTATATTACTGTACACCAATCAATTGTTAAAACAAATGGGTCAGGCACTATGTTTTGATCGACCAGTCATAACAAACTACATCACAATAACTCATTAATGTATAAAACAATATGAATGACATGTTTATATCCAGCATGATTTATATAAGTAAATAAAGTTATAAGTTATTTAGTATCAAATTTCCACCTTCACTATAGTGAAGTGCAGTGCAGTGTCAATGAGTAACAATGCCCTTCTTTCATAAAGTCATTTAGAACAAGTTCCTTAAGTTCTTAGTCATCTTTGCCATTAATTTGAAGCTATATCCATTTGTTCAAACTGTCAAAATTCAACTGATAAAAGGATGAAGTTGTGAAGTCACATGATCTATCGGATGCCATCTGGATTGGTCCAAAGCATTGAAGAAGGCCTAAAATGAAAATCATCAGATAATATGAAGTCTATTACATTGAAGAATGACTGTAGAAAGTTAAATATAACACTACATCAATTTTCACAGCAAAACTAACTAATGACATGATATGTTATTATCAGCTAAGATTAACCAGTTATCAGTTCAATCTGAAAAAATTGTGGTTCACTTATTCAAAACTATTCTGTATGAGGCAGTACATATTAACCAATGAAATCAATCTTTTTCCTACAGGGTTGTATAATTATTATAGGGACAGATCTGCAATATCTAGTACTTCAGAGGATTATTTACATATATTCAAGATCCTAAACCTAGGAGAAGGTATCCCATAAGTTATGCCTATACTATGCACAAGAAGGATGTGAATTGTAAATGATGCACCATCATCTAATAAATGTATTTATAACCTAAACTCTTATACAAAATATCTTTACAATGCCATATTAAGTACCATGCAGTAAACAACTTCATAATGCTACAAGTTAATAAACGAACTTACTTCACTCGATATCATAAACTCTCTATTTTCTTTCTCAACATCAACTTCCAGGTGAGGATCTGAAACAATATGCAAACTTTTAACATGAGCAAATTACAAGGAGACCACAAACATGGCATGTATAGAAAAAGCAGACATTTGCATACTTTTCACAAATAAAAAAATACTTTTTTGGGGGGAATAAAATGAATAGAAATCGAAACATAATTAGTAGAACTTCTTCCATCTATTACACCTTATACTACCTAAAGATAGAGTGGATTGTTAGCGTTTAGATGTGGAGAATAACTTGGCCAACTTTCAACATTTAAATTCTGGTAAAAGGGAAATAACTCATACACAAACCTTCTAATGGATCAACTTCATCATCATGCTGTGCTTGATAATGTCTCTGAAATGGTCAAAATATGAAATGTCTTGTCAATTTTCACATATAATAATAATCAAATAAAGATTTCTTTTTTTACAAGAAGGTCTACATATAAAAAGTCAGCATACATGTAAGTATGATCATTTCAATGGAACATAATTTTCTCTTTAATTATATATGACAGTGTTGTATTAATGAGTGGGAAGGTAGCTGTATCCCCCAAGTCTCTACAGATATAAATATGACAATGATCTCACCTGGTATTCTTGATGTCGAGGATTAGTATTATAGTTGACTGTATATCCGCCCCAATGATATTGATTAGGACCTGATGTAGAGTAGTATTGAGAATAATACCCAGATTCATTGGTACCAGGTGCTTCAGTTCTAAAAGTAACACAAGATTATACATAATTCAAATATCCAACGGAGTTTGTCACTAATCCTTTTCAAAGATGCTGCGTTTGGAATTTTGAAAACTTATCCATGAACAATGAAAAGAAAAATAAATTTTTTACAGACAGAAAAAATCAAACACAGATATATTTGAATAAATAAAATAGCTTCATTCCTAATGATTGAAAACAAAAGTAACAGAAAAAAATAATGAACTAAGTAACTAGATTTGATACAGAGACAAAGCAAACCTTTTTGGTGCTGCCAAACTAACTTTCACTGTTCTTCTACCAATTCTTATATGCTGCATTTCAATAAGAGCTTTCTGTTGTTCCAATTCATCATCAAATCTCACAATTCCATAATTTTTATTTTTACCACTTGTATCATATGTAACTGAAAAAAGGCAAACATATAAATCCATATTTATTAAATTAAAGATTTGAAGTATTTTAATAAATACCATTAAGATTAGATTAAATATTGAATCTAAAGTAGAACATTAATCAGCTTAAAATAGCAAATTGATTTCTATTCATTATGATGAGTACCGGTAACTAACTAATTATGGTATTAGGCACTGTAGTGTCCATTTTACATGATTGACATCCAAAGTTATAAGCAGTGATACTTTACAAATGTATAACATGTGTCAGTGACTATTTTGTAATGAACCAGAATAACTCATTCAGTAACACACAATCAGACATTATACTAATAGATGCAAAACTTGTGATTGTTTATTTGATAATTCTACCTTTAGCAGAGTATAAACTTGGATAATTTCTCTTGAAAGCATAATACAGCATATTATCATCTACATCATTGGACAAATCACCAACATACAGAGAATATTCTGGTCTGTAAAAGAAAGGATCATCACCAATGGAACAGCAATATTTTTTTGAAAGAAGCCGCCTTGCTTTAATCCTAAACACAAAGAGTATCAATATTTCATTTCAAAATCGAGCTTCTCCATTCACCGAGATTCTGCCAGTTGTTATAAAGAATACTTTCTTACTTAGTCTTTTTAGATAATGACATTCTATATGGTTTAGTTTCTCAATAGCTCCTTAATATAAAACATACAAACTATATGGATATACTATTTCTTGGATTTATTACACTCAACGTTTCACATACACTTACAGGTAGCGATTTCAAGAGAAATAACTAACAATTAACAAAATTATAACAAACTCAAATATAAATACTAACTCGCAGTGAAACCATACCTTATATTAAAATGAAAGAAGCCATAAAAGATGAGAGACGTAATTAACAGAAACCACAATAAAGGATTAAAGGATAGATAAGGTTCAAAGATAACGGATTAAGATTCAAAGCTAACGGATTAAGGTTCAAAGATAACGGATAAAGATTCAAAGCTAACGGATTAAGGTTCACAGATGACGGATTAAGGAGGAATAATTACAAAATTTTTTCCGATAACTTTGGTATGAAATAGCCTGAGTCCCTATTTAATTCTGGTTTATTTTTCATAATTTCGATGGCTTCCCTGAGTTTCCTATGTTTCCAATTGTTGTGGTTGGTCGCCAATACTGTAATATTGTCCCATCTAATTCTGTGTCTTTTGTCTTGAAGATAATGCTCCGCTACTGCTGATTCTTCGGATCTGTGTTTATCGCAGGCAGTTCTGTGCTCCTTGATTCTTTTCGAGAGGGGCCTTGACGTTTCACCAATATAAGATTTTTGACAACTGCATTTGATTTGGTAGATGGCACCTCTGGGGTCTACAGGGGGTTTTTCCAGTCTTCTGTCCGCTTGAAGCAAATTTTTGAGGGATTTTGATGCTGAGAAGGTGACACGGCATTTAGCTGTTCAGAGAGAATCCTCTTTATTTGGTAGCTTGTTCTTCCTGCAAATGGTATGGTTATCTGGATGGGAGGCTTGGGTGGTTTGAGAGTGGCGCAGGTTGGGGTTAGGGTTTTCTTCATGGTCTTGTCTACTAAGCTGGGTGGGTACTTATTAAAGTCGGTGAAGGCTTTCTTGAGGTGTTTTAGTTCAGTGGTTAGGTCTTCTTTCTGGCTGCATATGATATTGGCTCTTCTTGTTAGGGTTGAGATGATGCCTGCCTTGACAGAAGTAGGGTGGTTGGACTCATTGTGGATATATTGATCTGTATGTGTAGGTTTACGGTAGACTGATGAGGTTAGCTTAATGTGGTTATGAGCAATTAAGACATCTAAGAAAGGGAGCTGTTTGTCTATTTCCAGTTCCACTGTGAATTGTATACGTGGATGTATGGATGTATGTTATCCGTTATCTTTGAATCTTAATCCGTTATCTTTGAACCTTATCTATCCTTTAATCCTTTATTGTGGTTTCTGTTAATTACGTCTCTCATCTTTTATGGCTTCTTTCATTTTAATATAAGGTATGGTTTCACTGCGAGTTAGTATTTATACTTGAGTTTGTTATAATTTTGTTAATTGTTAGTTATTTCTCTTGAAATACGCTACCTGTAAGTGTATGTGAAACGTTGAGTGTAATAAATCCAAGAAATAGTATATCCATATAGTTTGTATGTTTTATGTTACTCCTATTCCTATATGTCATATAAAGATAGCTCCTTAACATTTTCACATAATATAGCCATAGGCTAATCTTAATAATAGACCAGCTCGTGTGGACGACTTCTCTAAACATTTTATTTGCATAAGGTGATTTTAACATACCCCGAAAAGAAACTATGTTACATACCTAACGTGTGCCCACCTATAATCTGCCCGATTATCAACATATCTTCTCTGTCTCTCTGTCATTTTTGTTTGTCGAAATAAAATACAGTAAAAATTGTAGAAGGAAAGCTTCCAGGTTTTTAGAGTTGCTTCCCTTTAAATATAGGGTATCCTGAATAATTTACCTTTCTTTTACATATTGGTTCAAATAAGTGTAAACAAACAACAAAAGAGGTAAGCAAGGCCAGAAAGTGCTGTGAAAATATCTCACATTTGCTTCAAGTTAAATGAAAAAGTTTTAGAACCAAATTTTAGCAGAACAAGTTGGACAAATGAGTACTTGATAATGTAGACTACATTTCTAAGGAAAGATAACTCTTAATGTTTACAAAATAAAAACATGTGGTGATTTTCTGTGCATGCTCGTTTCAATAATATATTTACAGAAACTTTCCTACATTTAAAATGAATATAGTGGTAGGAACATACGAAGAACTCATACTGGGTTATAAATTAATCTACTCTAACGAGGTGGGTAGCTTTTATTTGGTAGTTTAGTCATGGCCAAGTAACTTTGTATAGAGGCTACAGACCACCACTAATTGTCATTATCAATAAGAGATAGATGGATGATATCTTAGCAAGCCTTTTTCCAAAGCAAGTCTTTATTAATATCCACTATTTTAATATTGATCAGGTTATATCTTAGTGATATTTAATATCTTCAGAAATGATATCATCTATTATAAGTTCTGATTTCCTTCCTATTTTTTAGACATATAAAATAGAACAGACATTTACAGATCATTCTCATTTGGGTTGCATCAAGTCAGCTGGTATCTCCAGGAAGAATGTCTTAGCTACAGGAAGTACAGATGAAACCATCAGGCTGTTTAATCTACAGAAACAAACTGAATTGGGAACATTAATGCATCATTCAGGTAACGAATCTAAAGGTTTGTCAGAACAGTTATTATATTTCAAAAGATGAATGAATTGCATAGATCAGGTTTCATTATAGATTTTAGATTAAAAATTAATATTTTTTAGATTTAATTTAAACAATGCAACAGCCATGCATGACCCTTCAATTATAATTAGACCAAACTTTCATTCCATATTGATACAAAAGCTTTTATTTTTATTTTAGCCACTTCAGTTATGGTCTATCAAGAGGGCTCTATAACGTTTGTTAAATTACCCTTTTGATCTAGTCTGTTGATGTGAACAAGGTGTTTTTTTTATGCTATAAAGGTAATAACATTTTAGGTACTGTAACTCAGATAACCTTTCATCAAGATAGTCATATGTTCAGTACTAGTGAAGATGGTACTATGTGTGTTTGGAAGAATTATACATGGGAATGTTTACGTCAATTTAGAGGACACAAGTAAGAATACACCTTATTTATCTTCATTGTTCATAGATAGTGCCTACCTGTGCACAGTTTAGTTGTAAAAAATATTTGGATACTAATATTAAGTTCATCTGGAAATTAGTAGAAAAGTAGTAGAGTACACTAAATCATAAGTATATGTAAAACTGTCCCCATGTGTTGTTTTCTAATAATTATAGATTTTTTTAGGGCTGCAGTAAACAGTGTCTCAGTGCATCCCAGTGGTAAATTAGCCATAACAGTGAGTAAAGATAAAACATTAAGAACATGGAACTTGATAACTGGTAGACATGCTTATATTAGTAATATTAAAGAGAGTAAGTATAAGATAATATTAACTTCTAACACTGACTTTAACTATATCTTCATAAAAGCATTTTCTCTCTTAGACTGTTTTACTTCGTTTTATGTTGGATAGTTTTAGATTTCATAAACAAGGAAAACATGGCCTGAAATTCTGTTCATGAACCTTATAATAAAAAAACAATTTGAATTTGTAATAATAAGTTTTATATTTTAGTTGCAGATAATGTATTATGGTCTCCTGATGGACACCATTATGCAGTTAGCATCTACAATAAAATTCACATTTATAAAATGGAGGTTAGTTATGCTTGTCCATGGTATATCATACATGTAAAAAACCAGCAACAATTTACTTACCCACTGTATCATATTATTCTTATAAGCATGTCTATGTAATTTCCAAGGTTTCAAATTAGTTTGATGATTATTTGATGCCTGTATGTAAATACCAAGTCTAAACTTATGTCCAATTTCTGTGTATTTACAAAATATTAATGAATTTTTCAGGATGCCGCTATTCACTGTACAATAGAATCAGATAAGAGAATCAATAGCATAGTCTTTATAAATGTAAGTTTCCTTATCTTGGTTTCATAGGATATATAGTCCTTAGGTTAATCTTTCAATAATGGATTAAAATTTTCTAACAATCAATTGGCTATAAGATAATATGTTTGTATATCTATATGAGTATAATATAAAAGCATAGAAAAATTCTGTGTCAAATATCTTTATTTAAATGAGTTTATTAGTCTGATAAAATAGATATTGTATAATTGAATTATTTTTAATATAAAAATGGAGAACTATAACATAATCTTAGCCCTTTGTTTCCAGAACAATGTGATATCCTATGGCGGGGAAGGAGGTCGGGTGTGTTTACATGATTTTACTACAGATAAACAAGTCACATCTATACAGTTAGAATGCACCAGGTAATATATTGAAATATTGGTGTAATTGATTAACTTATAACCCATTACTAACAGCACATTGTGGTCAGTAATGATCATATACTATTAGATTCAAATTTTATTTACTGTAGGCCAATGCCATTTCAAATTCATTGAACTGTTAGACTTAAAATAATATTTCTCTTTTTTTTGCAGAATAAAAGGGCTATGTTGTTCATGTTTTGAAGATAAGATACCTTTATTAATAATAGCAGCCAGTGATGGTAATATCTGGGTGTACAAAATACAAATAGATCAAGTAGGTTGATTTCTTATTTTTCACTTCCAAAAAGTGGATTTTGTAAGATTTACCTTTGATTTCTTTTAATTGGGTCTTGGGTCTAGGATTTTATATATGAAATGATTATGTTATGTTTTAGGAACAGTATGAGAAAATTATAGAACATGACACCAAGTTTAGAATCACATGTCTAGCTGTGACACCTCCTCTACCCACCACAAAACACATGAAATCTGAAGAACCATTAGTTTTAGAACATATTGAAGATACCACCAATGATCAAGATAATTCAGATGAAAAAGAAGACGCTGACAGTGAAGATTCAGATAAAGAACAAGCTTCTAAAAAACATAACATAAAAAGGAAACTTAGTGCAAAGAATGATGTAAATCCTGTTAATGTAAAACTGAAAATCAAAAAGAAAAAGAAAAGTTCTGTTCCTTAAAATATGAGTTTTTTTCCTTTATAGATTTTTGCATGTAGGGGTATTTATGCTTGAAACATTATGTTAAGTAAAGGTTTTCAACATAACATTATCAGATTTTTATATTTCATCTGCATCAACTGAAAAGCTCAATTATTCAAAATATTAGAAAGCATATTCTCAATATGTGTTTTTCTGGAAATATGCCCTTCTCTTTTGTAAAATCTAATTCTTTCAAATCCCTTCAAATGCAGGGTTTAATCCCTTTATTGAACACATTTCCCCCTGATCTGCACACCCCTAGAATTGATAAGAACAAAAACAATTGCAGTGGCCTCTTCCAATCAAAAGTTCTGCTGGCACCACTGATATACAGATCAAACAACATCATCTTATTCAAACCCCAAAAGTCTGAACACATCTTTCATATTAAAATGTCAAAAACAAAAACAAATCAATTACACACAATATATATTTAACATTTCATCAGACATAACATGAATTATGATCAAAACAAAAAACAGCTGATATCCAATACCAATCATACAGATATAAAAATTAACTATTCTTCTTGTATTACTGTTTCATTAACCTCATACCCAATCTAGCAACCATCAAAAAACTGAAAATATACAGATTCTAAGTCTTAATACTGTTGCAATCAATGTGAAATTGGTTGATGAAATAAAAATAAATCATGCACTGCTCTCTGTAGATTTTACAAGATTCAGTACCTCTGACCCCAAACTAGTGACCTTTAGTGTCATAAAGTCAATTAAATAATTAATACTTATAAACATATTTCAGAGTACACATTTAAATGATATTTTCCATGAAACAATAACAAAAAATCATACCTTAGTGTTGCTACTAAACCAGCTGGCATAAACTTTCCTGAATTAAAAAATCTAGCCCCCATAACTCCCATTAATACACCACTTGTAACTGAAATCAAATGTAGAATATGCCAGAAGGTAGAATTTTTTTAAAATTTTGTTCAATGCCAATAGTCATAAGTAATTAATCGTGTAATACTCACCAAGTGACACATACACATTTTTAGGATCATTGCTAGTTTGATAAGCTCCGACTCCTAAAACGGCACCAGATGCTAAACCCATAACAAGGGAGGGAGTACTTGCTGAAAAAAATAAGTATACTATAAAATATAATATTCCTTATACTCCAAGTTATATAGAGTCGAGTATGGCGAATTGTCGCAAACCAGAGATAAGTCCTATTTATCTTTGTGTCCGATTTGACTTGCCATCTTCATTCCTTTTCATTAGAATAATAATGATACAACATACGTATACAAGCAAATTTCAAACAGAAATGCTCACCAGCTTTAACATAGCCCAACACTCCACCCGCGGCAACCGTAGCTGCAAACGCATAACCGATAATATCGAAAGGCATGATGCTTCCTCAACTTTGTTTACTAAAATGAGTCACTACCCACTGGGTGACATGACGCAGCCTCGTTTTCAAATTTCAAGATGTCAGCTCTTGAGGAGTCCACGCCTGAAAACTTTCCTGTCAAATCAAAGCAGGTTAGGAATATCAATATTATCATTGAATTATTTGAAAACCAACAAATTTCATTAAAGATTGTTTCAAGTAATATTTGGTCCGTTTTTTGGGTGTCACAATTTATAATTTAAGTCTTTTTGTAACACAAGATGAGAGGTCATACCGTCCAAATATAAATTTTTCTGTAAATCTAAAGTCAAATCGACCAACCTGGAAATTATTGCTGTGGTTAATTATTGATTAGCAATTTTTAGTTTCATTGCAAGTACTTACGAATTAACTTACAAAAAAGATATTATTATAATCTTATAAATTATTAAGTCTATGTAAGACTATATTAGACACTCTGTAACATTGCCTTCTGTTTAATAGTAACTTTTACTTTTAAACAATCCTCATCTATAATAATGATTAACGATTTGTATCCATCATTAACTAACCATTTTTATAAGAATTACGTCGGGTCAATAGAAATATAAGGTTTTTGAGTATTTTTCCTTTGGAATAAATACACTTCCACCTTGACCTCAGAATTTTATAACTAGTATTTTGGCTCAATTCATACAAAAATGACAGATCAAGCTTTTACAACGAAGGTTATCTTTTCCAGACGGCCTACCACATTAATGGTATAAAAAGTGAAATAATAATTACAGAGTATTCAGATAGGTTGATGGTGATAGTAACTCAATTTCAAAAATTGGGAACAATTGTAAGTACATGTACGTTAATAGGACTAAAGACAACACTTGCTTCAAATTACTTCCCTTAGACCACAAACATCAAACTTAACTTGGTCTGGATTTCGATTTTAATATGTTATCTACGTCAAAGCATCAGCTAGTTCAGTGGTACAGTTGGCTTTCCCAACAAAACGAGAATTTTAAATTGCAGGTTCAGATTGATACAGATACCGTCCTGGATGAAATGCAGAAATCGTCTCTTGTATACAACAGCAAAGTTCTACTTGGGAAGGATGAGGTTTGTAGATTTTACAGGCGGTATCAGGGTCTCGATAATTTTTCATTCCTTATTTGTTATGTTGGAAAACTGACATTTGCGTTTAACTTACAAGAAATTTAGGGATCATACGGTTAATTTTACAATCTATAGTAATTTTACAATATGTGTAGGCATTGCAGTTGTAGAAACATAACCACGTTTTTGTAAATTTATTGTATATTGTGATGCTTTGACATATACGGCGTTGTGATCATACATTTAAGACTCACACAGCTGTCTCATTAAGTTGAACAATCTTTGTAAAGCCTATACATGTAGCCTATATCAAATTTACCATTAAATCATATTGCTACAAGCTGATTACAATTTTTCCAAATCTTGTAAATATATAAAGATTCTTACTGATTATACACAAATTATAAAGCAATATGTGGTTCAATAGAGGTTCCAAATCATTCGACAGTTTCTTTAATGCTAAATGTTGCAGAGGCTGGCGGAAATAACGCGTTAGATCTTTTGCTCCCAAAGTGTGAAATAATTCGTATTATTCTCTATTTGCAGCCATTGACACATGTGATAGCCAAGAACTTAACGTCTGGTGTTAAAACTAATAAACAAATTTTACTCACAATGGCTTTAAAAGACACCAGCGTAGAATCGGTGAAAACCCTGAAATCTCTTGTGGAGGATTGTTATGATTCCTGATCTTGGTTTTAAAGTTTTTATGAATGATCTCAGAGACAAGATCGGATTTTAAACTTAAGCAGTATGAAAAGAGACACTTTAGTCGGGAAAACCTTCAAAACCATCAAACACGTGTTAGTATCAGACTTGTGCTTTTAAGGAATGTAATTAACTGTTTAAAAATGACTTGAGTGTTTTGTCTTCTTTCTTACTGATAATGTAATTATCAGTTGAGTATATCAGAAGAGATAACGTCAAAAAAATTGTCTAATTGTTGAAATTAGTTGTAAAAATCTATTAGAAAATGTTATGTCTGTAGATAGAGTTACCATGTAATGTATATGTCTGTTTTTGCCTGTATTGAACAGAAATATTATATTTTGATAGCCTATCTAATCATCTTGTATGTGTTTCAAACTGACACATCAGTCAAAACACTCGTAATTTCATCAAGGAAGGAGTGGCAAAGCGTACAACGGAGATACAAGATCATTGGTTCCGATTAGCAACTACCATGTTTCTTTATTACACTCTCAGTTCTTCATTTTATTTAAACAAAAGTCTGTCTGACCAAACTTCAAGAATCTGTTGCAAATGTGAGAGATTTAGAACACAACGCATATGACACTCTATTAACGTTGATTCCCAGGGTATTTCATTGACGATTTTAGGAAGAGGGCTAAATTGAGACTCGTTGCGGTCATAATGTCTGCAAGCTACTACTTTAATTCGTGTTATCCATTAAATCTGTGTAAATCTGTGACTAAGTTGGACTTGTCAATGCCGACAGAGGAGGGTTTCTGGGTCCTATGTTTATATTAGGCCCTATGCTTTGAAAGTACCTGCTTACTGTCAGATAACAATTGTAAGTTTATTTTATGATGGAAGTAGGTAGGCTACAAAGGGAATAATGCACTTGATGGCCACCTTAAAAAGCCAGAAGGTTTTATTTCCATGAACATGTCGCTGAAGAAAAACCTATACCTTCTCAAATGACAACGGTTAACAGTGGAACTGGATGTAAGTCATTACAGAAGCAACCCATGGTTCAGGACACTTTGTAAAATTTTATCTTTTTTGAAAGGTATTTTTCCTAACTAAAAATATCAGACGCTTTCATGCAGACTTAGTTAAAAATGACGTGGATTGAACGTCAATTACCAGTGACGTACTGATGCTTCGCTATAAAGAAAACTTGGAACTAATTCATTGAGTCTTACATTAAGAATGGCATTTATTACCCAGATTACGGAATATAGCGAAACTGAATCAGGTAAAATATTAAGAGAGGACAGTTGTTGTTCTCCAGAGGAAATCATTTCTTCTCGGTTTCAAACACCTATGAATGACGACAATTTTAAAAGACCACGATATGTGAAGATCAATTTCAGACTTCATGTAACAGAGAAATTGCCACCAACACATCGCCCTGGAATAAGATATATCAGATGTACCTCGGGGATGTGGAAAATGACCAAGACTGTTATGAGCAACGAGACTTCTAAAGATGATGCAGAAATTTGGTATCAGGCCTCTATTGATATTCCACAAAGATCGGAGTTTATTTGGAGATGGACGATGTTTGATGGCGAAAGGGTAGTAGATGTTGAAAAGGAAGTTAGGACGTGTAAGATAGGGAGGTATGGTGGGGTACTTCATACTGCCTGGGACAATGATGTCAAGATTTTGGAACCGGATATGTGTGTTGTTACATTTTACACGCATTATCAAACATACCCAAATGAACGATTAGCTTTAATTGGATCTAGTGATGCTCTGGGAGAATGGCATTCATCAAACTCAGTTCCAGCTCATCAATACCCTGATGGGTCATGTGAGTGGTCAGCAACTGTACCTTTAGAAAGGAACATGAACCAAGAGTGGAAGTGGATAGTAAAGGATCGGTATAATGGGAATATACGACGATGGGAAGATGGATGTAATAGAGAAATCAACGGTAATGGCTGCGATTGGAAGGTTGTTTGGGCACCTTGGAATTCGAAGGATTATGTTACGGACTATGGAAATTGTGCTAAAATGGAACTTTCGTCATTACGATTACCTAGATATCTGGATATTGATGACGAAGGTTGATGCAATTCTAATGAAATAAAATAAATCAAATTACGCGCCTTAACTTTTCAACAATTTTTGTATTTCTTTAGGTCCATAGGCCTACGTCGAAAAATTAATCGTTAGTATCAAGTTTTAGTGATAAAGAATACGCAATTTGTCTAGAAATACATACCTCAACATACATCTCTAAAATGTATTCTCGGTTCTCGTTATGCTTTTACTGTAATACCGCAATGAATAATTTATGCCATTAGATCATCTTATGTCAATTTGCTAGCCAAAATCATAAACCATCCTTATTAAAACAAGCCTGGTTGAATTAGTGATACCTTTCATGTTGTTTTTAGAACGTTATCACATTCTAGATAAAAAAAGGTTTGAACATTTTCGATAAAGATTAAGTAGACCTCTCCTTTCGCAGATGATGGCTACAGAGATGTTCTATGTCCTATATTTACCTCTATATTTCAATCAGTATGGCATATTTATATCAGTTTAGTTATTATCCATAAAAAAATAGCCAGTCTCTTTTTTGATTATCTCAAAAAAATGACAAACAAATCTCTATTATGTTAAAAACAATGAGACCAAGTGAAAATAACATTTATTTTCGATAAGACATTTTTGATACATAAATTGAAGTGATACATGAATATAATGATACATTTACAGATTAACATTTACCCAAACTTTAATAAAATTTCAGGAACAAAGTCTCTGTGAAAAAAAGTTATATTACTTTTGGACAAAATAGGAAATGGTATATCATGCTCAGCATTAATCTTGCTTTCAATCTTGCTGGTATATTTAACTCCAGATCTTGGTTTTGTAATTTGGCATTAAGTCACTGATATAACAAAATCTAAATGATTCATGCCTAAAAGATTGCAAGATTTTTGAGATCTTAAAACTGACCCAAAAATAACATAAAGCTTGGTCCCTTTTAATTGTTCCTTAACCAAACACCTTTATGACTGACTGTTTTACAGTAAATGTTACTTAAAAAAGCCTTGACGTAAACTTTTTCTGTTCCATCTTCAACTCAACCATACAAAACACATTTTCTATCATTCATTCATTTCAGATAATAAATTGATTTAAAAAATTTACAGTAAGACACATTCAATCTATCAAAAAAATAAGCAACTCATCTGCCTTGCAGTTTCATGGTTACAACATGCAAATCGCCATAAATAAACCATAGAATGGCAAGTGCAAACAGGTTTTGTGGCCATAACATTTAATATTAGGTTATGTACAGAAGCAACTGCTGAAAATTGCATTGTAATGGCTAAAGATAATCAAAGAAATTTAAGATAATCTTTCTTTTTTGATTCAATCAATTCAAATTTTCTTTTTCTACAGCTTGAATAAACCAATGGTCCATTTGCAAAGAGTTTTAATATATTTTCACTCTCTAAGAAACCTTGTAATTCAGACCAGACAGCTGTGCCAAAGTGAAGATTGCGACATTGATTCGTAATTAAATTATGATTTATTTTATGGAGAGATTGCAAGGTTTTAATGTCAGTTTGTGGTACTGTCAATTTCACTGATAAAGGAATTGCTAGAATTAAATGCCAGACACACACTACAAATGGTCAGCCGATTCAACATTAAGCATAACGTCTGTTGTATTTTGTATTATATAGTTATAAAGTTCACAATAATGATACGTTTGTTATACTAGGAATTCAATGATCCAAATACACAATACATGAGTTTTTGGTCCGGAAGTTTGACTGTCATCACCATCATGTTAAATTGATCAATAGCAACAGCTAATACCCTCTCTCATATGTCCTCTGCAATTTGTTTTTGTTTATGATATTCTTCATACATAGAACTGATAGCTTTGTGTAATTTGCGGAATGATGGTCTTTCAGTTGGTTTACGTATCCAACAGAAATTCATGAGTTCATATACAGGTTGAGGAGTGTTTTCAGGACAACCCAACACTTTACCCTCTTTTACATACTTCACCACTTCCTCATGTGTCTTTCCATAGTAAGGCTGAATAGCAAATGAAAAGATTTCCCACAGAACTACACCAAATGACCATACGTCGGATTTTACTGAAAATTTATTGTACAAGATTGCCTCCGGAGGCATCCACCTGATGGGTATTGCATCATTTTCACTGCCACGATAATATTCTATACTATGAACCGTCCTTGCTAGACCGAAGTCAGATATTTTAACTTTTAAATCTTCGCCTACAAGACAGTTTCTAGAGGCCAAATCTCGATGCACAAAGCCTTTTTCAGATAAATATACCATACCACTGGCAATTTGTTTAGCAATATTCAACTGGTTAACAGAGTCTAAAGATGAATATTCATAAGAATATATGTCATGACTACGAGGATTAATGATAAAATGATCTGGACTACAAATACGCAGGAATTCATTTAGATCCCCTTTACTCATATACTCGAATAATAAACACATTGGTTTTCCCACTGCACATACACCCAATAGTTTAACAATATTTGGATGATTAAATTCAACCAATAGTGAAGCTTCGCGTTCAAAATCAGCTTGTAAGTCTTCTGAAGCATCTTCCTTTAACATTTTAACGGCTATAAAGGTAAATGTTTCTCCTTTAACTAATTCAGGAGCTTTTGCTTTAAAAACACGACCGAAGGCACCTTGTCCTAGATCACGGATATACACCACGTCATTGCGTGGAAATTCTAGCCCTTCTAATTTAGGGTTTAACTTTGGTTTATCTTTGATTCTATGGTATAATGAATTAGGAGGTAGTTTTTCAACATTGATTTCCAAATCTTCTTGTGGTGTTGAGTTATATTTGAATATCAGCCTCTTTTGAACACATATAAGTTTATAACTGATCACAGCTAATAATGTGACAATGAATATTGCTATGGCTGTTACAATGAATATTATAATAATTATCTTTAATTTATCTGGTTCTGTATTTTTATTATCAATATCTGTTTGCACTGTTGTTGATGGTATTTCTAAAACGAAAAACAAAAGTGATATTTTGATAAACGTTGTTTGATAGTGATAATTATTAAGTGGTAAAATTGATAAAATTTTAACAAACTTTCACAATTAGTAATAAAATCCTGTAAGGCTTCAACTCAATCTCATGAATGACCCATAGACAAGAGATTCCATAATTTTATAAAACATAAAATGCATAATGACATAGTTGACCTTCCTTTGTTTTAAACCAACAAATAGTCAATGGGAAAAGATTGGTCCATTCCACCTAATTTAACAATTTTCTTTTGAAGTCTACAGATTAATCAAGTAATAATTAAACAGAATGAGTTTATAAGAAAGAGATGCCAGATTTTTAAAGGTGGTTGATGTTAGTCAACATAACTACTGAATTGAAATTCTTAACAAGTTTCATCAACAATATTGATATCAAACTTCTATTACTTAGTATAAGTCATTACGGACAGTATTTAAATTTCTTGCACTTGAAACACTTAGATAAACACCAGAAAATGTTAGATATTAAGTGGTTCATAATTGTTTCATGCTTCTCATATCGTTATCAATAAACACTCCTTAAGATAGATGAGGCTGTAAGCTGCTAAACATCCATTGTTCTAGTTCTTAATTGCTAAATGCCTCATAGTAAGGCCCCCTTGGCAATTTGTGGCCTCAATTTTGTCCCTCCACCCAATGATTCATTAACACTGCTGAAACAATTTAAGTGCCTTTCAAATCAAAAGTTAGCTAATAACTCTTCATAGTTAATCTGATGTATTAAATCATTGTTTGCTACGTACCACATTTAGGAATATCACAGAAGTCAAAGCGTTGATATTTGGTTTTATCAATATAACACCATGGTTGATCTTCTTCTTGGCCAGGATTACGACAATAATTCTCTGAATTCTGAAGATCTAAAAATACGCTAGGGGGACGTTCATGTGTCTGAGGTGATTGATCTTCCCATCTTTGACATGGTAATCCCTTTCTAGTTACATTGACTGTACCATTATACCATTGTCCTTTACCCATATAACAATCACCTGCAAACATATATAATAGAGCAATGACTAAATACATTCAAGTATTAGCTAAGCAGCTTTGTTCAGAAGTAATAGAAACTTATATGTACCTGAAAAATTTAACACACAAAAAAAAAACAATGAAATAAGTGGAAAAATAATTCTTTGTTACAAGAAATGTTTATTTTCTTAATTGCAGATGTTCTTGAAATAAAAAAAATGTCTGCTCTTATCTGATACTCTAATTCAGAGCTAGAATAGATATTTTTTTTAAAATTAATATTTTGGAGTGCAGATGTTATATAGTTAATTCTGTCTCTGATTCTAATATGCCTACTAAGAAATACAGTAAATCATATGGGTAACTTGATATCAAAATATTATTTCTCCCGAGAATTAAAATATTAATCAGAAAGGATATGATGCCACATGTACATATTCTGTCAAAAATTCAGTGTTAAATTCAATCATTAGGGACTGGTCTTTACAGCTGTTTACTAGAAACCAAGGATTTGGTGTTGTCTTTAACAGCTGTATTTTATAAGGATTGAAGTTACTACATGAAATTTATAAAAGATGCATTTCCTACAGATTAACATGTAGAAGTTGTCTGCTATAACATGATAAACATTTGACAAGGTTGTGAGAAACCTCACTCTTATTTCAAAATCTCATTTTCTGATTTATTTGGTTTGAAATGAATATGTTAAAACTTATGGCGTCACAACAAAGATAAGAAAATAGGTTTAATTTTTCAGCAATTTTTTTCATAAAAAAACTTGATCATATCACCAGTAATCTACAATAGTCTGAAAGTTTTACAAGATCTCAATTTATTGAAATACAAGTTTATCAAAATATGTTTTATTTTTTTGTAGATATTTGTCATTTATACAGATTAAGTGTTGGCATTGAAATAAAATATTTATGATACCTCAGACATCAAGATGGAGTGTTAACCGTATCTGAAGAAATTTAGGATGTCTGTACTAACTCACATACAAGACTTTGTAATTTAAATAATTTCAAATATTCTTCGCTGCATTTTTTAAAATTAAGATTAAGATAAGTGATATGAAATGGTCAAGTTCCCAAAAACCCACTTATCAAGAATCACTCATGGTCCACATAAACATGGTGCCAATATCACTGAAAATGAATCCACCAACATCACATCCTAGATGCCCAGAAGGCTGGGTTATATAGTCTTATATAGTGGAAATTTGTTCCAAAGGAACCATGTAGCCCTACACATCTAACATTGGACATTATGAATATGTTTTTTGTAGCTGAAGCAAAAGTTGGTATCCTATGATGGCTAGCTAAAAATGTTTTCTTGTGGAAAGAAGAATTTCCTGAAGGGAAATCATGCCAGTATTATATCAATAAGATTCCATTAAAAATAACTCCATACAGAAATTTCAGATATTCAAGCTATATTACAAAGACATATGAGAAGGGTAGTTTGGGTCACACATTTTTAAATGTCAAGCCTGGCTTGATTGTATTTTCTAAATGTTTTTCAGGAAAAGAAAAAATAAAACATTGAGATTTTTGAAAGATTTAGCAGCTGTCCTACAGACATATGATATACTTTCTTCTCCTTTTTCTAGCTTGTATTAGATATCTAATTTAACATAATATTTACATAAATCATTGTGCTACACTATTTTGGACTAAATGTCTTAAACTAACATTTGAAAAAATAAAATAGGAGATCTTAATCAACGTCTACAGACACTGTATAATGACAGAGTTTGATTTGATCTTCCACAATTTGTGTAGAATTTACTGTATATATTTGTACAATTTACTGGAATTTCTTTAAAAAAATTTCTTCATTTAAATCACTATGTTAGTGTGATAGACAATTATTATCAAATCTCTGATATTTGAAAGACTTGTCTTAACCATGTCCTCAGAACCTGACAAAAACCAAACCAAACTTCCTGTCAATCATATCTGCAATTCCTGAATCATTAAGACTATCCTCAAGTGGTTATGCAATGTGCAACACATATTTATCTCAACCTAAAGAATATAATATATACTCAAATGGCCATTTCTTTATTCAAGTGTTAACCGTCTGTGTATATGTATAATATCATTAAATTTATAGTAACCTTGAATACAGGCAAAAACTAGCAAGAAGTGCAACAATATGATATGGCTGATACTCTACAAACATTATACATAGATAAATGAAGGGAAATAGATGGAAATGATAAGACTTACTGGAGACTTCTGAGATCTTTCGTTCGAATAATTTGGCATTAATACACTTGGTGGTATTATCCCACATTGATGGCAGGTCATTGCATTCTGGTAATCGGAAATGGGCTCGGTTGCTAAAGTAAACATTGTCTTTTTTATTCTCTAGGATTAGATTCCACTGTTTGTAACAAAATAAATTTTTCACAGCAAGGCAACTTTCTCTGCAAAATACAAAAACATGTCGATTTTAATGAATCGCCTGCAGAGAGAATAACAGAATTCTCACACTCGGTGAAATCAGAAGGGGTAACAAGATATGTGTTAGGGAAATAAGGGATTAAGTTTTGTTCCTTGTGTTAACAGTTTACATCATAATTATTAGAATAACATTCACAACATGGTAAAATCATTTGTACTCCACTAAGCACCCCAGAAAGTTCATAAAATTGAAGTAAAGTTGAAGATTTTGACAGCACTAGTGGTGACCCGAATTGACATTGGATAATTTTCAGGTCGCAGCTGTCATGAATGACTGGTACCGCCTTTACCAACCTAATTCACAGGCTATATTACACCATATGGTAGAGCTGATTGCTTACAACAGCCACTTGTGTTGGAAATTAACAAAACTTGTAATATATTCATAACATACAAATATTACCAATAGATAATAAACAAATACATATTAACTACTTCCATATTGGCACTAAACACTCTTATTTCATTTCATATTAGAAAGGTTTCAAAATGTTCAAGATCACTTCTGTTCCAATTACCCGTGCTTGAAATTTAATGCTATTGTAATTACAGCCAACCCAATTTTAAGGAAAGGACAAAAAAAAACCTACTTGCAAATTTGTAACTGATTTGGAGTATTTTTTTCACAGTCTGGAAATGCATAGTGACAAAGTAACTTTTTAGCTGGTTCTTCACACATAGAGTCAAATAAAGCCTGTTCCCTCATTTCCTGTAACAACTTTCTGACAATTCCTTCATTAATACTGGTTGTTGTATTAGTGTAAGTTATATTGTGGAAGACATATCTTGAACCAAGTACATCCTTACAGATTGTACCATTATAAATCGAACAATGACCCAATGGACTGAAAATAGAAAAAAATACAATTATAAAAAAAGTTTTTAAAAAAATCTGTAACAAATATAAGTTGATAAGCAATGTAGAATACATCCAGGAAGTCACAGAGACATTAAAATACAAGTATTTCCTGGGAAATATGATATTTTAATTGTGTTTGCCCCTGAGATGAATATCTACTTGTGAAATGAATTAAAATACAGAAGACTTATTCGAGTACATGTAGTGTCATTTTGTTTAATTATTGTTCTAAATAAGTGTTGAATCATTGAAGTTATAATACTGTTTTTATTGCTTCCAGACATAATCTTACAGCACATGGAAATATAGTATGTACATTTTCAGGTGGTCAGCAGAAGATATTTAGAGGTTGGTCTATATTATTAATGGGATAATATAATTGACTATTTATTAAGATATCTAATATTAACAATATCACTGAGTGTTTTAATTAACAGTTCACACCACATCAAACATTGAGTACCAAGTTGTTATCATTGACTTGACCTTTGTAACCTTTACTACCAAAATACTGATCTTCCCATGTCTATATCAATATCAAAGCCTCATTAAAACCTAACTCTAGATCTGTCATTTAAATCAATTTGCTGAAATGTTTTGAGATGAGCTTCTTTTTCCATTCTTGCCAACAGTTCTCACAAGCTGTATAAATAGTTGACCACAAGATCTGACCAAAACAAGCCAGATTTCTCTCACTACATGCTCTCCAACCATGACAAACATGGTGTAGTGAATTAAAGAACATGTGTTTCTACACTCTATTATTTATTTATATTGAATGGTCAATGCTTGTTTTAACTGTGCATCTCCTACCCTGGCTGTCTTCAACCTCACATTTAAAGTTCACTTCTTTGTAGTAGTGTTTTATTCTTTCATTCTTTTCATGTCAGGGAGCTATAAAAAGCTGTATACAGATGTAGACTGCTGTCATAATATTGTTACAGTAGTTGTGTAATGTCTGCAGTGCTGCGTAACTTCTTATAAAGGGTGCACTATGTTTTAAAACAGATGCAGAATGGAAGTTGATGTTTTGACGATGATGTTAAGTAAATGTTTAAAAGTATGTAGATAAAGTATGCTTTAATTAGATGTGTTGAAAAAGAACTATACACTAATGTTATTTGTACTAAATCTATTGCTATGATATGTTGTTTGTACCTAACTCTCTTCCTGATGCCAAATATCTCAAGAGTCACGCTGTTTAATATTTCTGTTTAGGTAAATATTAACTTAACATGAACCTGTCAACACCAAAACTTCTGTTTTCTTCATAGTTTGTTGAAGTTAATTTTA
This sequence comes from Nipponacmea schrenckii, assembly GCA_030562195.1. NCBI lineage: Eukaryota > Metazoa > Mollusca > Gastropoda > Lottiidae > Nipponacmea > Nipponacmea schrenckii. Next base: position 21,689,114 of record CM060200.1, on the reverse strand, counting down.
AACAAAAAAGTTCATATCAAAGAATTTCAAAAATCAACCAACAAGAAGTTTATATCTCTATACTTGGGTACTTTACTCTGCTTGAAACTACATGCAGTAACTAGTTGTCGAGATAAAACAACAATGTTGAGTTGCTGTCCTGGTCTTGACTCTTGTACCTTATGCCAGATACTCTAACAGATGATATAAGCAGCCTTGGATGCATACAATCTCCTCTGAAGACAACAATGACAGCACTGATTACTGCCTTCACAAACTCTGTGATGATGGTACCTGAATATACCTACATGGTAGGCACAGCCTGCAGCATCTCCTTAAACACAGATTGATGGGAATCAGAAAGAAGGGTATAGATCTGAAGCTAGAACTCTGTCATATAGTAGCCATCAAGGAGCCATAGGTTTCAATTCTTTGGTGAATGAGCAATGGTTTGGTAAGGTACTGTCTAGCAAACAATCTCATACTGAGACAGAACATTATTTCATGATTTCATTAATTTCAATGTGCTTTTATTAGTGATTCAGTTAAAACATGAGGAGAGGGAATGTTCTATGTCATTTTTCAAACTTAAGATATATTTTTTTTATGTTTTATCTACTTGTTTATGATATTTTCAACTGGGATAGTATTAGTACTAAATAGTATTTATGATATGTTATCTCACTGATAATTAATAGTTCTTACTTATGTGAGTTATCTTTTAATGAACTCTTTAAAGACTCCTTACAAATATAAAAACATCACTGAGAAAAACTAGTAATTAAAAGTATGAGTCATGGTGATCAAGACTCCAAATTCACATATTTTTCTACCAATTCCCTAATTGACCAGTTTTTGAGCATGTACTGGTTCTGATAATAATTTAAGTAGTCTCACTCCTTTCTCCTAATGAATGTTCAATGCCAGAACAATGGCATACGCCTATTCTTTTCTGCAATTTTCAACTGTTGAGGGATTTTAACACATACTTATATTTGAAGTATATGTAAGGATTGAAATTCATAACATATCTTGAATTCCTTTTTATTTATTAAAATTCTAATGTTTTTCGGCCTATTTAACTGATATTGTCAGTTTAACTTGGAAAAGATCAGCAAGAACTAGATTTCAAGATACTCTGTGGATGAATGATATGGTGCCAACTTGGAAAATAAATAGCAATGCCATAAGATTAAAAACCAGTACAGGTAATATAATTCACTAAGACAATCTCAAGTCATTGATTATCTTAGTAGTGTTAATTGGGCGTTTGTCAGACTGATTCTGATATAAAGATAAACATTAAAAGTATATGTAAAGTAGTTGTTGAGTACTTGTTACTATATATAATTGTTCCAGAGTTATACCAGTATACCTCAGTACATACTTCAGTATTGATAAGATTAAGGATATTTGGATCTAATAAACAACTTGAGACGACATTGATATTAAACACTTCTAATAAATCTAATTAGTAACAGAAAGATAATAACATGATAATCATAGCAATACATTTCTGAAACTATCAAGTTATTTTTATACAAAATTGTTATCATGAAATGTGTTAATATCTTTATGAAATTATGCAATTAAGATAAAGTCACAAATACATTAGAGTGAACAGGAACTATTTGACGGCATAATTTCATGCCAATATGATTCTTGATTGATATTTCAAATATTAACAATAACTTGATCAAACATGAATATTTCCTCAGAAAGGTTCAAAGAGTTCAAAAAATCGCTAGACCTAGGCCCTGCTATGAGTGATGTTCTCATTTCACTTTAACACGAATAGTGTGAATGTCAAATTAAGTATAATTTATCAATATTTATCTTGAATCATTACATCTTGACATGTAATAAAAGTGCACACCTCCATCACTTCACACCAATTGAAATAAAGAGGATGTAATCAGAGTAATTAAGTATGGAACTTATCACCATTTTGAGAGCTGGTTAATGATAAAGATCTCACAATTGGATATTTATCAAGTGTTTTGTTGCAAGGAAATTAACTAATGAAACATGAAAGTCGGCCCTTTTTTTTCAAAGATGTCAAGGATCATGATAGAACTTTCCTCAAGACTTTTATTTATAAGACAGTATCAAATTCAATGGAATCATATTACACTTTCAGCATAACAGAACTTCATATTTTCTCACAATATTTTTTTACATTATCTTATCTTTAGAGAACTATCATTATCCATTATTAGTATATCATTCATTCTAATTTCAAAACTGTGGTTTAAACATTTTCATTATTTAAATCTTATCTTCACTTCAGGAATGATTAAAATGGATGTTTATGTGGTATAACTCAAATAATTTTCTTATTATATTTCAGAGTTCATCAGATAAAGTATGCCTTTTTTGGTTTCTGAATTAGAGAAACTTTTCAAATGTTTCAAGGTCAATTTTGATTAATATAGAAACATGGGTTTAAAGAGACCATGCTTAAGTCAGATAACTCTTTGCTCAAAATTGTTATTATAAATTGTGACTAGTCAGACTCTAGATTCTTAGATTTTAATCTGACTTGTAATATATTCAAATTTAAATTTCTTGAATGTACATTTTTATGTTTTAGGAAAAATTCAACTTTATTTTAACGTCTTTGTTTTAACCTAATCTTGTAATCATAAATCTTGCAGAATTTTCTTATCTTTTAAACTCACATTAAAGCTGTTTTTTACAAACAGGTCTTTGAAAAGAGCAAAAACACTGCAGGAATTATTTTGAAATTTATTTTGGAAGGTTTTTTAGTACATGGTTTTAGCAAGAGTAAAGACCAGCTTATCAGTCGGGTTCACAAATTATCTCTTAATTCCAAATTGAAAGATGTTTTATCTGGAGGAGGCCCTACAGTCTTCACAGGGGGTGAACGTTTTTATCAAGTTGTTTTTTCTTTATTTGGGAAGGTATCTGAGACAGAACCCCTGAGAGTTCATAAAACTCCAGATGATATTTCAGAAGATGTTATCATCCTTAAATGTAAATATTGGTCCAATATGGCCACCCTGCTAACGGCAGTGTGACATTCTACTCTAGCTTGATAATGTTAAATAAGATTAAATTGAAAATAAGAATGATATAATTTGAGAGCTTTGTTACTCTTTTTCTATCTCATCTCAATTATCTTGGGGTAATCTTCAATAAAACCCACCACAGAATTGAAACAGATTGTATATTTCTTAGGGAGCAAGACTAATGTTTTATCTTCTTACGTGTGGCAAATTCCACTATGAACATTATCACAAGAATAAATTTCTATGATAATATTTTCAGTTTTTCATAAAATCATACAGTCTATGGAACCACTCCTGCAAATTGTTTAGTTAGACCTGAAATTGTTTTCTAGAGTTTCAAATAAAAGGGTAATGTGGCTGAAAATGGGTGCATTTAGTTTACAAGAAAAATAGACTCACATCTTGTGAGCTATAATATTCACACAAAAAAATGTCTCCAGATTTTATCAATTACTGTTTCTGTCCCAAAATACCAAGATTTGTTGTCATTATTCAGAGAAAATTTTCATGAATGGATTAAATTTGTCAACTAGAAAGTGAAGTTGAACATGTGATATATATTAACATCATGCTCAAACAACATCAAATAAATACCAAGTTACATAAAAGCTTTCAGTATTTTTACCAAAACAAGTCTTGTTGAAAATGTCGAAAGTCAAAATCTCAGTTATTGGGGGTATACATTTGTTTCTGTTTATATGCAGGAATTTATGAATAACAATGTGAATTACAAGATAACTTGCTTATCTCTACCTGCAAGTTAATATATTTCAAGAGATAATATATAAAGTGTTGAATCATCTCCTCAAGCCCAGAATCACAAAATATGATTGCCTCTTTTCTACTTTTAAATCCTTTCTACTACCTAAGATCCAAATCAATGACACAGAAAAACTATGGCAGTTTGAATGTGGTCTAAACTGAAGGAGACTTTTTTAGGAATGGTCAATTTCTGCATGTAATGGGCTAATAAAGACGGCACACTATGCAGTGTGGGCAAATATTGGCATTAGCCTACCCTTTTCAAAATGTTTAAATGCACTGCCTGTAAAAAAAAAAGGCCTTGACCAATCCTCCAACCTTATTGGCAGGAGAAACCAGACTGAAAAATTCAAAGGTCTTAGGATTGAACCCTAGACCTTCAGGTTATTGAGCAAGAGTCTAACTCACTAAATTGGTGCAATATGGAACTGACAATTTAGACACAGATTATAATGTGAACCAGACAAAAACTATTGCACTTATTTCTATTCATGACATATTCACATAATTTACTATTGTTCATAAACAAACCCCTCCCTGTCTTAACATACCATATCATTATGTAGTGGGAAAATACAAATTTTACACAAACTATCAAATATTTAAAAAGATAACAAATGTGAAATTGAACAAGTGTTTCAGTATTATTTCAATATATGCAGGATGTTTGATGTTTTTTGTACAAGTTTGTTGTAAATATGTAGCGGATGTTACAGTCTGCAATGATTTTTTTTAAAAACCCATTTCTCTTAGATTAGAGCTTTCAAACTATATATTCAAGTAATTGTGGATCTATTTATTTGTTTTGAATGAGTTTAAAAATTTATCTGAAAAATGAAACTAAGTATAAAAAAAGAGTTCAATAAATACAGTAATCTAATTGGAAAATAAACAAAATAAATTTAGGTGATTGACCAATCGGACGACAAGAACACTAGAAGTTATTTTTTCAAGTCTAAGAATAGGCCTTGGTTGCCAAATTTAAAAAAAATATCCAATCTAATCAGAACTTTAAAACAAGGATAATGTTATGAAGATATCCATTCCTCTTCCTAATTGGTTATCCTATGACCAATGATGCTCATGAAAACAGTATGATGAGCAGAATATGAACTATCGGGATTCTAAATGTCAGCTTAACTTCAAATCAAGTCAGAAGCAGTAGAAGATACAATATTATTTCACCATTGATAAATAAGTGTTATCAGTGAATCTTGAATCAAGTTTTTATAATTCTGGTAGTATATGATAAAATGTTAGGAGAAAATCAGTAGTATCAGGACAGTCTGCTGATAAAACTTGAATTATGTCATTTTTTACCACCAGCACCTGCAGAATGGTCTATCTTATAACATTGGTTAATAAAACCAGACTCTGGATCATTGACAAGTGTCAGATAACTACACTAATTGTGTATTTTGACTGTTTCATGTGAAATAATACATTTTGTGCTCACTTTTCAAACAAATATTTAAGAGGATTGAATCCGGTAAAATAAAAGATACTTTCAGTTTGTGAAGCCCTAATAATGAAGATGAAGAAACGGTAGTCAAGCCCAAAAACAGTATAAACAACAATTTGTTCTAAAAAAGTTGTGGTACATTGGTTAGATTTCATTTTCCATACACTGCTCTTTCTAGAACTTTTGAAAATGAAAAAAAATTCTAAGACATTCTTCAGAACTAACTCACGTTTTAAACCCCAGCTTCTAGATTTTAAAACTGTGCTTGAAACAGTGCAGATATTCATAGATGAAACTAATTAATAAACGGCAATTTCATGGTTTGTTATATTGACTTATTAGACAGTGTTTGTTTATATTTAACAGCCAACAGCAGTAATCAAGATGTCTACTGGGCTTATAATTATAACTTGTCATTGGGTGTATTTATATAGTATTTCAGTATTTATTTATATTATTAAATAATATTTATCTTATTATACTTATATAAGGTCTCAGTTAGAATTTAATTAAGAAATTAACTGCTTATCATAACAATGTATCACATCTTGTTGCAATTACTGGTTCTTTAAAATATTGCTTCATTAATGGCAAGGGTAACTTAGGTCTGCCTTAGGTTCTTTTCACTATGGAATGATCCTAGGTGTGTTTGTGGTAATTAAGTGTAATTAAATTGATTATTTCTGAGCCAACAGTTGGTCATATTGTTTCTGTATGTTTAATTAGAAAAACTTATTAAAAGTATTAACTACCAAATTCATTAAGCTCAGGTTTGAAATTGCACTCAAGTGATTATTGTTATAAATTGCTGTTGAATAAAATAATAAACATTTGTATAGGAGGCTACTTGTGACTTATCTGTTACACTACAGATATGTCAGACACTGCAAACCATTGCAGTTCAGATAAATGATTAAAAAAGCTTACCTTGAAGACTCAGAGTTTCCTTCTCCTATTAAAATGAAAAGAAAGAAAATCATTGTTAATAAAACTTCCATTATGTCATTATACTTAACAATTCTAAATAAAATGTAAGTTTTCAAAACAATCCACAAGTTTTGTTAGCCACATATGGAGGTCTTTAATTTTCTAGTGTACACAATCACAAATAGGATTGTTCTTAGAACACATGTTGTATTGTTCCAATATGATCACAGTGGTAATACTGCTACTCCAAATACAATCAGACTGGAGCAAGGTCTCTCGGGATCAGAAGAAATTGGTCCTAGAGGAAGAACATACTCTGCAGACAGTTATTTCAGCCACAAATCACCTCATAAAAGTGTATAAATCTATTAAGGATCAATTGCATACATTAACTTTTTCCTAAAACTATTTCCTAAAACTAATCATTAATTGATATAATCTTTAGATTGCAAATTTAGTCAAAATCACAAACTCTTCAAACAAAAAACTAAAATTGTCACAGAATCAGTTCCCAAGACCAGTCTTACACAACCACTAGTTAATAAGCTAATTTAACTCTAAATGTTTCCATATGGCATTACTTCATGATCCCATCATTATAAACTAAACTCAAGTCATGGCTGGGGAACCTCCAAATTAGCACCAAACTCATCTCCACACACTATGAATCGTGTTTATAGAATGTCCTAACTTCATTCATGAAACACTTCTAATATATCAAATGAAGCCATTCAATAGGACTGAACCATTTCATGAGGTTCCAAGGGGACGATCTTACTAGTGTATATTGTAGAAACAGAGAATACTTGGCGCCACTAGAACACATACCCAACTCTAACAGAAATTTCTACACCTGTCAATGAAATGCTCCCAGGAATGAAAGGTTTCTATTAGATATCATGAATACTGTAATATGTATACTTTGATATCAACAATATTTATAAACAAACAGCAGTCCACCAATAATTATCTCTACCACATTTTACTCAGTAATTATTTTCACATTTCTCAAACTATTTGTTGGATATAACATCAATATTTTCATTCTATTCATGGCAGTCCATCATATCTAATTTTCGTTATGTATTTAATCTTTATAAACAAGACTATTAACATCAGTAGAATTCATAAATACATATGTTATGTACTTTAAAATACACTTATTACTTAAACCATCATATCTTAAACATGTTTACAAATCAAACACAAGTGTTTCAGGAAAAAAATACAGAGCAAAATTTAATTAATACTTCATGTTTATTGCTTGTATGCCTTGTTTTTAACAATCCATTTTGATTATGGAAGTCACCTTTAATGATCAATAAAACTGAAAGGCCATCCCTTAGGTTAAGTGTAGTAACATCCTATACCAAGTATTATTATGCAACACCTCACAATTCATATGACTAAGAACATATCACTTTTACAAGTTACCAGATGCAAAGTGTTATAGCTAGGCTTAAGAATTGATCTTTCAAACAATAGTATTGGAGTGAATTTTGAATTCATATATTTTTGCTTAGAAATAATTAGAAAATTCATAAATTTCCAGAAAATAACTGATCTCTTTACAATCTGACAGGAATATACCTTAAACAACCATGACACTTTAATAGGCATCTTAATTAATTCCTTCATGGTATTTCTGTGGTCAGTTTTCTATCTTTGACCATCAAAATACCATGACTGATAGACCAATGTTCTAATGAGTAGGTTTTAATGAATTTACGATGTTTTCAGAAGATAATAGTAGAGTTTTAATTGGATTATAAAATGTTTGGAGATGGTTTATAAATAATTACATGTGTTCTTCACTATCTGACTGATAAGACTCTAATATTTACATTATTGTGACATGCATCATTTAGATTCTATCTACCCTGAAACAGCACAATGGAATTGGGTTCAGTCATTTTAGCAGTTCCTGCCAAATATTTTACTAAGATTATGGAAAATTTACCCTGAGCTTCATGTATAAAAATGTAGGAAACAAGACAACTTGTGAAGAGATCTGTCAAGTTGACATCCCTACTAAGTCCATAGATCTCAATCAGCAGGTCAGTGTGACAAAATATAAGCTGGTGCTTGATCACCCATCTGGATGCTTGAATACACTTGTCAACTTGGCATCTGACTGTGAGAGTAAATAGCTCACACTGGTAATTGGAAATATTGTTCACTGTCATGGTAAGGATGGTCAAACTGAGAAATAACAGAATGATAGTGGACTGTAAATTATATAGAACTGCCAACAGTCTTGATAAACAAAGCAATATGGATTGTGTCAATCTTACTGTTAGCAATCAGAAACCTTGTCCTTAATACAGACACCACCCATTAAAAGAAAACCTTCTGTTATTCAATATAATTATTATTTTAAACCTCTTGAGAGAAAAGTGATTTAAGTACTTCATACAATATATCTAGTTTATGAGCTGTCAAATTAAGAAGTTCAATGCCAAATGATCCTTGTTAAAGCCCTGTCTCAGAGGCAGATGATGGGAAAATGAGAGTTTGGTACCACCCAGCTATTACAAGTGTTAAGTATTTAGACTATATGATAGTTAAACAGTAATAAGATCTAGTATAAATTGTTAGATAATGTACCACAACTGTTAAATCTCTAACTTATACTATCATTGATTCTCAACACTATGTTCTTTATATTGGAATCAAGAGAATTAATTGCAGTAATCAACAATAGAATGGTTTATCATCTAACTGACTGATAATCTAGAATGGAATGGAAATTTCTTAATGCACCAAACTGTTTCAAGATAGCTACCAGATGCTTTCTGACTTTGATAAGGCCCAAAATACTGCAGGGTATTTTTGAAAATGATTTGAATCCATCGTATCCAAATGAATGGTTCATCATTAAACAGATCAGCATAATTAGCATTCAGGCAAATGTCTAACAATTCAACTGGTATACAAATATATAACACAATATAACAAAACAGATCAGAATCCAAATCAAATCAGTCACAAGTTAAGATTGCTTTCTGCCCTTGATTTAAAAATAAGGAAAATTTGGCAACAAAACAACATCAGTCTATTGCTATGCAATTTCCTCCTGCAGACTTTAACACAGGGGCCTTAGTTTATTGGCTTATCTGAAAGACTATATGCTTTCATTACAGAAATAAAATATACATGATAATATAATTTCTGAAAATTTGTAAAAAAACTGAAAATCTTTTCATTTAGACTTAAAAAGTAAAGAAGGTTATCATTGTTAAATATTTATCGTTAGAAACCAGAAATACATTCAACCTCTGCTCATTATCTTAAAATTACAGTTTTAAACCAAAACAAACTACCAGTATATACAATACTGGGTTTGTAGCCAGTATATTTTCTACCACTCTATCTTTCAACAAATCAGAAATATGAAATTCAAGTCAATTTATTTATTAGGATAATTGATAAAACACATTGAGGGAGAAACTTCAATGATTTGAAAATAAACAAATAAATTTCAGCTTGACTAATAATGTCATTTGAAGTGAAAACAGAGATTGGTAAACTATACTGATAATTTACACCAAAATTCATCAAATTTCACAATTATCAGGACTTCACAGCAAACACTCATGAGGGAATCAGAAAATATCAGCCCACACTTAATCTGAAGATTTGGATAAATTTACACCAGACCGCCATAAAGCACTCCGTTCTCAGTCTGGACCTGATGCTGATGAAAGTTACTTCGTTTACACTAACAATATAACAAGCGAGCCAATAACGGTTCTGAATTAATAACGGTCTCAGGTGACTGGTCCCAGACGCATTCTTCAAGAAAGAGGCAAATATAGAGGTCCATGTAACCTGGATGAAAACAAAAATCTGATGATGAAGCTCCAAGTTGAAGGTCAGTCAAGTCTTGTCTGAGAACCGTTCAGAGACCACCTCTTTAAGGTGGGCCAAAATAGGAATTATTTTTTTTTTTACACAGACATCAATATTTACTTTTTTCTCATAGAGTTTCTTTAGAAAACGTTTGAGATCTTTATTAGCTTGGAAACATTGGTGTAAATGGGGTATTACAGTACGGTAATTGGAAATCTTCATTTTTCAAATAAAATTATTCAAGTGTAAGAAAATTGATGAGACAAGATATTTAAGGAATTTGCTTAATATTATTTTAATAAAAAAAAAATTGGGTAAACCAGGAAATTGCCTTGAATTGTCATCATATTTCAAAAAATGTGCATAAGGATAAGCAATGGTAACTTGATATTCAGTTTCATCTATTCAGGGTGTGGTAATATGGTCTTGTTTAGTCACCACATGAAAGTTGGTCACAAGCACATTGGTCAAGTCAAAGGAAAATTGGTTTCAAGGTATATTCAATGTCACTGATAATTACTAATTTATTACTTTGCATGTGGCTAATCATTTGTGACGAAATTTCCTGTGACCAAACACACATATTGAAATCTCCACAACCCTGACAAAAGAACAAATTTATTCTAAATGCAATAAGAAAAATATTTATAACTTGAAGAAGTTTGTATGTTTGGTAACTAAAATATCAACAGTAGAAGATCAGAACTGGTGATTAATAAACTAGTAGAGTTATAATAACATCTCGACAGGTACTGAGATCTCATCTTTAACATTATCAAAACAAACACATACCAACAGATACAACGCTTAATTTAACTATTTACTTATCAACTCATCTATCTAATTTCTTTAATCTCTCTTTTACTAGACCTTCATTGTCTGATGTCTTCAAGGTGTCTAGAACTCTTCATCAGGAAGGAAGAAAAAGATGGAATCATGATGCAATTGGTAGATTATATGTACCATATGGATTGGTGTGGTCTTTAACAAGATCAAGGGTGAGATAAGAGATCAAACATTCAGCAGCTGAACACAGCATGGGATGAAGACAGATATACAAAATTCTAATACAACTGCTGTGATGTCTTTTTTAAATTCTTAACATGGATTTTCTTTTTCAAACATGTTTTTGATGATAGGAAATTATGTAATTCAGTATTTCTGTTAACAACCTGCATGGCATCATCCACTTCCAGGATTTTGAAAGTTGTGAGTTCCTGATGAAACTCCAAGGACAATTTCTCTCTTATTTGTGTAAATGGATATTAAGAAGTATTGGCAAAGGTCAATTTGGCACTCAAAGTTATATACTTACAAAATATTGAATTTGCTTTTTTTTTCACATTAAAAGGAAATAAAAATATTTTAAAGGTTGCAAAACTGGCTTGTAGTCAGGCCCACAAACAAATCCCTGCAGTTAAAACAAGAGTTTTCAGCAGACGTGCATTTGACCTTGTAGACTGTATATATTATTTATTATAATCAACCTTCAGATCTTGTCTCTATAAAATGCTCCATTACTTATTGTAGGGTAATAAACTTCTTTTTATATTTAACGGTCAGTTTCACATGTAAGTTAACTGAGATTGGTCATTCTGTAGAGAACAATTATGTCTTATACTTTACATTTACTCTCTCTTCTTATCAGATAATACAATAAACAGACCACAGTCCAGGCATGTTTTTATCATCAGACAATTTGATGACAAAAGTTTATTACCTAGTAGGCCCTACAAGTTTCAAAAGAACAATTCAATACTACTGTAAGCAGGAATCTTTGTGCATGACCCACAATATCATTTCAATCCTCAATCTTAATCTTTTAGTACACGAGACAAACCAACAATGCAAAAAAGCTTGAAATTAACAGACCTCAAACTGTATTCATATTAATATGAAAATCTTTTTTACTTTCTAATGTTTCTGTTCTTGTTCTAGTTTAACAAGATCAATGTCTTAAACAATGTCAAGGAGTATATTTGATATTTAAAGGAATGTGTATCAGTATTTCTCAATCATACTCAAATATCAGTCAAATATCTCCATATCAATTCCACACATTGTTTTATACATATTTAACACAATATCCTACAGCAGAGATACTTGATACTTCCAAACACAAATCAAAACAAACCTTTCTACCAACAAGTTAACCATGGGCCATACATCAATACACATGTTTTTGAATTAATTCTCAATGCAATTGACACCTCTGTTATGCATTTGACACTGAATAGAACAAAAGCATTCAATTTACTAAATGTTATCATTAGTAATGTGAACTTTCAGGAATGACTGGCATTTGAATAAGCAGTGTCAATCACTCAAAGAATCTAAAATCATTTGTCTTATTCAGATTAAAAAAAAAAATAATCCCAGTAATTAATTTGCTCTTACCACTTAAAAGATAAACATGAGTTGTTTTGGAATCTGTGGTAATTCCACCATGAGGATGATTATGTGCCACACAAACATATTTAGCAGCTTCTGTTACATTGATAGTATATGCATCTTCTACTACTGGTGGTGTTCTGATATTTACATAATCTTCATTTTCAGAGTTACTTGGAATCTTTTTCTGTACCTAAAAAGTTAAATAATCAATTCATCATTCAACAAATGGAAAATTATGGTTATGGTAAAGCTGTCAATTTTTGCCTTAAGGAGGTGGTTCAATTCCATAAAGTAGTGTTATGTAAGTACATTTCCATAGGCTGTTTCTTTATGGCATGTTCCCTTGCTATATTGAGCATGCCAAGGACAATGATGAAACTTTGTTATACTATGTGCCTTTTCCCATCGCTTGTATCCTTGCACATGGAACATGTGGCCTTGTAACCAGAACATACAAAATGAACTTGTCCATTCTTTTACAGCTGACCAATACAATATTGCATAGAAATATATCAAATCTATTGAAATTTGTTGAAATCAGACAAGGGAACAGCCAATGGATACAGGGCCTAAAAGATAAGCAACCTTCTCAACTGTTGCTGTTTACATCAGATGACTACAAGGACAGAGGAACTCCACAGATAGGATAACCAAACTGAGATGGGTTTCCATTTACACTTCACTTGAAGGACAGGTCTCGGACAAATTGATTTTACCGTCTTGGGCAAGAACTGAATGCTTTTTCACAGCCTTGTTTAAAAGGGGCCTATAAAACTTGTTCAATAATATGTGCAATTACCACTTGTTGTCCTTTTTTCCACTCTAATGTAGGAGTTGGTATACCAGCAACAGTACATCTTATTACAATAGTAGTACCATATTCTACTGCTTTATCTTCAGTCCATTTCACTATTTCAGCCGGTGCTACAATTATAAAGGTATAAAACTTAAAAGGACACAAAAAAGTTTAAAAAATTTTTACCAATTACGTGTAGCTTTATTTACAAATTTTTATTACAACTATACTAAAAAAAAGAATCAAATTTTAGCTTGTACAAGGTCTAAATTACTGACAACTACCATATACAATACAATACACTGACCATTGTAAAGATCCCATATACAATACAAAACATTGACCATTGTAAAGATCCCATATACAATACAATACACTGACCATTGTAAAGATCCCATATACAATACAATACATTGACCATTGTAAAGATGCCATCGCTATTGATAGATGGCGCTCCAGTAGTTTACATGATTCACAGCGTACAAAATGGCAGTCAACAATTCTTTAAAATAAACAAAATATCTAGATGATAAATATCATTAGCGGCGAGGTAGATATCTCATTTGACAATGTGATCTATCAGCTTGAACAGATACTTTGGGAGTCATTAGATATGCAATTTTGTACATTGTGAATCTTGTAACCTACTGGATTGCCATCTGTTAAGTATTGATATAACAATTTGAGTTTTAAATTTTCATGTCTCTCTGGTGAACAATGTTTTATACAAAATACATACCATGCACAGCCAGTGTCACTTCTTCAGATTCTACTGATTCTACTCTGTTTTCAGCCCGACATTTATAGGTACCTCTATCTATTACATCGACTTGAGTAAACCTCAGATGACCAGATTTGGGTGATATTCTGTAAACATTATTCCTGCCATGCTTGTTCATTTCAACTCCATTTTTAAACCATTTAATTTTGACAGGTGGATCTCCCTTGGCTTTACAGTTGAAAGAAAATCTACGACCCTTTAACACTATTCCACTTTTAGGTGGCCTTACTATTTGTAAACCTGAAAAGAGACATCAAATATATTAGGATATCTTGTGTATTAGACTCTCAGAATAAAGCAAAAATTCCAATGAGATTGATCAATATATTTAGGACTGTTGTAGAAGTTTAAGCTTAAGCACCTGTAATTTATAGAGTTTTCTAGGAACGGGGCCCTACATTAATTCTACTTTTTTCACACAAAAATTTTATATTATCTTGAGTAAAGTGATAATCAAAGCAGTGACTTATTAATAAAATAGTATATTAATAATATTTTGTTATCCTTTGAAAATAATTCAGTATTTTCCGATAATTTTTGTAATAAAAATAAAAGCCGACTCCTGAAAGTTCACAGATTTTATATTTTACAAAAATTGCCATCTGTGAATATATAAATATCACAGAAGTCATGTGGGTGTCCTAACTTAATCTAATAAACAAATATCTAGAATTAAAGGTTATTATATTATTAGTCAGATGCAATTTCAAATTATCTCTATAACTGCTGATAACTTTAAACTCGACTGATAGATTTTTATTTAGTTCATGTCATCATTACTGAAATAAGAGTTTTTTTTCTACTGTAAAGCATTAATGTTTTTTAGTTGGAATCATTTCATTTATCTGTTGTGCATGAAATTAACATATTGACAATTATCGGATGATCGGATAATTATTAAGATGAATTTAATTTCATTTAAATACAGGTTCTTTATTGATAAATTATCACTTAAAAAACACTTCAAATTATGATTTGACTGCAATTCTTAATATGGTGCTGACATTTCAGACCAGAAAGAGTTATGTCCCTTTAGTCTTCATAAATCCCAAATTTGAGGTTAAATATTGAATGTTAACAATATTTACCAATCATCCATGTACCTTATAGGACTCAGTCCATCAAAAAGTGGAATTTGATGTCTGAAATTGCACTTTTTTTGTTAGTTTTTGACAGATGAGGCTAAAGGTACATGTGGAAGAATAATTCTAAAAACAGTCATTATGTGTCATTGTCTGTAATTACTGTAAAGTTTACCAAAAGAGATAACTAAAATAAAATAAAAATATTTTTAAATGGCTAATTTACATGTTATGTAGGTCAACCATGCATAAATCATGATCAAATAGGTGAAGAATGATCCTTCTATAATCTATTAGAATTTCAATGGCTTAGATAGTATGATTATAATCTGAAGTAATTAACATACAGAGTCATAAAACATAGTGGGTCTTAAACTCTAAAATATCTCTGTTATTTTCATTAAATAAGGCAAGAATAATACCCTGAAATTGTTCTGAAATATACAGCAGAAGGAAAACAGAATTCAACTTGACATTTACTTTAAGGCCTGAAGGAATTTTTGTCAGGATGTAAAGACATCTATGTAAATGTCTGCATTAATATAGACATGAAAACTTACAAAGATTGAGAAACACTAGACTAATATTGTTGGATCTGTCTAAAATCACTTTATGACGGTAAAGGATGTGTTTCAATCTGTAAGGAATTTGTCTTATCAAACTGAATTATATCACTTTAAAGTGTTAATATGCTACAACTGATCGAAAATTTTAATTAAGGTCTAGCATGTATGCTTGAGAAAACTCAAAGCACATGCCTTTTAAGAGTTTCCATGGATGCTAATGCCTATTTGGCATATCATTATGTACATGCTTTTTAAAGAGTTGATATGGATAATGTTTATTTGGCATATCATTATGCACATGCTTTTAAAAGATTTTATATGGATGATAATGTTTTTGGCATGTCACATTATGTACAAGCTTTTTAAAGAGTTTATATGGATAATGTTTATTTGGCATATCATTATGCACTTGCTTTTTAAAGGGTTTACATGGCTGATAATGTTTAGATGGCATATTATTATGCACATGATTTTAATGAGTTTATGTGGCTGATAATGTTAATATGGCATATCATTATTCACATGCTTTTTAAAGAGTCTATAAAGATTACAGTATAATGTTTATTTGGCATATCATTATGCACATGCTTTTAAAAGAGTTTATATGGATAATGTTTATTTGGCATATCATTATGCACAAGCTTTTTAAAGGGTTTACATGGCTGGTAATGTTTATTTGGCATATCACATTATGCACAAGCTTTTTAAAGAGTTTATATGGATAATGTTTATTTGGCATATAATTATGCACATGCTTTTTAAGGGTTTACAAGGCTGATAATGTTTATTTGGCATATCATTATGCACAAGCTTTTTAAAGAGTTTATAAGGATGATAATGTTTATTTGTCATATCATTATGTACAAGCTTTTTAAAGAGTTTATATGGATAATGTTTATTTGGCATATCATTATGCACATGCTTTTTAAAAAGTTTATATGGATAATGTTTATTTGGCATATCATTATGCACAAGCTTTTTTTAAAGGTTTATATGGATAATGTTTATTTGTCATATCATTATTCACATGCTTTTTAAAGAGTTTAAATGGATGATAATGTTTATATCATTATTCACATGGTTTTTAAAGAGTTTATAAGGATGATAATGTTTATTTGGCATATCATTATTAACATGCTTTTTTAAAGAGTTAATATGAATGATAATGTTTATTTGGCATATCATTATGCATATGTCAGAAAGTTAGTGAATGTTATCACAACTATGTGAATTGCATACACATAAATTAAAGTCAACTACCACCTTTATCAAATGAAGTGTTATAGCACAATAATTCAGGTACAAGTTAATCTGGTGACGATTGTAAAATATGTAGGGAATGTTAATCCATTCAAAGGATTAAATACGTAACATGATACATGATATATATTCTACATAATACAATAACTTTGTCAAATCAAAACATTAATTTTGTGTTCTTTGAACTTCTTGATATTCCATGAACATTTATCTTTTATCTTGATAAAACAATTTCAAGTATAAAAAAAAACAGCTAGAGATTGAACCCGTGAGAAACAACATATGTTTATAAATTAGTTAAAGAATATTGCAAAAGCATAATTTGCAACACCTGTATTTCAAAGTTAAATGTTAATTTTCTTACAACTTACAAACAATAAAGCACACTAACGCTAAAAGAATTCAGTACATAAAATATTTTGATTAAAATCTTTTCTGAGCCACCATGAAATTAAATTTGTCATAATTAATAGATGTATTCAATTTAGTCATGGGTGGTATCCACACTAAATTAATTTAGACAACTTCGGCATGAAATCACAACCCATGATTTTCTTTATATAAATCTTATACATTTTTTTCATGAAGAAATTTATATAGATGATATAGAATAGTAAATAATATTTTGTTACGATAAATAATATTTGGATCGTACAGGTGTTACATTATTAATTTGTTTTTAAAAGATGTTTATAAAATGTAATTTAGTATTTGAAATGACACCTGGAATTTGTATCATATCATGTATTAACCATGTACCAAGTTGACATCTTTCAAAATATTACAAACTTGTCATTTTCTTATTATCTATCCCACTTTATTTTATCTATTTGTACAATGTAACTAGACTATATTGTAAATTGAATATATAAAAAGCCATATTCACACTACAGATTTACAGGGATAGTTCAAAAGAAACAAAGGCATATCTTGCATACTGTTGACCTTTTGAATTTCACCAATATTTCTATAAGTTGAAGAATGTTGACCTTGACTTAAGCAGTTTTGAAAAGTTCTTAACAGATTGCATTGCTGTCAAACTATTGAGACAGTATCATCATTTGGGACAAAATACATTTCTACGGAAAAATTTATCAGTTTTATGTGTGAAATCCAATGTCCCTTGACGATTTCCAGCATCTTTTTAAACTTACACTATCTAAATTTCATAACCATAAGCCCCCTTTAAATGATCCCAAAATAAGGTCAACAATGAGTGGAGTACATGTATTATATCTGCTATAATTGTATTCACCTAAATAACTAATCATGTAGATCAAGAATATTAGTCAATAATCATGTAATCCCTGTCTATATCACCTATTAACCAGATCCAGATAATATACATGTAGATAATGACCAACCCACTCATATCATTATCATAAATTTAACACTGATTTCAATCATCATGTACATATAACAAACATTCATACATACAATTGAATAATTGAAACTAAATATTTCTCATAACTCTGCCTCATAACTGCTGACTTGTGTCATTATAATAATATAATCATTACCGATCATTGAAATGTTATTATAGATAAAATTCATCAAAATTCATGAACAACGTTCAATTTTTGGAGCTTCAGAGATGTGGAAAACTAAAAAATTGGCAATAAAAATCAAAACTTCATAGTAATGAATCGAATGGCAGTAAACTAATTATAAAGACTTTGCACTTCTCATTATGCTGTTTTTCGAATATCTCAAATTTACACCATCATCCATCAACGAGATTCTGAGGTTTTTCCTCGTATTTTTTAAGTTAAGAGTGCTGTTTTCAGCTTTGCTATGTTTAAAGAAAGGCATATATTTAAAACTTCAGTGGATAATAGACACATTCAACTAAATATCAAATCTATTTTGAAAATAAACAAATGGTAATATCAGACTTCATCAATCATAAACTAGGAATCCAGCCATAATCTGACACTGTTGATGATAGGAATGTATTGTGATCTATGTATCTGTATGCCTTAATCAAGTTGAAAACATTTCTACATTATGATAAGGTGATGATATGATAATTAGTTTACAAGTCCACTTCAAACACCCAACCTTCAGGTCCTCATGATAAAAACACTGCATATATCATTGCTATTGTACTAAAGTTTCATATATGACGTAATCATTATAATAAAAGAACAGTATATACTATTTTATGTCCTGTCATGAACAGTGCATTCTATTACTAAAGGGGCTACAGCAAACTAATATGATTTATTCTGAAAGTGATTAAATTACAGAAAAAGCTAATTGGGTATCATTAAATGCAAAGAAAAATCACCAGCATAGCTTAATATGGAGGTTTAACCCATATCCATCTGTTGAAGTCACAGAATTTACTGTTAACTGGTTCTAATATTACATTGCAATATTTGTAGATATATAGCTTAAAAGATTCATTTATTAGCATTATTGGCAAGTAAAAGCAATTGATCATATAAAATAAATGACAAAGTCTCATAACTAATAATGCAACTTAGACCAAAGTTTAATTCTTATATTTATATTTAAAGATTCTTTACTGATACAATTTGACAGCTTTACATGACCACTGTCATTTCCCACTGCTGTTATAATTCTAAGTTCTACTTAATATTTTGTTAATAACTAAATAACTGTGTACCTATTAATAAATGGCCTGAAAGTACCAGTCTTAACCAACATAATAATTTTTGTTGAAAAAAAACAAAAATAGTATTTTCAATTCTAAAAGGTAATACAATTCTCAATAATTCAAAATTGCCTTCATGAATGTAGGTAAAGGGAATATTTGTTTTAACCTTTTAAAAACAATGACAATATTTGTAGATCATGAATTTTTAAATTTAGATTTGACAAAATGACGGAAATAGATACATATTATTTAGTAGCATATATGTGTATTATTTTTATCAAATTTTTGATAACTTGGTCAATATCAAGATTCAATATAATCAACAAGTGTACTTATCGACAAATAAATAAAATGGAGGGAAACTAGAAGAAAAAAAATCATGAAAACACACTTCTGAACAAATCCGGTTGTAGGAAAGAAAATGAGGGATAAATTTCCAAAAGATAACTTATGATTTCAGACTGCTTAATCAAATCTTTATGTCATTAACTATAAAAACCTGACATTGTCAGAAGTATGATAAAACTTCTAAAGCAGTTCATGAGAAACCTGTGAAACCTCAATCAAAAAATTGTCTAATCATAAGTAATTTTGAAGTTTTAGTTTGGTTATTACTAGATCTGTGTGGGGTATACTTGTTGAAAATACAGTTGTTCAATTAAAAAGTAAAATTTTAATAAACAAGGTAATATCATAGACCAAGTATTCTATAGAGGATCCACATTCCTTAATACTGTAACATGAACCATTCTCACCATGTATGGTCTATTTTCTTTATTCAAATTCTACATTATTACACAGTCTACACTGCCCCAGGCTTTACCACCCACTACTTTTTCTTAACTTCGACATTTATAATTTTGTTTCCATGGTACAGTAAATGTACAGTCATCTTCAAAATTATTTAGCCAAGTAAATTAGACAAATATGGTACCTGTAAAAGCCAGGTATCAGCGGAAATCTTCAAAAAGGGTAATTTTAAAATCAAATACTTAGAAAAAACTAAGTTAGTCGGAAGCAATACAATATTTAATGTAAATCAACAAGTGAATGAACAAGTTTTGTCCCCAAGCGAATAATACCCACCCTACCACACTAAGTGCATGGTGTGAGGTCTGGGCTTTGATAAATTTGTATTTGACATTAAAGAAGTGTAATTTTACTGCTAGATTATGTAGAGTTACTGTCACACAGTGCTCCCTGACCTCATTTTTCACTGTCTCTACTATCTATCACATTAAACATTCAACTTGTTAAAGATTTAATACACTGAATACTTCTCTACATTTTTAATTGATAAAGTGTTTAAGACTGTTTCTTAAAACACCTCACAATCCACAATATTGTGGGTCTTTGATCTAGAAACTTTATAAGGAGTTAACAGGTTTTACCTGTGTCCCAAAATACTTTTAAATAGTTATAAACTATATAAAATTTAAACTAGGTCTTTTAACTATAACCCAATAGAAATGTTTTATCAAGATTATCATGTCATACATTGTTCTATTTAGTTACACATCTACATGTTTTAAATAGAGATATCCTATCCACTCATAAGATCATTTACAATAGGACGAGTAATCGAACCAACCCTAATATTGTATAAATTCCTTCTACCTACCCTTTTCTTCACTGTAACACGACACCGTAAATAGAAGTACTCCGATCATTGTTATAATCATAATTTTATGTATCTTCATTTTCACCTGAGCAAATTCCACCTGTATTACTTATATCTCGATATCAAACACATTTTTTACACCACAGGTGACAATTAATTTCACCTAACATCCTGATATACATTAAAACTCTTCTTCCACTAAACCATGTCATCGACCTCGAACTTGTGTCACACTGTCACCATTTTCTACATGATCCACTTCTGATAACGATGTTCCCAAATATTCCTTTTATAATCAGACGTATTTAATATCCATATTTATTTCCTAGTTGTATGTTTTAACTGGAAATGTCACTTCTATATGAATAAAAGAAGTTTTGACAGTTCCCGCTTTCATGTACAACACATAATTTGGCAGACGAAGAGGTATATATGTATATACGACCTGCGCAGACCAGTTTTTATAGAAGCATTACTGCGCATAACAAACCCGCATGTTTTAACGAGATCAAAGCAAGTGGTCCGTTATCATCTCTCCTAAAATAGTAACTTGTGCATTTAATAAAGCTTGTCGCGAATTTTATTTGTAAATAACCAACAAATCCAGAGTCTGACATGAGAGCAAGAATATATCAATATTGTTACATTGTATTGTATTGTGTAATATTCGAGCTAAATAAACCAACAGTATGTTTTTATAATTACTTGGCATTAGATATAACGGTTCTATTCGTCGTATCAGCTCAGTGTTTGGAAAAAATTAATTCCTCTGAGATCAGTGCTTAGAAAATGTCATTTCATGCCCTTATGCTAAGAATGTCTGAGGGTCGATCTTTAAATATTATGAGTACAAATGACCCTCAATTTGGACTAAAACCTCTCTGATGTAAGATCACGTATACATTCGACTGACTTAATATACCTAAGAAGACAATTGAAGACTCTATTTTAAATTTGATACTACATCATGTATTGTGAATTTAATTGTAGTCCCCCTTACACGTCTTCTGGAGAAGATTGGCAGTGTAGAAAATGATAAATTTCCTGACTTCTAGGTATATTTTAAAAGTACTTTGTATTCTCATTTTAACATGTTAACCTGAAAAATAATGAACTCCACTTTAACCCTGTGCCAGATCTTTCTTTTGAAAAGTAACTTGTTACCTTTCAACCACCCTAATCCATATATCATTATCATTATATAATAATATATGCAAATACTGATTCTTTATCTCTTACAAATTAAAATTTAATTATCAAATAATCATGAAGGTTAAAATGCCAGCCTGAATTTCTGAAAAATATAAACGTTTTACAGGGTAATGATTAAATAATACGACAACCGATAAAAGCTAGTTAATTTGATCATTGATCTACCGTGGACAAGGAGATCACTAAGATTTCAATTTTTTTTATAGTATGCTGCGACCAGTTTTTTTTTTTATATTAAAGATAGTTGGGAAACATATTGCAACTCTGAATAATAGCGTTTTACAACCCAAGGCTTAGCATGCAAATGGTATAATTTGCGAATCATATTGGATATTTAATCCAGATGGAGAAACTGTTTGTAGTTAGTTGATCCAAAAGCTGTCTCTGTTTAGTCTTGACGATTTGGGCTGATTTCTTCTTCCATGATCACTTGCTCGATTGGAGTCACCTTCATATCATTTAGATTTAGAGTTGAAATGATTACCAATGGGTTTATCAAGAGGGTGGTGACCGTTCATCCGTTCCCTTAAAGATGCTTTATTTCCTACAAAGTGCAGGATATATATATATATAATGGATTTTAACGTTAACTTTGAAGAACCTAACGGTTGTTAAAATATGCTTGTGGGTTATAAATCTGCAAAACCACACGGACTGGATCCGCAAGATTAAAGTTGATCTTAATCTTGTTTCCGACGCCTATGGTATCTTTAGCCTGATTCTGATGAATCCAGAAATTAAATACTAGGCTTTGATTAAATTCCCAACAAACATTCGACAAAATCAAACGTGTACACTGTCATGGTTTTGTTATTAGAATTTGATATATTTGTAGAATCTGACTAAAAGATTCTCACGAGAACCACCATTTAGAATTTGATCAAAAACAGGCGGCAAATCAACGTGATACAGATACCCGAAACGGATCGGTGAAATTGAGATTGCAGAAACGGCCAAATATTCCGCTTCACTTGGTAATCAATTACTTTAACAGGAACAATTATTTTCGTAGACATTGGTGTATCATGATTTAGATTTTCTACCTCGAATTATCTCTAATAAGTGGAGAATTAATGAGAACTTGTTGACATATTAGAACGCCATGTATTTTAGAGGTTATCTTTGATGCTTGCTTCATTTATTTCCCCAGATAATTTCTTCTACAGTTCTAACAATGTAGTTTGAAGACAATTTCTCAAAGAATTGGGCATTTTGAATTATTTATGGACTATTTACATACGTAACAACAAATAGGAAGAGTGTCTGAACACACGTCTTACTGTCTTAATTTCTATTGGCTAAGTATCTCGGTACTTTTAGTAAGTAAAGTTAAATTGGTTATTGTCCATATAATGTAAGAGTCGATCATTGTACACATTTTTGTGAAAGTTTGGTCGTTTACATACTCCCTTCCATACTCTACCGCATACTCTATAATGTTAATAATAATGTTGAAATGTATATCGCGCACAAACACAATAATAATAAAGTTCCTAGTGCGCTTGTAAAGTTTAAGACTGGTCTTCAGTTCCAAACTGTAGCTTGAATAAATATGTTTTGAGTCTAAGTTTGAAAATATCAACTGATTTGGAATTTTGTTATCAGGAATCGAGTTCCATAATGTAGGGGAAGCATATCAAAGGAACGTTTACTCTATGCGATCATCGGCGAGTGGAAGATTTTTTTTATCCCCTCCACCATTCAAAGTAGATTTATCTATTATCTATTGCACCAACTACAACATGTGAATTCTGCCCACTTTTGATAACCAACTTGTATGGTTTCTTATGTTCATTAGGGCAATGTCCGAACCTTCTCTGTGTACCACCATAGATCATTGGTAGCTATATGACCCGACTGTCGAATTCTAAGGCATCGACTTTAGCGGAAGCTTTTCAGATTTCCATTGTTATGGTATTTTTTGAGTGCGTAGCAATTCCTTGGTTAAATGTCCTACCAGAATAGCTTGATGTTAGAAATTTGACAGTTGCAAAAAAGAATATCGGTCAAACGCAACACTCCTGACTACATCTACTATTCATGACCATACCCAACTGGTAATGCCTATGGTTTGAGTACATCTTCAGAGACCAAGAATCTTTGCCATCTACCTAGTTACCAGAACCATAAATTATGTACATCAAAATGTATACAAGGTGATCCTTCTAAGATGGTTGGTTTGTCAAGAACAAGAAAACTTTTGTTGTTATACTCGATGGATTCTTCGGATTAGCAACAAATTTAGTTTAATGATGTAAAAATTGATAAAATCTACTCAACAAAGGTGAACACTTTATAATAATGAGAATGCCTGTTGTCTTGAAGTCTTAGATATTGCTCCCTACAAAATATAACTTACTTGGGTCCTTTTTAATGAACCGATTATCTTCACTTTTATTCATTTTATATTTAAAGTGTATTTCACAAGAATATGAGGACGATATAAAATGTTGATGGACATCTGTATTATTTATCTTACAAAACACCTTAAACATTTTTATTAATTTATTTGAAGCCGGTACATTTACATGTTCTTTCATTTTCATGACAGATCTCATTAAAATCAATCAACTTACATTCCTTAATGCTATGACATTTAAGAAATAGTGTTTCAACTTCTTTTAAGTACAGTGATCTCTCTATAGTACAAAGCCAGCAGGAGTTATTTCCCATTTATCCATGGCATAAGGCCAACAATTGTCATTAGCAATCATTCTTGACATTCAGTCCCCACTAGCAGCATACTGAGATTTCCACATAAAAATCTTATCAGCTGATGCAGTAAGTAAACAGGTCTCTGTAGGATGGTAAGATAAGGAATGGATGGCACGACTTGTCTTATGGTCTAATTTTTCAACCAATTTAGCCTACAAATAAATAGACATAATTTATCAACGAAATGACTTATTCCATATTTGGATTGTTTTCAATGTTACTAGAATCTTTTCTATCCATATTTTATGGAAGACAATCCCTGCCATAATTAATCATTCTTTATGCTTAATTCGGTGTTAAACATTAGTACAGTAAAATCAACATTTGTACGCTTAATTTGACATTTGTTCACTAAATTCATGATTTGTTGTTAAAAATTTATCATTCGAATAAAGAATATTACTGAACAAATTAACGATAAAGCCGAACTAATAGTGCCCACTTCATAATGCCGAATGAAGTTTACCGAACAAATGTTGAAAAACATTTTTCGCATTTCGTGAGAAGGTTATCATTATGACGACAAGTGGCGCTGCTCAATTTGAGTTAGGGCTTCGTTCCTATTTATTTGGTCAATCTTTATGGCCGGCCAGTGGCTGTGTACAAAGTAAAGAATCTTATTATGAATTCCAATTTTATGATAAAAGGCGAAGTTTTTAATCAAACTCTTTGTACTCTTTATTCATTGGAATGTGAGATTTTGAGATAAATATGGTGCCTATACCACGAAATGTTTTCAAAATGGCCAATTTTTGTACAGTCCACATTGATGGTGGTGGGACAGATAATTTGATGGAATTTGCAAAATCCCAACCACATGGTTTGTTCAGACGTGTGAATATATCTAAAATTTCAATATAATAGTATTTTCATGCCAAGTTTAGTTACTGGCCAGATAAAGATGAAGACTTGTTATGGCTCGTCGTCAATTTTAAACAGTCCACGCTGATGGTGGTGGGGCATAAAGGTCAGAAGCCACTATTTGGTTGGGATTCTGCCAATTCAAAATTTATTCCCCACCACCATCAGCATGGACTTTTCAAACAAAGGTCTTCATCACTGACTTGGCCAGTCGCTAAATTTGGCATGAAAATACCATTTCATTGGAATTTTTTGGACTTTCATAGGTCTGAAGGCACACATGTGGTAGGGATTCTTACCAATCCCATCAAAACTTATGCCCCACCACCATCAGCGTGGACTAATAAAAAATTGGCCATATTTTATAAATTGGCCATGAAAAGTTTTCATCACTGACTGGCCAGTCACTACGTTTGGCATGAAAATACCATTACATTGGAATTATTTTATATATTCTCAGGTCTCAATGCACCGTGTGCTTACGATTCTGCCAATTCCATCAAAAATTATGCTCGACCACTATCACCGTGGACTGTCCATCAAAACATATAGCCCACCACCATCAGAGTGGAATATTTAAAATTGGCTATTTTTGTAAGATTGGCCATGACGAGTCTTCGTCATGAAAATACATGTACTTTTATATTGGAATTTTCGATATTTCAAAGGTCTGAAGAAACCATGTAGTTGGGATTTTGCTAAGTCATCAAAATATCTGTCCCACAAACATCACTGTGGACTGTACAAAAAATGGCCATTTTTCAAAACATTTCCTGGTATAGGCACCATATTTATCTCAAAATCTTACATTCCAATAGTACCAAGAGTTTGATTAAAAACTTCGCGTTTTATCATAAAATTGGAATTATTAATAAGATTCTTTACTTTGTACACAGCCACTTGCTGGCCATAAAAATTGGCCAAACAAATAGGAACGAAGCCCTAACTAAAATTGAGCAGCGCCACTTGTCGTCATAATGATATCGTTCTCAGGAAATGCGAGAAATGTTTTTCAACATTTGTTCGGTAAACTTCATTCGGCGTTATGAAGTGGGCAATATAAGTTCAGCTTAATCGTTAATTTGTTCAGTAATATTCTTTATTTGAATGATAAATTTTTAACAACAAATTATGAATTTAGCGAACAAATGTCAAATTAAGCGTACAAATGTTGATTTTACTGTACTAATGTTTAACACCGAATTAAGCATTAAGAATGATTAATTATGGCAGGGATTGTCTTCCATAATATTTTACTTATTTAGCTAGTTAAAAGAAACATCTACCTATTCTTGCAATATACTATAGTTGTTCCTGGAGATAACAGAATTATTCCTAGTTTACTTACATCAACTAGATCCCAAATATAAACCAATCCATCTTCTGATCCAGATAATATATGGGTATCTTTACTGTTTAAACTATTATCTATTTTATATTCGTTATTTTTATGACCAGTATATCTAAAATGTATAAAACATTCAAAATAATATAATATTAATTGTCATTATATATGGACATAAATTTAATTCCGATCATAAGATCTCATAATATAATGATACACAAGGAAATTCATATTTCAACATAGGGCTGCAACTTATTCAAAAACCATTGAATATGCTGTCTTCTTTCTCTACGAGAAGAGCTAATAACAACATAATATCATATCCTCATAAGGAGAGGTAGTTTTTAACTTTCCCAATTATCATCATTTAAAAATTTGATGAATGAAAACTTGAAGATTATTAGAACTTACTCATTTAATAACTCTCCATTATCTTTATCTATTAAACGTAGAGTATTATCTAATGTACTAATTAATATACATTGAGCATCTCTAGTAAATGTTACACTTGTAACAGCATCTAGAATGAAAATTCAAATAAATCCATAACAGATAACTACATGTACCATGATATGCATGTGCATTAATTGGGGTCCGTTGAAAAGTATTCCCAGGTGCATGTGTCATTTGTCAACAGTGTAACTGGTTACTTTACAATCAAATAAACAAAATCTTCTTTTCATTGAGAAAGTGATAAGGGATTATTACATGAATTTAAAATATTTACATTGGGATTGATTCTAAATACAAAGTACAATCAGTACTTACTACCAATAAAATCAGACATCATTTTCCCTATCCTCAAATCATATCTTCTGACATGACTATCACCACACCCAGATAATATTTCATGATCTGATACTTGCAGTGATGTTATACTGTCTTTAGCTTCATCTAGTATCTGAAAATATCATAGGAATAAAAATTCATTGCTCCCAGTATCTTCACCATGATATAATATATGACAAACTGAATTCCACTCATGTAGTATCTTAGGAATTCCTTCAAATATTAAGTCAACAAAAAATGAAAATTACCTGAACTGGGTCATGTTTCTTAGATCTTGTATCCCAGGCTCTAATAGAACTATCGATAGATCCTGATAGAATTACAGTGGATTCTTCATTAAATTTTACACAGTTTACAGTTCCTATAATAAATAAATGTATGGTAAATAAGAAAGGCATAGCTTTCATCAGTTATAATTGTCAATTAACAAATAACAAATTCTGTAATATCTATCGGGATATGGTCAAAATGGTCCCCAACCAAAATGGCCCCTGGTCAAAATGACCCCTCAGGTCTAAATGGCCCCTGGAGAAAAGTCAAATATGTATTTTACATTTTAGTTAGATGAAGTTTTCGTTCCTTGAAAGTGGATGGAGAGTGCCACATTGTTATGGCCAAAGACAAACAATTGGCACAGTTAGCGGTTAGTCGGCAATGGTTTGCAGATGCTACTTTTATAGTTGTCAAGAGGCCATGATTCTGCAAGTCAGGTGACCAAATGAAGATGGTACCTTTGTGCTATGTTATGATGTTCAGGCGAGGAAAGAAGGACTCTCATACAGGCATAAGAATGCTTACAATAAGTTCATCAGAAGATTCATGTCCATACCATTTTTGCCATGAGATCACATATCAGCTGTCTTTTTGAAGCTAAAGGAAAAGGCACAGGGAAATGAGTTGCTTATGCAGCTGTGTGAATATTTTGAAAGACAATGGATGTCAAGTACCACATTTACTGTAGCCTCCTGGTGCGTTTATAACCAGACAATAAGGACAAATAACCATATTGAAGGTAAGAGGATTTCATTCATTCCTGAAAACTAATGTTCAAATGCAATTGTTGTTGTAATTCATTGTCTATATCTTTCTTTATACTTTGCAGGTTGGCATAGGAGATTGAATAATAAAACAGGGGATGTGAAAGAGTGAGATGTGAACTGGTGCATGGACTAGGATGTGAATTATAGGATGTGAAAGAGTGTGCTAGTGTGAGATATAGGACTGGTGCATGGGCCAGAATTTGAATTATAGGATGTAAATTATAGGATGTGAAAGAGGGTGCTAGTGTGAGATGTAAGACTAAATAATTTGTAACCTCGGATTTTAGCCTAAACAAGTTGCATCCATACAAACCTGCATGTCCTCTATAAGTTCTTAAAGCCTTTCCTGTTGCAACATCAAACAACCTGACAGTTTTATCCATACCAGCAGAACATATTTGACTGTTATCGCCACTAGATTGAGCATCAAGAACTTCATAACCATGTCCTTGGTATGATTTCAACATAACATCTCGATGTGGATTCCATAATTTTATAGTTTTGTTACTACCACAAGTTAAACAATAACTACCATCAGCTGAATAAACAAGAAACCCTGAATTAAACTTATATCTAAATGAATTATTACATATTTATTTTGTCAGAACATAGAGATAGGTCTACTAATTCAATTTAGGCTAGATATAGCCACAGGCTTTTGACTTTCTCAGAAAATGTCTATCAATATGGAATATCTACATCAAAAACAAGACAAAAATGAATTACGAAGCCTACATAAACCTCAAGAAACCATGCCACTTCACTACAATACAAGGCACACAAAGACTATGAAAAGAAACTTGCATGTGACATAAAAGATAATCCTAAAGGTTTTTGGCGTTACATCCACTCCACTACCAAAGAAAAGAATCCTATCAAGAACCTGTTAACAATTGACGGACTGCTATTGACAGAAGACTTGGACAAAGCCACAGAACTAAATAGATTTTTTGCCAGTGTTACTGTTTTCACAGAAGAAAATTGCATCAACATACCCAGCTTACACATACCATATCCTACTATAAAACTCAACTCATTGACCATCCTAAAAGAAAATATACTTAAAAAATTACATAAAAATTACCTCAACACAACCAAATCTCCTGGACCCGACATTCTTCACCCAAAAGATTTAAAGGAACTAAGCCAATCAATATCAGAACCACTAACTACAATATTCCAGTCCTCCATAGATGAAGCGACTTTACCAGATTGTTGCAAATGTCATACCATTGTTTAAGAAAGGTTGCAAAAAGAAAGCTTCTAATTACAGACCAATAAGCCTAACCAGCTTCATTGTGAAAACTCTGGAATCCATACTACGAGATACAATAATGGACCATTTAGAAACAAATGAGTTACTACATAATGAACAATATGGGTTCAGACATGGCCGCTCAACAAGTTTACAACTGCTAGAAGTATAAGACTACCTGACTAATGCCACTGATGAAATTTTCCTATTGACATGGTTTATTTTGATTTTCAAAAAGCATTTGATAAAGTTCCTCACCGATGTCTACTAGTAAAAATAAAAGCACTAGGCACTGAAGGACAAATATTAGTGGATTGAAATGTTTCTAACTGGACGAAAACAGAGAATTATCCTATTCACTATGGACAAGTGTTCAGAGTGGTGTCCCCCAAGGCAGTGTCTTAGGACCTGTTCTGTTCCTCATATACTTCAATGACATTCCAGAAGCAGTACAATCAGTAATTAAATTATTTGCAGATGACACGAAGCTATATGGACCCTGTAATAGCAACTCAAACAGACAAAAGATTCAATCAGACATCAACAACCTGGTAAAATGGACTGAAATTTGCCAAATGAGCTTCACCAAAGAAAAGTGTAAATCTGTTCACTTTGGTCACAACAACTCACAACAATATCTTTTGTCAGAACAAGATGGTACAGTCACAGATATCATACAAGAAAATGCAGAAAAAGACCTTGGAGTTACATTCCAGAACAACCGCAAATTTGACCAACATATAGCAGAGAAATGTAAAAAATCAAACTGAATGATAGGACTGCTGAGAAGACCCTTTACATTTATGGACAAAGATACCTTCCTTCCACTAGGCCTATACAAGACACTTATTAGACCAATCTTAGAAAATGCAGTTGCAGTTTGGAAGTCCTTTCAATAATTTTATAAGGTGGTCAAGAAGCCAAAAGGCTTACTAACACTAACAGACCGAAGAACAGGTATAATATTGATCAAATAGGGGCAATGCAATAGTGTCAATTATAGGGGCAATGCAATAGTGTCAATTATGTTTATATACTAATCTACTCTGTAAAACATAAAGTTGTATATAATTGTAAAAAAAAGTCTACCATTGAATCGAACAGCTCTAACTGCTCCTTGTTTACAGTCGACTGTCCTGATCAACTTTACAGGTATATCGGTGCTCATGTTGCGTTTTTCAAAAGCAATTACCTAACTTTAGTTTTTCAAGCCTTTGTGGCCTCCAACAAAAACATCCCTCTCCTCACGATGCTACCGTACATTTGTAATAATATCAGCAAAATACATCGTAAACGAAATATATCGTCACACATTACAGGGTTCGTCACGCGCCTTCTGCACAATATCACACAGTGTCAAAAATGAAAGTTGACGTTAATATTGATAAGTTGAATTTAATGGTGTCAACATTTCTAAATATCTTCCTTACTGAAACATAAAGTAAGATACGTGTTTCACTGAATTAGTAAGGGCTATAGATTATTCCTTATAATTCTTTTTTGTTACTGAAAACTGCTGAAAAAACCTTCCGTGCTACTCTTGATTAAGTTTTATTTAAAACCGCACATATGCTTGATCTCTATGAAATGAGACTCAAAGATAGCATTTAGTGGCATTCAATTATTGGGAAGGAAATAACTAGACACAAATATTTGAGAACATTTTAATTGTTTTGCTTAGTAAATTGTCTAATTTAATTGATTAATCTAATCGCTAGACATTGATGCAAAATAATAAATAAAAACGTTGGCTTAGGATGAAGTGTTGTCAGTGGTAAAAATAAATCTATACTCCATTTGTTCTGATGGACCATTGACCATTGTGTAGGATTATTGGGTGAATTTTGTTCAGGGATATAAAGGATTTTCATGAAATTTAAACAAAGACAGCTTTGGGGGTGAGCTGAAATCAATGTAGGCTGGAGACAACCCAACAACTATAGGCCTATTGTATGCTCATTGTGACTGCAGACATGCCAGGGTTCACACCTTGTTGTTATGTCAGTACACAAACAGACAAATCCTTTCCTTGGTGATGAATTTGAAAATGTCACTTATTTATCAGGACGATGATTGTATGTTTTTTCAATCATTCATAATGTCATTTACTTTGATTTCAAATTTTGAAGAGCACAATTTTTTTACCGAGATTTTTGCACGTTTGCTTTAAAATTGAATTTTTAATACGATTTTGATAGGGGTTGGTATAATATTCTTTCGTGTTATTTAGACCTTGGTTGTTCTGTATAAAAATGATATGCTTAATAATAATGTTATAATATATGAAAGAAATAAATTGATGAAGAGATGGTAATGTTATCATAAACGACAAGAATAAAGCTGAAGAATGATAATTTTAAAATATAGAATAAGAATAAAGCTGTAGGAATGATAATGCTAAAATATAGAATAAGAATAAAGCTGAAGGAATGATCATTTTAAAATATAGAATAAGAATAAAGCTGTAGGAATGATAATGTTAAAATATAGAATAAGAATAAAGCTGTAGGAATGATAATTTAAAAATATAGAATAAGAATAAAACTGAAGGAATGATAATGTTAAAATATAGAATAAGAATAAAGCTGTAGGAATGATAATTTTAAAATATAGAATAAGAATAAAGCTGAAGGAATGATAATGTTAAAATATAGAATAAGAATAAAGGTGAAGGAATGATAATGTTAAAATATAAAATAAGAATAAAACTGAAGGAATGATACTGAGAATAAAGCTGAAGGAATGATAATGTTAAAATATAGAATAAGAATAAAGCTGTAGGAATGATAATTTTAAAATATAGAATAAGAATAAAGCTGAAGGAATGGTGATGTTAAAATATAGAATAAGAATAAAGCTGTAATGATAATGTTAAAATATAGAATAAGAATAAAACTGAAGGAATGATACTAAGAATAAAGCTGAAGGAATGATAATGTTAAAATATAGAATAAGAATAAAGCTGTAGGAATGATAATGTTAAAATATAGAATAAGAATAAAGCTGTAGGAATGATAATTTTAAAATATAGAATAAGAATAAAGCTGTAGGAATGATAATTTTAAAATATAGAATAAGAATAAAGCTGAAGGAATGATAATTTTAAAATATAGAATAAGAATAAAGCTGTAGGAATGATAATGTTAAAATATAGAATAAGAATAAAGCTGTAGGAATGATAATTTTAAAATATAGAATAAGAATAAAGCTGAAGGAATGGTGATGTTAAAATATAGAATAAGAATAAAGCTGTAATGATAATGTTAAAATATAGAATAAGAATAAAACTGAAGGAATGATACTAAGAATAAAGCTGAAGGAATGATAATGTTAAAATATAGAATAAGAATAAAGCTGTAGGAATGATAATGTTAAAATATAGAATAAGAATAAAGCTGTAGGAATGATAATTTTAAAATATAGAATAAGAATAAAGCTGAAGGAATGATAATTTTAAAATATAGAATAAGAATAAAGCTGAAGGAATGATAATTTTAAAATATAGACTAGAATTGCTTACAATTATGAACGTATTTCGAGAGCCTTAAAATATTATGTAGGCTAAATTTGCAATTACCTACATCTAGACAATATATTGAATATCATTTGACCTAGTTTTCAAAGTCATAAAATAATTAGGTCACACCTTCCGTAACGGTTAATGATGGCGAAAATATGAAAATTATCAATTTTTGCTGTATTTAAGTACACTTATCTCTATGAATTTTTTAAGTAAGCCAAATTAAAAAATATCTACTCTTAGACAATATATTGAATATTATTTGACCTAATTTTCAAGGTCATAGATTAAGTGGGTCACACCTTCCGTAGCCGTTAAAGTGACCTAATTTTGAAAAAATCGAAATTTAAATAATTCGAAAGAAAATACGAAATTTGAAAATCGGTCTCCAAGAAATGATAGATAATGATCCATTGTACCTATGTGCCAAATTTCATCAAAATCGGTCTATCAGTAGTGTCTGAATTTCGGATTTAAGAATTGTAACGAAAATTCAAAATGGCGGCCGATATGGCAGCTTGACCTAATTATTTAGGTCAAATCAATTACTATTGACAAGTTATTTATAAAACAGTTTTCACTTTTCACCTAGCAGTTATAGACCGGAAGTTACGTAATTGCGTCATTTGAGGCTAAACCGGAAGTGGAATTTTTTTTTTCACATTTTTTCAAAAATCATAATCATATCGCCTATCAACTGGTAAAGTTTCAAAATTTTACCATTTATATTAAAGGAGAAATCACGGTCTGAAATTTTTGCCGATGACCCTTGAATATTGAATTGCAAATCGTGGGTAAAATATTTAACCTAATTGCATAAAACCTATAATTGTTAGTTGACAAATACATTGAAGTTTTCAAATCTGAAACTCCGGTCAAAATCGAACTGAAAATAAACTTGCTAAAGCAAAAAAACCTGAACTTCCGGTTCTCACTTCCTGTCAGAGATAGAACTTCCGGTTTTGTTTTATTTGATAATAGAAATCATTCTAAGATCAACTGTAGATTTAGAATTTCTGCACCTTTTACCAGTTTGTCTGCAAACTCATCCAAGAATTACAAAAAAAAAAAAAAACTAGAATTGCTTACAATTATGAACGTATTTCGAGAGCCTTAAAATATTATGTAGGCTAAATTTGCAATTACCTACATCTAGACAATATATTGAATATCATTTGACCTAGTTTTCAAAGTCATAAAATAATTAGGTCACACCTTCCGTAACGGTTAATGATGGCGAAAATATGAAAATTATCAATTTTTGCTGTATTTAAGTACACTTATCTCTATGAATTTTTTAAGTAAGCCAAATTAAAAAATATCTACTCGTAGACAATATATTGAATATTATTTGACCTAATTTTCAAGGTCATAGATTAAGTGGGTCACACCTTCCGTAGCCGTTAAAGTGACCTAATTTTGAAAAAATCGAAATTTAAATAATTCGAAAGAAAATACGAAATTTGAAAATCGGTCTCCAAGAAAAGGTAGATAATGATCCATTGTATCTATGTGCTAAATTTCATCAAAATCGGTCTATCAGTAGTGTCTGAATTTCGGATTTAAGAATTGTAACAAAAATTCAAAATGGCGGCCGATATGGCAGCTTGACCTAATTATTTAGGTCAAATCAATTACTATTGACAAGTTATTTCTAAAACAGTTTTCACTTTTCACCTAGCAGTTATAGACCGGAAGTTACGTAATTACGTCATTTGAGGCTAAACCGGAAGTAGAATTTTTTTTTCACATTTTTTCAAAAATTATAATCATATCGCCTATCAACTGGTAAAGTTTCAAAATTTTACCATTTATATTAAAGGAGAAATCACGGTCTGAAATTTTTGCCGATGACCCTTGAATATTGAATTGCAAATCGTGGGTAAAATATTTAACCTAATTGCATAAAACCTATAATTGTTAGTTGACAAATACATTGAAGTTTTCAAATCTGAAAATCCGGTCAAAATCGAACTGAAAATAAACATGCTAAAGCAAAAAAACCTCAACTTCCGGTTCTCACTTCCTGTCAGAGATAGAACTTCCGGTTTTGTTTTATTTGATAATAGAAATCATTCTAAGATCAACTGTAGATTTAGAATTTCTGCACCTTTTACCAGTTTGTCTGCAAACTCATCCAAGAATTACAAAAAAAAAAAAAAAAATAAAATAATCCGAACGATTACAATACGTTTTCGCCAAAGTCGAAATACGTAAAAAATAAAATAATCCGAACGATTACAATACGTTTTCGCCAAAGTCGAAATACGTAAATAAGAATAAAGCTGTAGGAATGATAATGTTAAAATATAGAATAAGAATAAAGCTGAAGGAATGATAATTTTATAATATAGAATAAGAATAAAGCTGTAGGAATGATAATGTTAAAATATAGAATAAGAATAAAGCTGAAGGAATGATAATGTTAAAATATAGAATAAGAATAAAGCTGTAGGAATGATAATGTTAAAATATAGAATATGAATAAAGCTGTAGGAATGATAATTTTAAAATATAGAATAAGAATAAAGCTGAAGGAATGATAATGTTAAAATATAGAATAAGAATAAAGCTGTAGGAATGATAATGTTAAAATATAGAATAAGAATAAAGCTGAAGGAATGATAATTTTAAAATATAGAATAAGAATAAAGCTGTAGGAATGATAATGTTAAAATATAGAATAAGAATAAAGCTGTAGGAATGATAATTTAAAAATATAGAATAAGAATAAAGCTGAAGGAATGATAATGTTAAAATATAGAATAAGAATAAAGCTGTAGGAATGATAATGTTAAAATATAGAATAAGAATAAAGCTGAAGGAATGATAATTTTAAAATATAGAATAAGAATAAAGCTGTAGGAATGATAATGTTAAAATATAGAATAAGAATAAAGCTGAAGGAATGATAATGCTAAAATATAGAATAAGAATAAAGCTGTAGGAATGATAATAAGTATAAAACTGAAGGAATGATATTGTTGTAATATATGATAAGAAGCCCAAGGAATGATCACGTTATGTAATATACGATAAAATAGGATTATGTTATATAGAAAAAGACTAAAGGAATGATATAGGTTAGAAATAAATTGGAGGAATGATTATGATATATCTGGAGGACTAATATTAAGAAAAAAGATTATGTTATTTTTTTATACAAATATAGGAAATGATCAAGATATAATATATAAATAATAGGAATGAATACAGAATGTATTCATCATCTATATGATTCTATTAATTCTAGAAATAACTAGCTTTATGGTGCATGTTTCAGTGAAATGCAATAATAGAATCTGTGTTAAATTGAACTATCAATCTCCTGATCTTCACAAGTTTAATATTGCCAAATGGTTTCTGATTAAACTTATATTCTTGGCCTATGTTGGAAAATATATCCGAAAACCACAATGATGGTAACAGTTAACTACAATTATGGAATCCGCAGTGATATTGAATCATGAACCTATTGATCTTGACACATTTTACGTATTGGTACTTGCTGTGACATGTTTTATTGTACTATTCCATTTAGATCCAGTTTAGAAAAATCACAAACGCAAATGGTGTACATTGTTTTAATGGAAGACCATTGGTGAGACCGAAGTTTGATTTCGATTTTTTGACACAATCACAATCCATCATCCATCCAGTCAGAGTCAAATAAGTAAAATTACTATTTTGATATTACAAATTAAAATCTCTTGCAAACTAGAATGATTACATGGCGTATATTGAAAAGAACGTTTTGACTACATAGCGTCTATTGTCTATAAAGTATAGGAATATATTCACAATGCATCCTTTAACATGCATTTATCCTAACCCTTACACTAACATACTTATTCCTATATTTTATAGACTATAGAACATTGAAATTAATTAATCTTAAGGTTATGTTCTAACCTAGCAACCAACCTGAAATGCAGTAAGGTTTTTCAAATGTGTATATATAATTCTAAAATTTATTACGTGTACCAAAATTATTACGTATTTCGACTTTGGCGAAAACGTATTGTAATCGTTCGGATTATTACGTATTTCGACTTTGGTCGAAAACGTATTGTAATCGTTCGGATTATTGCTAGTGTCGACTTTATCGAAAACGTTTGTAATCGTTCGGATTATTTTATTTTTTTTTTGCAGTGCGTTCTTCGAACGCACTGCTTTGTTTTCGAAATGACTATTTTTTTTTTTTTTGTCTCTTTCTGGTCACGCTCCCCAGCCATAACTGCAAATGTCTTACACAATCTAGCGTGATATTGTAACGTAATCTTGTGCTCGTTGTTGTTTAAATGTAAAATGACGCATTTTTGTTCTACCGGAAATGACGTAGAACGTCACAAATTTTATTTTTGTTTACTAACTCACGGCTCGTTATTTTATCCAATCTGGTTCGGACTTTTTTTATTTACTACTTATAACTTAGATTTACATAATAGCAGTTTAAAAATTTTGAAATTTTTACTTTTGTTGCTGACTTTTGAATTTTAAAATTTAACACTTTTTCTAACTTTTGCAATTTTGATTAGACCCGAAATCAAAATTTGCAGTTAGATAAACATTTTTCTTGTCAAGAAAAATCTGTTTTCAAAATGTCGACATCACTTCCGGTTTCGGCGTCATACGTCGCTAAACTTCGAATTTTCACTTCCGGAATTCTAAAGATATTTGAATTTTTTTTTTTGCAATTAGTTACTATTAACCCATAATGATTTTATAATTAACAAAAATTGAACCGGAAGTAACAGATCAGTCGCCATCATTAAACCACTTACTTTTGTAAAGTGAAAAATTGGGCCTTAGGGGTTAATCGGACAATTGTAATTTTGATGTCTATGTAATCTTCAATCGATTGCTAACAATTCTTAGGAAGCCGAATTTTGAATTTCGATTTAGCTTACCTTTCATTTCCGGTTCTTTTTTTTCACTCAGTGCCTAATTTTCCAACGTTCATATATCGTGACCTTGACCTTTGGTGACCATGTGACCTGCACAAAAGTTGTTGCCCTTGTCGAGATCTATCCATTGATGTCTTCATTTGTGTTGTGAAATGTCAACTTCCGGTTTTACAGCCATTTGAAAATTGCACTTTTTAACTTCGAAGAGCTCTGTCACGTGACCTCATTTACATACGTCAAAATTTCTTTTATGTCCTTATTACGCGTAATTTATTCTTTCCAATGGTGTATAACACTTTATATTTTGATCAAAATTGCGCTTTTAAATATTAGAAAATTTTGTTCTTAGTTCTATATTAATTGTGCGTGATTTATGAAAAAGCACGTGTTTTTTTTTTAAATTTACGTCTTATTTTTTCACAAAAATTGGTAGATGAGTAGACAAAAAATTATCATTAAAGATTCCGATAAAACATTTTCCGAAATTAGCCGGAAACGTCCGAAAATGACCAAAAAATGAAAAAAAATCACAGAAATCGGAATTTTCGGATTAAATTTTTGCACAAACTTGCAATTTTTTTATTCCACAGAATTAGTACCATCAATATCTTCATTTTGTATGTATGCCATATATGCAAATTCCTAACCGTTTGATCGCCATCTTGAAATATGCAAATTATTGGAAAAATACTACTCGTCCGCCATTTTTAATCCTATTTTTTCAGACTTGTTTTAAAATATTTATTTGGATAATTATCTAGGTCCTCTAGGGGTCATTTTTTTTCGATTTCAAATTTGTCTTTGGACCAGGTCCTGCCAAAGTTTTTCAAAACTGACTTCCGTCTGAAAGTTCATAAATTTTGAACTCTACCATATGCATCCTTTTGATCTCAAAACAACATCATCAGAGAGGCACTGGACTGGAATCCCCAAGGGCATAGAAAACAAGGACGACCTTTACATAGCTTGAAAAGAATAAGACTGAAAGAGCTAGGAAGGATTGGCAAGACCTGGAATGAAGCAAAAAGAACAGCTCATAATAGAGTGAGATGGAGAACGTCTGTAGCAGCCCTATTCTCCGCAAGGAACGAAGAGGACTAACTTACTAATATGCATCCTTTATTTTTCTGCACAATCATCTTCATTGGCTAAAGGTTCATATGATACCTTGATTTCTTTTAATTTTAACAAACTTTATGATTAATAGGGGCCAAAAATTGGTAAAAAAAGCATTTTCTTTATATTTTTTTTTTGATTTATTCTATTTTTAAAAAAAACACTAATTGAAAAATTTTTTGGGTGTGATTATTCCCAGCTTTCAACAATATATAAACATTTTATAAAAAAAATGCGAAAATTTGAAAAAAATTTCACCTAAATTTAAAAATAAGATTTTAACAGGTCATAAAATTTTTGTTAATTTCTTTCTTTTATCAAACACAAAATTTTTTAACCCGTTTTTAAATATCCCAAAATTTCCCAAAACTTTTCAAAACCAATATTTTTTAAAACATTATGTATAAATTTATAATCGAAAAGGGGGTCGGAGGAATAAATTTATTATTAAACAGATATAAATGCAACAGGTCATAAAATCTGATTGTGTTAATTTCTTATCTTTTGGTCAAGACACAAATTTTGACATTTCCAGTTAAAGTATCCCCAACCAATCAAAACAAGTCATTAGACTTTGTGGGCGTGGTTAAACCCAGATATTTTACATCACTGTGTGTATTTTTCTTTCAATCGAAATAGGGTCTCGGAGGATCAGTCAATATGTGTTATTTTGATGGACATGTATATAGAATCTATAACCGATTGC